>CM033358.1:23609094-24209094 GCA_019395295.1 Osmanthus fragrans | reverse complement strand
GCTGCTATAATAGAAAATAATATAAGCAATTATAAGAATTAAAATTAAAAAGATAGATAACTATTATAAATTAGAGGAAGAAAAATGATATAAAATATTTTATGAACCTATCCCTAATAAATCAAAAATATTAACATTAAATATAATTAAAAAATTACCTAGAGAAATAAAAGAACAAATACTACATAAATTAATCATAGGATCTATAAAAGATAGATATGTATATGAAATGATTAATAAAGAATTTGAAAGTATTTTATATTATAGAAAAATATATGAATCATCATAAGCTATAAATGAGTAATGATAAAGTAGCTAGAAATTTTAATAATATTGTTAAAAATCTAAACAAAATACAAGAAAAAACCTCAAATATACTAGGAACACCAGGAGATATAAATAATTCACAAGAAAAAATGTCAGGGAAACTAAAAATCGAAAAATTAGAATTAAAAACAAAATATTTTGAAACTGTAAAAGATGAATTATCTAATAATGAAATAGTAATAGAAAATTTTAATAAAATTATCAATAAAAATAAAGATAAAAAATGTAGATTATCATATTTATTAGAAGTAAAAAGTGGGAAAATATAATGGTTTTTTCTGAATAATTTGATGAACTAAAGAAAATAATAAAAGAATTAATAAATAAAACTAAGAAATTAAAAGAAGAAGAAGGAATGTTAAAAGTAGAAAATAGAGAAATGAAACAAAATATGAAACCAACAGATAAAAAAGTAGATAAAGATAAAATAAAATGAGAAATGACAAGAATAAGAAAGAAACATGTAGAAACAGAAGGATATTATGAACCTGAAAGTATGGATGATAGATTTAGAAAAGAAATATTATCAATAATCCTAAAACAAGAGAAAGAATTTGAAAAATATGCAGAAGAAAGAGAAAAAAAAAAGATGATGAATGAAGAAATAGATAATCTAATAGAAAACTTTGACCAATAAAGTATAGAAGAATTAGAAAATTATGAAATATTAATGAATACTGGTGGAGGACCAACACCAGCACCAGGAAGTACAAGCAACAATCCAAAATTAGAATTTCCTGAATTAGAAGGAGGATATGCACAAATGCCACATATACCTTATAGGCAGTACTATGATAGAATTATACCACAACATAGAATAGAAAAATATAAAGATCAATTTACCCTAAACTCAGACTACAATAAACCAATAAATCATGGAGGAGTAAAATTAGATTTAGATTGTAAAATAGATACTAAGAAAGTCTTGTTACAATGGGCAGATGCAATGATATTATTCTTTTTATATAACCAAGATGATACATGAGAATTTACGGATAGAAGAATTGACTATCTAATAGTATCATTTGAAGGAGATGTAAGAAATTGGTGGGAATGAGTAACTGAAGATACTAAATTATTAATGAGAAGAAATATACAAACAGAAATGCAAAAAACCTCACAAGAGGGAATAAAAAAGTTAGTAGAATATATATCAGGTGAATTTTTAGGAGAAAATTGGATAAAAAATTCAGAAGAAGAAGGCAGAAGAGAAAAATTAAAAGCAAGATTAGGATTGATAAACATTATGATATGTGATATGTGTAAAATAAAAGAATATACATGTCAATTTAGAAATTTCTATTATACCCAATTTTATAGTAACGAAAATCAAGGACCATACTTAGAAATGTATTTTGCTAAATTACCAGAAACATGAAATATATATTTCAAAATAGAATATAAAAGATATATAAAGGATAATCCTATACCAGATACATTAGGAAGTAGAATAAAATTCCTATTTGAAAGATTAGCAGAAATATGTAAAAATAGACAACTAATGAAAAAGTCTGAAAAATTAACAAGAATCTGTTGTGAAGAGATAGATAGACCTATTAATTGGGGATATGGACCAAAAAGAAAATATAAAAGAAAGTTCAAACCAAAAAAGTATAAAAAATATAAACAGTTAAAAAAAAAATATCAAAAACCAAATAGGAGATATTATAAAAGAAAATATTAACCAAAAAGAAAATAGTTTAAAAAGGATAAAAAAACAATGCAAATACTGGAATTGTGGAGAAATAGGACATATAAGCCCTGATTGTACTAAAAAGAAAGTTAGAATTTTACAACAAGAATATGAAGAAATAGAAAGCGATTTAGAAGAAATAACAGATATTAATAAATATGAAGGAGAAGAGATTTACATATCAGAATCAGAATGAATCACGAAATAAAAGAAGTTAAAACTATAGAAGAAAAACAAGAAATAGAAAATTCTGAATGATATGGATTAAAAGTAACATTCGATAATAATGCATTTAGAAAAATAGAAAATTATCATTAGATTTAAAATTAGGAGAATGGAAAATATTCGATAAAATATTTAGAAGAGAAAGAGTATTTATAAATGAATATCATAAGATAGAAAAATCAATAGATATAAGAACAGTTTTAGGAAGTCATAAGTTAGCATTACTAACAAAATTCACAGTTGACCAATTAATGGCAAAAGTAAAAGGAAAACAAAAAGAAAAGATACAATATGTTTATCTAGCAGGAATACAATTAATGTTCAAATCCCTATTTAGAGAAGGAATAGATTAACCAATAACAGTAAGTTTACATGATGGAAGAATACTAAATACTAATGAGTCATTTATGAACTATAGAAGAAAATTTAGCATACAAAAAATTAATATTTACATGTTACCCAAAATATTGCGTATCAATAAAAGATAAAGATTTTAATGAAGTATTAGGATTACATTTTAAAATACATAGAAATAATATTATGGAAGAAGGAAATCATATTATGACCATAGAATACAGAGCATTATATACATTTACTAATTCAAACTATGGAAACATTTACTCTAAAAAACCCTATATAGAAATTCATAAAGAATGTAAAGACATATTAAATATTGTAGAACCAAACAAACAACTAAACATATTACCAGAAATATATGAATTAAAAATATCTAAAACAAAACCAGATGTAACAGAAAAAATAGAAAATAATTCTTTAATAGAATTTAAAGATGGAAGATTAAGAAGAAATAATAGTACATCTATAATACCAAGAAAATCAAGCGTAAGTCGAGAAATAATGGTAAAAATGAATATAGGAAGTATGCAAATATATGAGGAATATTTTAATGGAATATAATATATAAAAGGAAAAAATATCATAATTGATACGGGAGCGGCAAACGGTCATATATCAAGAAATAGAGATAAATGATTAACAAAAAGAAGGGTAGAACCTTATAAATATATCAATTTTGATGGAAAAACACATACTAATAAATTAGAAGTAAAGATACCAATAGTTTTAGATGGAGAAGAAATGATAATACCATATTATGTAGATAATAGTATGGGAGATCATTACCATTTATTATTAGGAATGAGTTTTTACAATCCTTAAATCATTATAATATTAATAAAGAAGGAATCTATATAACACATAATAATAAGACATTGTTTTGTCCAAAAGAATGAATAATGTAATAACATTTTCATTAGCAGTATATATACAAATTACTATTGTAGAAACTAATATAACAACATATGCCTTAATAGATACATGAAGTGATATAACTATTATTAAGACATTTTTGCTAAAAAATTGGAATAATGATAATATTATAAAAATAACAGGTGTCACGGGAATATCGACACCCATTACTAAAAATAAAGAAAAAGTAGAAATTCTATTAGGAAGTAAACAAATAACTATAAACAAAGTATACGCATATGATGTATTAGAATGTGATATATTATTAGGAAATGACTTTGTTCAACAATTTCAATATTACCAACAAAATAACTATATGATTATGTTAAAAACACCATGTGGACATCTACTAAAAATTTCAAGAGAATTTAAACCATACAGAGTTCAGCCAGCCCAGCGTGGTGAAAAGACAATAAAAATATCAATAAAAATAACTGTTAAAATACAAAAAATACAAACAACAGAAAAATTAGAATTAATAAAAGAGATAATAAAAAAGATAGGAAATATCTATAATGAAAATCCATTAGTTTATTGGAAACCTGAACATCCAAGAGCAAAAATAGAATTAACTGAAAATGTAATAATAACAGTAAAACCAATGATGTACACTATACAAGATACTCAAGAATTTAGAAAACAAATTGAAGAATTAAAAAATATGAAATTAATCAGAGCTAGCAATGGACCACATAGTAGTCCAGCCTTTATGGTAATGAAACACTCTGAACAAGTACGAGGAAACCCAAGAATGGTAATAAATTATAAAGAATTAAATAAATACACAAAATTTGATGGATATTTTTTACCAAATAAAGATGTTTTAATAAACCTTGCAAAAGGAAAAGAGTATTTTTCAAAATTTGATTGTAAGTCGGGATTTTGACAAATCAAAATGGAAGAAGAATCAATATCATATACGGCATTTAGCATGCCTCAAGGTAAATATGAATGGATAGTTATGCCATTTGGATAAAAAAATGCACATCAAATATTTCAAAGAAGAATAGACAATATTTTTAGAAAATATAATGATTTCTTATTAGTATACGTTGATGATATACTAATATGTTCAAAAAATAAAAATGATCATAAAAATCATATTATAAAATTCCTAAAAGAATGTCAAAAATAAGGAATAGTCTTATCTGAAAAGAAAGCTATTATAGAAAAACTTGAGATAAAATTTTTTGGATTAATTATAAATAAAAATGGAATAAAATTACAATCTCATATATCTAAAAGAATAGAAAGTTTTCTTGATAAATTAGAATCTAAGGAACAAATACAAAAATTCTTAGGATATTTAAATTATGCAGAATGATTTATTGAAAATCTTTCAAAAAAGAGACATAAAATACAAATTTTACTTAGAAAAACTAATACTAAAGGATGGAATGAAGAACATACAGAAATAGTTAGACTACTTAAAAAAGAATGTAAAATTTACCAAAATTAAGATTACCAAATGAAAAGGATAATTTGATAGTTAATACTGATACTTCAGATAAATATTGGGCAGCAATATTAAAAACAGATTTAAATGAAATATGTAGATATTCAAGTGAAACTTTTAATCAAGCAGAAATAAATTATACCACTCATGAAAAAAATTATTAGTAATTATTAGAGGAATAAAGAAATTTTCATTATTTTTATTATCTAAAAAATTTATTGTTGAAACTGACAATTCTCAAGTTGCAGGACTTGTTAGAAATAAATTACTAATGGAACCCCAGTATAGAAGGTTACATAGATGACAAGTATATTTATCATTCTATAATTTTGATATTATTCATATTAAAGGTAAAAATAATTATTTTGCTGATTTTTTAAGCAGGAACATTGAATTTGGAAATGGATAATATTAAACAAATGATATCAGAGATGAAATTTGCGGCAGCATTTGCCAAAGAAGAAGCAGATGATATAAAAGTTGGGATGGGGGCATTAGCTGAAATCTTAAGTAATAATTTCATTCTATTACTTGAGATCAGTGAATCCCACGTCAAAGTTGCCAATGAAATGAAAGACAAAATTGATGCTCTTGAAGCACAATTAATGTCTATTGATACAAATAAAGATACAAGGGTTGATGTCTTGGCACAATCCTATGATACCAAACAGGAATATCAACAGATACCAAGAAGTGATCCACCATGCGGAAGCAGCAGTGGACCAAAGAATGATATTATAATCCAAAGTCCCAGAAAGATAAGGATTGACGATAATCCTAAAAAGATTATTATTAATGAAGAGCATACGAGATCAATTCAGATACAACCAGATGAAGAAGATGAAATCCATTTGTCATTAAAAGAAGAAGAATATAAAAAATGTACTAAAATAATTTATGAATTACAAACAAGTGATTCATATTTTATTTCACCCGGTGAACACGTTTATCCGAGAATAGTTATGATGAAAGAATCTGATCCAGTCATGGTCAAAATGGCAGCTGATTATAGATAGTTGGATTTAATTTATCAAGATAAATCTCGTAAAAAAATAGAGAGATTTGATGACATATTTAAATCTGAAGTCTCAAGATATGCACATGGACAATCTATTTATTTAAAATTTTATACTATCAGTCCAGAAGTCGAAGATGAAATTTTCTATCCAGCAGAACATATAATCTCCATTGGGCATGTTGGAAGAAATTTCAAAATGGATGAAGGGTATATTGATAAACCATTACCAAAGTTTACAAAATCATGGATAAAAAATAGAAGAGTGATTGGATACAAAGTCCTTTATAACATAGCAAAAAGTTTTTATGATAGAAAATACAGATGCATATGCCAATATAATGGATGGACACTTTTGGCTAATGATGGGAATCAAAAATCTGAAGTTTTAAAAGATTTTATCACCAAGTTTGACACGCATCAGATTTTTGGTGTCATTTCAACATTACAGAGGGCACGTGAAGTAAGAGACTGCCCCACTTGCCAACAGAATTAGAAGATAAAGATGAAAATGATAAACACATGGAAGAAAGGTGTCCAAACTACTATAGGAGAATCTTACCAGCTGTATGTAAGAACAAGACTTGAAGGACAATTATAGAAGGACTGTGTCCTTTATCAAAGAAAATGTAACAAAACAACAAAGGATGGAGGGGCCATGAGGCTCTTGATGAAAAGCACGAGGCAATAAAATATTATTAGTATGATGTAAGCAATAATGTAATTTATCTTCAGATTTGTGTATAAATAGAAGCCTTTGGGCTAATGAAAGAGGCAGAGTTGGTTGAGCACTCAAACTGTGAGATAGTCAAACAATTTCCTGTCTTCCATTGTAATCATATTTCAGCTTTTAGATATCAATAAAATTCCAAGTTATTTCATATCCAAATTGTCTTTAAAAGATATCATGAATTTCTAAACACTTCATCCCATAGATTCTCGAATGATTGAAGAAGAATTTATTTCTTACTTTAACAGAAAGAGAGTTTTCTTTAGTTAAGATCTATAATCCGAATTCAAAGAATTGATACAGCGAAGGTGAAAAGCTGGAATAACAATTATCCCGTAAAGGCTTCTGCAGGGAGTCATTTGCAGATCCAGAACCTAAAGATTACTCGGTTCTAAGAATAAAGATTTGAGATCAAAACTAGGGTAAAACTATTATTTTTGTTAAATTTAGAAAGATATTTTCTGAAATCTTAAAGAATCGTTGGGATTACTTATCTGTATATTTGCATGGTTAAATTATCTAAATGTTTGTATTTAATATTTATTTTATTAGCATTGTTTATCATGTTAAGATTTATATAACATGCCAGGATATACAATTGAAGGAATAGATAACTTATTAGAAAAATTATTAGAAAAAATAAATAATATTATTTATCAAATGGAAAGAATAGATCAATCATCGTCTGATGAATATTATATACTTTGAGAAAATTTTGATAGATATATGGAAGATTATGTCAATATATTGGATCAAATGATGAATTTATATGCTAAAATTCGAGATAGGAATAATACAGGACAAAATTGAAAAACTATTCTAAGACAGGGATATATCCTGTAATATACAAAAATTCATTTCATTAAGGGTAAATTAGTATTTTTAATAACTAAGGCCATTGTGGAAAATAGCACTAGTTAATCGGCCATTTAGAAGATTGCCCCAGTTTCCAATAACAACATTTTTAACAATGGTCAACGGTGGAGTTGAAAGCAACAAATTAATTTATTAAATATTCATTTTAATATTAGTCAGTGAGTGACAGAGTTTCCAGCAATAGATTGATTTATTAAAATATTCTCTTTAATGTTACTTAGTGAGTAACAGAGTTGCCATCAATAGATTAATTTATTAATGTTGTAGTTTTACCCAAATTTTAGTGGGTATTAAAATTTTAGTTGAAGTGGTATTGAAGATATCAAAATTATAAACCAGATGAAAATTCGTCACATTTTTGCTAGCCTACAAGTAGTCGCCTGCTCGAGTAACACCAACTTATTTTCAACAAAAAGTTGACGTTTACTTGGTGCTCAAGCGATGGGATTGTGGCTAGCGTATCACATGCTATCCCTCGAGTGACAACCGATAGAGTTATCCGACTCAAACTTGTTTGTGTTTTAACTCATTTTTAGACTCTTATTCATCTACAATTTGACTTCTCGGGTTTCATATATATAAGTCACGGTTTGTATTGTTAAAATAACATTTATTCAACTTCTTGAGAGCCTTAGATCTTAATTGAGAATATTGATATATTGTTGTAACTACAATTACTATTGATTATAATGGATTTCTCCTCATCTACTTATGGTTTTTTCTCGTCTTAGGTTTCCACATAAATATTGGTGTTCTTATTTTGTTCTTATTTATTTCATTATTGCCATAATCTTGCTATCAATCTGTAACAAGTAAAATAAGAGCAATGTTGATTATTCTGCATGACAATGATGAAATATGACATTCCGTTATTGGATCGAAACACGAAATTTAATTTATGGCAAGTGAAGATGCGAGCAGTTTTCGCGCAGACAGATTTGGAGGAAATCTTGCTTGGTTTTGATAAGATGTCTTCAACTTGGACGCTGGATGAAAAGTAGCATAGGAATTGAAAAGTCCAATCCCGAATTCATCTACATCTATCAAATTAGATTTTTCAGGATATATTGCTTCTTCAAGAGCAATATATCAATATTCTTCTAGAATATTGAAAATTATAATTCATGCTCTACAGGAGCAAGTAATATACTTAATTATAATGTGGTGCTACTTCTGGAGCAACAATGAATTATTTATAACACACAGATACAAGTGTACTAAATTCATAAACAATACTTGCATTAAAAAGAACATGGATGAGATGATTAATCGAGTAGAAAACAAGAGCAAAAGAAATTAAGACATGTATGAATTAGGGATTAAAAAAAAAAAATTAATGACGGAGAAACAAGAAAAAAAAATTCTATGTGATTAAAAAAAATTAAGACAAATATCAACATCTTAACTTTCCCTTAAAAAAATCGATTGTTAGAAACAATGAAAAAAAAATCAACGTGATTACATGATTACATGAATTGGCTTGAAGTAAAGATTGTAGGAATGGATGTAGTGATTACAGGTTAGGAATTGATAATGCTGTGAATTGATGTGAAGAAAAGGGTAGAGGTGAGAAACAACCAATCAACCTTTTTATATTTATACAATTAATTAAGCCGCCAGTAGGTACATACTGCAGTAGCCATCTATAAAATAAAAAAGAAGTACCACATCAAGAATTACAACGCATTAAACTACTCTAAAGGTTCTCGTCTTTTTTATCCTTAATTTCAGCAAACAAAGAATTTGAATCTGTCTTCTTAGAGAGAGAGAGAGAGAGAGAGAGAGAGATGGCGATTGACAAATCATTCCAAATCATTCATGGCAAAAAAAAAAAAAAAAAAAAAGATTCCAAATTTTATGTACATGGCGGCTGACAGAATTGTTAACAAATTATTCATGTTTGTACACATATATTAAAGTAGAGAAAAAAAACACAATCGTCTTGTATATGTAAAAAAATTCACATGTCATCTAATTAATTTCGATACATGTGATAGATGATTATGCTTAAAAAAATTACCACTTTCACTAAATATTAAAAAATTAAGCGATCGTGCAGATAACGTGTTATAAAAGAGAGAAAAAGAAGAAGAGAGAATTAAAGTTAATAGACTTGTGTTTCTTTTATTAATGACAAAAATCGTATATTTATAGGTAAGAATTAGGGATACAATAATAATAATTTCTAGGGCTACATGGGTATATTTGTCATTCACTACAAACCATAATAAACTTATCTTTTACAACAAAAATATCATTTTCCTGTGTCCTTTTTTATAAGTTGCAGTATTTCATTATTTATACATATACATCTAGGGTGTCAGCGAGCCGGATTGAGTTGACTCGCGAGCCCAAATTCAAGGCTCGGGCTCGATGAATCAGGCTTTTTACGGGCTTGAGCCAAGCAAAAGCTCGCCGAAAAAAATCTAGCTCGGCTCGGGCAGACCTTTTTTTTTTCTTCGTGTAATGCTATTAAAGTACTAATTTTATTTTTGACATCTTTAACAAACTAAAGTAATTGTCATCCACAAATTATGATTTTCAATCAATGTTTATAATTATTTCATCTTTATAACAGCTTTAAAAGTAGCCTTTTTTTTTAAAAAAAAAATTCTTTGTGCCATAACCAATACTTGAATTGCATTAATATTTAATTATCTATGTTTAGCACATTAATGGAATAAAGTAAACATTTTATGCTATACTACTATAACATTTTTTTTTTTAAAAAAAAATAATTTTTTGCAAAGTTACAACTCTTATCCTTTTCCGGGTTTGGGACCGGCTACAATCAATGTAGGCAGAGTTAAAATTGCACACAAATAAAATATTTCGTATACAATTTTTCTTGAAACAAATAAATTTAAAAATTACATATGTTTTTGACATTAATTAATTTAAAAACTTACAATATTTTACGTTTGGATCTGCTGTAATTCTTCAGTCATTATACTGTCAACTAGTTCTTGAGTACGTAAATCCGCACATTCCCAGTCCTTCAAGCATATTAAACCCTCCAATATATCTTCTTTTAGTTTTGATCGTTTGTCTGATAAAATTCGACCACCTAAATTAAATGTAGCCTCCGATGCCACAGTAGACACCGGAGGTGCTAGTAGATCGCGTGTAATTTTTGATAAAAATGGATATTACCTTTCATTACACCTCCACCATGGTAAAAGATTAAATTCTTGCAATTCTTTTGGATTTAACACACTATGAATGTCCACGCACAAATACCTAGCTAACTCAGATAGAATTTCTACATTTGTGCCACTAACATTTATCATTCTAGATATTGATGAATTAGAACTAAATGAAGGAACACTAATATTGGTTTCCAAATAATTCCATAAATTATTTGAATTTCTTGAAATATTACTTGAAGAAGGATTTTGGGAAGTAGAGCTGCCCTAATCTTCTTTTTCAGCGTAATAGTTATACATTTCATATAATGTTGATTCTATATACACATGTGATAATTCCAAATTCATGAAATTAGAAATTCCTTTTATAATAGTTTTTGTGCCATGTAAATTAAGTCGAAGGTCCATCACTGAAACTAAAATAAATAAAGAGGACAATTCTTCCCAATATTTACGAAATTTTAATTCCATAGAGCGGACTACATCAACAAATAATGACAACTCCTATATTTATGAAATACTTGTGAAATGTAGAAAAAATGATGTAAAACAAGTGAAGATGTAGGATAATAAACGACGCTACATTCCTTTGTGGCGTCGAAAAAAGATTTTAAAATTTTTTCCACATAAAATGCAATTGACCATTCCCAATCTTCCAAATTATGTTCGGGTCCATATGTATGCTTACCATTATAATACATTAAAATAATTGTATCATAATTTTCACACGAATGTAACATAAGATATGTAGAGTTCCATCAGTTACCAATGATTTCTCTTCTAAGCCATTTTTACACATAAACTGTTAAATGCTTGCATTCTTGATGGTGACACAGTAATAAAATTTATTGTTTTTCTAATTTTATCTAAATGTGATTTTATATGTTCTAATTCATTTTTGACAATCAAGTTGATAATGTGACATTCACAATGTTGATGAAAAATAAACTTCCAAATGAAGGGTTAAGATCATGAATAAATTTTTTGATAACACATTTGTTCACACTAGCATTATCAAAAATGAAACTTCGAACCATATCTTGTATATTATATTCTTGTATAATTTCTTTTAAAACCATGTATATATTAGTGGCATTATGAGGATATTCTACACATCTAAATGCAATAATTCTTTTATGTAGAATTCGTACATGTGATCAATGTAATGAGTCGTAGCAGCAATATAATATTTTCTATTACCACCGGTCCATAAATCAGAGGTAAACGATATAATAATATTAAAACTCTTTATTTGTTCAATAGTAATTTGTTTTCTTTTATTATATAATTTTATAGAATTTGAACGAAGAGTATTTCTACAATAAGGAGTATACCTGAGTTAAAGATATTGCTGCACGAATCGGGTAAAGTGCTTTGACTCTATCATTGTAACCGGCATCTCTGCAGCAGCCACGCATGCAACCATTCCTTCATGAAATCTTTCTTGTGAATATATAAATGTGGAAAGAGTATTATTAGAACCGCCAAACACTAGTTCGGTCTGTTTTGGGTCATTATCTACTGGTTTTACTTTGCAACTCCTTGTTATGTGCATATTCAAATGCGTTGTGCTTGAACCGAGCTTCCAACTAAGTTTTTTGCCACAGTAATTGCAAACATGTTTTCCAAATATCAACTTCATTTTGAGCACCAACTTTTTTACGTGTCATGTGTTGCCAACAATCCGATGATTCTTTTTTCGACTTTTTTATCTCGAGTACTTCTTCCTCTTCGATATCTTCCAAATCAATTGAGAATATTTTGAGTTGCATATTCGTAGCCGGTTGGAGTACTCGAACTACCCCTTAAACTGATTAATATCAACACTAGTAAAATTCATCAATATTTAATGATTATTATAGACTAGAATAATAAAGAAACTAGAATATTAGGAAAGTAAATATTAAAGTAAATATTAAAGCAAATAAATTGGAGATTGAAATTGAAATTATAATACTGCAAGTTAAAACTGTTTGAAGAAAATTGATATGAAACTAGAAAATTTAACTTCTATTTATAACAAAAAAAATAACCGTTTCAAATTTCAAATTTGAATTTTTGAATTGTCAAATAAAAAATTATATCTCATGATTGTTTTGTACAATTTACACTGTTAAATTCAAGTATTCAACCAAAATTTTCAACAATAGCTGCCTGTTGAGGCAACTTTAGAGCTGCCTCAACAGGCAGCATGCCACCTTAACATAGGTAGCTTTTACCTCTTTTTTTTTCAAAATTTTTTAATTTTTTTTTCACTCATGGGCCGAAAAAGTGTGGCCGGCCGAGCTCGAGCCGAAATCCCAAAATGGGGTTCGGCCCAAGCCACGAGGCAGGCCCGACTCGGACTTTTCACGGGCCGAATCCGAGCGATCCTAACCCGCGAGCCTTTTTGCCACAACTAAATTAATACATCAAGCAATTCCAACCATTAATTTAATTCAAATTTTATAAGCATTTTGAAAAGTCATGTTTTTATAGCATATCCTAGAAGACATTTTCTGCATTTTGGATTCCATTCCCTCTATTTTTTGTGAAATTTATCTCTCGATTATGTTGAAATTTTGTATCAAATTACTGAAGTCTAAGTTGTGTTCGCTCATTTTTGTGTGAATGATAAAGGATGCTTGCATTGAAACGAATATAATCTATCTCAAAGGCTCGAGATCTTATGCTAGAGAGAGAAAATTTGCGAAGAATAACAATCTCAGCATAAAGTGGACCCTCTATTCACAAAATAATTGAGCTCCTTAATGTTAAACCCTACTTCTTAGTAGTGTCAACGCTGAACTTGCGCCGCACATTATAATGAAATGTTTTGCAAGTGTTGTAAAAATAATATTTGAATATGTGTGAATGTAATTAATTTAGAAATAATACTAGGAAATATATACATGACTATGAATGTCAAATCATTTATTTAATTTTCAATTAAGTAAAATTGAATGTTAATTAGCATACATGGACGTGAATAATGAGATGCATTCTTCAATGTGAATTCCTAATTAACTTATAATTAGAATTAATAACACTGAAATGCATAAATAAAAATGAATATTAATTAAATAAATGTTAATGTTAATTAATTGATAATTAATAATAGGCATTTCACACAATAATGAAAGCACACTGATGAAATGAATTTATCAAATGTACACGTAAATTGATAGTAACTGAATTGTTAAATAAATTAAATATATACTGAAAAATGAAAAGTAAAGTATTAGTGAAATATTGAATTATACTAGAGTTAGAATTGTCCAAAAAATTATTCTCACTTGATATTTAATTAATTTAGAATTAATAATAGGGGATTCATATATTAAAGAAAGCACACAGGTGAAATGAATCTATCAAATGTACAAGTACATTGATGATAACTAAATAATTAAATACATATTGAAAAATGAAAAGTAGGGTATTATTGAAATATTGAATTATAGTAAGATAGGAATCGTCCAAAAAATGATTCTCACTCAATGTGATATTTAATAGATTATAGATTTATTTAGCAAACTCTTAAAACCTCTTCAATTCCAAATTAACGTGGAATTTCTTTGTTTCCCCCTTTGTCCTTCATTCTTTTCTTTCTATCAAATAAATAAATAAATACAATTTCTTTAGTCTTTTCCTCGTTTCACTAGTGTTACTAGTTAAGAATATTAAGAAGAAAACGACTTATCTCTAATTGAGAGTGAGATGATTAACAATGGCTTCCAATTTGTCGACTAAGAGTTCATTGGGCAAGAAATTGAAGAATAATAAATTTGATTGCGGCCTTTATTGGAAATTCTATTCAAACATAATTTTGTGCTTTGAATTTTTGAACTATGAGTTTGATGTATTGTCAATTGTGTAATATGCTTTAAATGTATTATTTAACAGTCCACATATGATTATTTTGGCATGGTTTCATACTTCATTTTATTCTATATTAAATAAATACAAAAACCTGCAAGAGAAATCTATAAAATACATGCGATTTCATTCAAGAATATCACGAATTGCAGTATTGCACGATCAACAATGAAACTTGGGGACTCAGAAAATCAAGCCATGTCATGAAAACATAAAAGAGCATTCTTGGCGAGAGCATGAGCAACACTAATATTCACTTCACGCCTTACAATTGAGCACACTTAAGAACAAGATAATAATCTTTTTTTTAATTCACACGATTATATAGAAAAAGAAAATAACCCTTATGATTATTTTATTATTTTCATTGTAATTCTACTTGATTTAAAGTGTAAACTAAGGTCAATTTGACAAAATAAAAATCAAATCAATATTTCTGTTAGTTTGTTTGTTTGAGAAATATGACCAAAATTACATTACACCAATTTTGGGTGGTTTAAACCACTCATAAATGGTGCCACCTGAAAAATCGGATATTCGACCCAACTACACCTAGAGGGGGGGGGGGGGTGATTAGGTGTGAATGCGGAAATAAAACTTTAATTAACGAGCAACAAGTCACAAGTTAATTATGTCTAGGTGATTAAATAATCAAGACAATTAATCCTATATTAAAATACCACAATTTATCAAAGCAGTAAATAACACAAGGTATGTTCACGGAGAAACCCAACATGGGAAAAAACTCCGGGCACTTTGTCAGTCAAAGATCTACTATAAACTGTTAAATAAACTTACAGACCACCAGCAAAGTTGACGACACAATCTTTCTGATCTCCTCTCTGAGGTTTTGAAGCAGCTCTCCTGAATTGAGCACACGAACTTCAATCCTAGCTCTTCTTGCATTTTATCTCCTGCAGATCCTCCAAGAACTCCTTGTTCTTCGTTTCTTCCTTGATCCTTGTAGTCAGCCAAATTGACGACACAATCTCCTGACGAATCCAAGTGAAGAATATCTCCAAATGTTCTGATTAAAGACTTTGATGTTTTCACAATGAGAGGCACAATAAAAGATGAAGAGATTGAATCGTGTAGTATGTTTTGCTCCTGAGAGAATTATGTTGTTCTCTTGAATGAATAGGCTTCAATCCTTAGGTTTTTGAGAATGTAGTGTCTCTATTTATACGTTGGACAATTATGGAAATAAGGCCCGAGAAAAATCTCGCGAGTTGAGAATTAATTCGGCCATTTAACACTGTCGCTCGAGCGAAGGCTGTTGCTCCCTCGAGCGAAGGGTCTGTCGTTCGAGCGACAGGTAGGCGAAGGTCGAGCAACGAGTCTCTGCAATTGGTCGCTCGAGCTCGCATCTGGCGAGAAGCTAGCGAAAATGTTGCGTGAAACCTTCATGTTCCATCTTTGAAACCCCAAACCCTAACTTAACCTACCAACTATAAAACTTTACAATTTAGTCCCTAAACTTCTAAAATGTTCACGTTGGTCCTTTTTTTTTCATAGAATCGCCAATACAATAAATCTAACACTAACAAACTCCCATTTGGCATTCTGTGACAAAATCAATTACAGTCAAAATCTAAGTCCAACTAAATTAATCTGAATGTAGCTTCAACTTGTCAAACCTGTATCCTGAAATCAAAACACTCATACCCAGTGTAAAAGCACGTGATACAGGAATTAAGCAATAAAACACTTAGAAGCTTTCATATATCAGACATATAAGCATACTAGTTTGAGATGTAATATTAATGTTAATCAAAACATCGTAGCCATATTAATACCACAAAATATCAAAACTCAAACACTTATGCACGAATACAACTCAAAAGCAATGATACATGCTCCATATCAGTGCATGATATGCAATGCAAGTGTAATGCATAAACTCCCCCTTACTGCAAACTCACTTGAAGTTAAAACAGTAGGAAAATGTATCTATATCTCTCCCCAACGACCCTAAATGACATAAGACATAAGTATAAATGTCATATCAATGAAAATCAAGTCAAATGTCAAACAATATCTATGTCTCTCCCTAACGACCCCAACAGACATAGATCAAAACATGCATATAAATAAGTAACCAATTATCTATGTCTCACCCCATCGACCCTAACAGACAAGCATGCAAATGACAATGTAGCTGCTCAAAGACACAAGCCAAAATCTTATAAATCTCCCCCTCACTATCAAATCTCTCCCCCTTTTTGTCACAAATACTGAAGGGGAAAGACAACCAAGACAATGCAATGGGAGATAACAACCAATCAAATATGCAGTTGATAGCATGCAATAGCAGAATTAACAAGTAATAAACCTCCCCACAAACTCAGAATAAGTCAGAATAGAGTAAATAATATAAGTGACTCATGTGTTTAAAGTGTCACTAATCCAAGACAAATAGGACTCCAAACCTTAATTTTGTGAGAAGGGACATGCGAAGCATCACTGCCAATTAGTGTATTCTCCTACTAATAAAAGTCAAACCTTGAAGAACAGTAGGACCTTTCATAGGAAGCTCATTTCGCATATATCTTTCAAAATTTTCCTTTACTCCCCCTTACTTTGAGCATATATGTTTTTCATATTTTAATTTTGTACTTAACTCAACATATTTTTCTTTTCTTTTCAATAGCTCATAATTTTTTCATCTTAAGTGCAGGTTCTAATTTATTGAGCAACTAATATGATCCCTGTAGTGAGCTTTAGGTCGGTTAACCCAAGTCAGATGACCATAGGTACCAGGTTTTGAAATACCCTTAAGACTTAATTGCTCGAGTCTAATAGCCTCGAAAAAGAACATTAAGATATGAACTTTTTATCATAAGGGAGCATACATAAGCTTAGGTCTACTAATGATGGTCAATTCATGTTCAAAGTCAACTTATCAACAAGTGATTGTCATCCCAAATCTCACACATGCGGTTAAGTCCAACTTACAATATCATAGTATGTGCAGTGCAGATGGTACATGAAGACACCTATACTAATTACTCCAAATCAACCTAAGCAAGTAATGGAAATTAACTTACAGCTCATCAATAATACTCAAACATGATCACACCATGCAAGTTCAAGAAGGTTATACTTCATGCTGTAGTAAACTTTCCATTCCCAATTTTTGTTTTTTTTCAATTTTTCAATTTTTTGTGTTTTCATTTTTCAAAAGCAAGGATGCGTCATACACACACACAAACAAAAACAAAATAATCAAGCACACAAAACTAAAACAAAACGTGCATGTGCCAAAACAAACAAAAAGAGCATGCACATGCATGAAACTACATCCTAAAAAGCAATTAAATCACATATGATGCATGCAAAAGTCAATATCATATAATAAGCACAAGCATGCACAAAACATACATAATCAGGTAGGTATAGGAATGCTCTTACTTGCAAGAGCACCGTGATCAGAATCAAAGTTTACAAGATCACTCTTCTTCACCCATATTTGTCTAGTGGGAGGACGGTTCCCAGACAATTGTGTCAACAACTTAGTCAAATGATTCACTTGAGTAGTAAGGAATCCTATCTGACCAACATACTCCTGATTTCTATTCCTATTAAAGCTCATGAGTCTATAACTATTCAGGAATTGATGACATCTAGGACGTATATGTCCTAACTCACCGCAGTGAAAACATGTCGAGACAAACCTAGGAGCAATGTTATGGGGACCCTGGTGTCTATTCCTAGGTCGACGGGTCCTACGCTGTCTAGTAGGCCTCTGTCTAACAAATCCCTTATCCTTAGGCTCGGGGTTAGGCACATGTTTGGGTTGGTAAGTAGCAGGGACAAACATGGTCTTAGAAGTACTAGAAGCATTGCTCTCTTTCCCCTTAAATCCTAGACCTCCCTTATTTCCAACCGGCTTGCCCATTCCTAGAATGTTATCTAGCTTTTCAGAACTGCTAGAGAAGGCAAGCAACTGAGACTTAGAATATTCTAGATCACTCATAAGGTTCTTAACTTGGATTTCTAAGGTCTCTCTCTCACTTGACAACTCTCTAACTTTCCTAGAGGACCTCTCAAGCTCACCTGTGAGATTCTTAACCTGAGTCTCTAAAGTTTCATTTATTGATTTCACTTCACTCAGGCTTTTGGACGTATCTTGAAGGTCTCCAGTAAGTCTCTATTTTGCTTTCTCAAGATCATTTACTTTCTTTAGCAACGCTCTATTGACCTTATCAGTTTTAAGGTTTTTCTCAAACAGCTCTAGACAGGCCTTACGAATATCAGTCTCATCCTCAGACTCTGCCTCACAGTGATTACTACACTCTTCTCCCTCAGCCTTATCACCTCTTTATTAGATTCAAACTCAATTCTAGCAACGCAGGCTGCATATCTTCCACTCTCATCACGGGTGGAATTCTTACTCTGATTATCCAAGTCAGACTCATCATCAGTGGAAGTAGTATTCATAGTCTTCTCTTGAAGTCTCTTCCTGCTAGGACACTCATTCCTCATATGACCAAACCCTCGACAATTATGACACCTCACACCTTTAGATCTTCTCCTAGGGTTACTTGAGGTACCTCTATGTTTCTCCTGAGGTTGATTTTTATTCCTAACAAATTTTCAAGCCAGAGACTTTTCTTTAGCAGGGTTATCTAAGGTCAGTTCATAGGTCAGGAGAGATCCAACTAACTCTTCTACCCTAATAGAATCAATATCTTTACTTTCCTCAATGGCAGTGACCTTTGACCTGAATTGCTCTGGTAAGGATCTAGGGATTTTTCTCACAATTTTAGCCTCTGGGATTCTCTCACCTAGGTTGAAAGAGGAATTTACTATATCGTTTAGGCTCGCATAGAAGTCATCAAAACTCTCATCTTCCCTCATCCAAATCTCCTCAAACCTAGTTGTCAAGATCTGTGACTTAGAATTTTTTACAGCCTGAGCTCCCTCGTGTGTGGTCTATAAAATATCCCAAGCATCTTTAGTTACCTCACACATAGACACTCTCCTAAACTCTTCAGGAGACACAGCCCTAAACAAGGAATGTAAGGCTTTACTACTCCAATTACAACTATCAAGTTCACCTTTAGACCAATTCTATGGAGGTGGGAGTGACAACATTATTAACTGTGGTACTAGGGCAGACCAACCATTAACAACACTCAACCAAATTCTTTCATCCATAGATTTCAAAAATGCTCTCATTCTCACTTTCCAATATGCAAAATTTGTTCCATCAAAATAAGGTGGTACATAAAGTGATTGACTCATCTAGACTAACAAATATGGGTCAAGAATCGAAATTAGGCTCTGATACCACTTGAAAAATCGAAGATTCGACCCAACTACACCTAGAGGGGGGTTGATTAAGTGTAAACGCGAAATTAAAACTTTAATTAACAAGCAACAAGTCACAAGTTAATTATGTCTAGGTGATTAAACAATCAAGTCAATTAATCCTATATTAAAATACCACAGTTTATCAAAGCAGTAAATAACACAAGGTATGTTCACGGAGAAACCCAACGTGAAAAAAAACTCCGGGCACTTTACCAGTCAAAGATCCACTATAAACTGTTAAATAAACTTATAGATCACCAGCAAAGTTGACGACACAATCTTTCTGATATCCTGTCTGAGGTTTTGAAGCAGCTCTCCTGGATTGAGCACACGAACTTCAATCCTAGCTCTTCTTGCAGTTTATCTCCTATAAATCCACCAAGAACTCCTCGTTCTTCGTTTCTTCCTTGATCCTTGCAGTCAGCAAAATTGACGACACAATCTCCTAACGAATCCAAGTGAAGAATATCTCCAAGTGTTCTGATTGAAGGCTTTGATGTTTTCACAATGAGAGACACAATAAAAGATGAAGAGATTGAATCTTGTAGTATGTTTTGCTCTTGAGAGAATTATGTTGTTCTCTTGAATGAATAGGGTTCAATCCTTAGGTTTTCGAGAATGTAGTGCCTCTATTTATATGTTATGGAAATAAGGCCCGAAATAAATCTCGCGGGTCGAGAATTAATTCGGCCATATTACACCGTCGCTAGAGCGAAGTCTGTTGCTCGCTCGATCGAAGGGTCTGTTGCTCGAGCGACAGGCGGGGGAAGGTCGAACGACGAGTCTCTGCAATTGGTCGCTCAAGTGCGCATCTAGCGAGAGGCTAGTGAAAATGCGGCGTGAAACCTTCATGTTCCATCTTTGAAATCCCAAACCCTAACTTAACCTACCAATTATGAAACTTTACAATTTAGTCCCTAAACTTCTAAATATTCACGTTGGTCCTTTTGTTCACAGAATCGCCAATACAATAAATCTAACACTAACACCACCCAAAAACGATCAAAGTCGGTAAACAACTAATGGAACAATGTGTTATAGTTTTAGTTTAGCACTGATAAGTGTGTTAGATATTTTAACAAGCTAATTATTGAACAGAAGAGCGGATATCAACTCACAATTGTATAATTTTGACTTTTGTAGGTCATAAACACCAAAAGGTAAGAGAACAAGACAAAAATGATTAAAATGTTAAGTTATTTATTTTCAAGTGTTTTTACTATTGTTATTATTGCATTTTCATTTATGTGGCTAATGAATAATTATGTTTAGTGATTTGTACATAGTTCGAGAGAAAATTGTACATTTTAGACCAAATAATAGAAATCTTAGGTTTGTGTACTGGATAGAAATATACCCTATCCCTAGGTGACCCATTAATGTATTTTCACAAAGATATAATGCAATTGTTTGGTTTGAATCGACATAAAAATATAGTAAGTTAAACCAATCAATTAGGGTTAGTTTCGTTCAAGAGATGTAATTAACTAAAATTGAAAGATCGGGTCTAACATCATAAATAAGTAATTTATTAATTGGCTTGAGGTTTGTTTTTATTCCTAAACATTGTTTGAATTTTTTTAGCTAGGCAGGTCAACTCATCATCATTGGGAGAATCAGAATCAGAAGACTCATTCTGGTTGGTCCTAGTAGCTTTTAAAGCTATAGACTTCTTCTTAACAGGGTTTTCTATGGTTAGCTCGTAAGTCTGCAGGGATCCGACTAACTTCTCAACTTTGATATAATCAATATCCTTACTTTCCTCAATAGGACCTAAGGATTTTTCTCACTATCTTAGGCTCGGGGATCATCTCACCTAGGTTGAAGCTCGAGTTCACAATCTCATTTAAGCTCGCATAGAAGGAATCAAAGCACTCATGTTCCCTCATTCTAATTTCCATAAACCTCGTGGTCAACATTTGTAACTTAGAATTTTTAACAACCTGCGTTCCCTCATGTATGATCTCTAGAATATCCCAAATCTCTTTGGCTACCTCACACATAGGCACTCTCCTAAACTCATCGGGAGAAACAGACCTAAAAAAGGGCATGCGGGGCTTTGCTATTCCAGTTACATTCATCTAAGTCAGCTTTAGACCAGTTTTCTATCGAAGTGGTAGTGACAACATCACCTACTTTTGTACTAGAGAGACTCCAACCCTTCACAATACTCATCCATATTCTCTCATCCATAGATTTTAAAAATGTTCTCATCCTCACTTTCCAATAAGCAAAATTACTACTATCAAAATATGGCGGGACATGTAATGAACTACTCATCTAGACAAAATTAAGGTCAGGACTCGCAATTAGGCTCTGATACCACTTGAAAGTTACGGGATAACGCTAGACTATTACTAGATACTCGATTTTAATTTGACCTTACGTGTGGAATAAATCTAATCAAAGCAACAAGTCACTTTTAATTAGTTTCTAGATGGTTTATTAAACAAGTTCAATTCCTATGTTGAATTATCGCAGTTATAATAATATGGGAAGTAATAAATAACAATAATATGTTGACGGAGAAATCTAACAAGGGAAAAACTCCGAGACGAAGTTAGTTACCCCCACTATCGACAATAAGGGTTACAGTGTGATTCCAGACTAGCAACTTTCAGTAGTTCTAGATGTAGTAATTCCTGTAATCTCCAAGATCCACTGTCTAATTTCCAGACTCACGATCTACCTCCTGCAGCTTCCAAGATCTGCTGTCGCGTTTATAGTCTCCTGATCATCTGTCAATTGTCTCTACAAATGGAATTCCAAGAACCACGTGTTCTTGTGCTCTTCCCGTGCTTGCTCCACCTCTTCTAAATCCCAATGAAAGAGTCAGTTCTTTAAAAAGATTAAGGACGCCAGGAGTTTTGGATTATGAAACCTTGATGTTTTCCAAAAATGGGTTGCTGAATCTCAAGAATTGATATTATGGATTCACCAATTAATTTCGCCTTGGATCTCTTGAACAAAGATATGAATGTGTTTTACTATTTAAGCACAATCAACAACCTTGAAAAAATCGTGTATGACACCTCTATTTATATGTAGGTCAGAATATGTGTCATGGACAGGGTAAAAGTCTTCAAAATCGTGACTTATGATTGGTCAGATAAATATGTCGCTCGAGCGAAGGGTCTGTCGCTTGAGCGACGATCAAGCGAAGGCATCACTGCATTGGCCGCTAGAGCGAGATGATGGCGAGCAGCTAGCGAAATTCCGGAAGATCTTTAACCTTGTTTCAAGCTCAAATTCAAACCCTACCTCAACTATACATAATTGCACCGAGGTCCTTGACTTTTATAGATGTACATTTTAGTCCATTTTGTTCACAAACATGCCAATTACAATATTGACCATAACATTGTTTATATAAATCCCTGAAACATTTAATATACCAAAGCTTATACCTCAAGCGATATTTTAATTTCCTTGATCGAGGCTTTGTCCAATTGAGTTTTCATGGCAAGGCTTTTATTAAGTCAACTTTCAATGTAATAATAAAACACGGTGTACTTTTTTCGTTCTATACGATTTTTCTCACAATGGTTTTCCCACTAATGTTTTAACGAGACATACTTCATGACAATGAATGTTTATAACCTATAAAACATTTGCTCTCAACATATTACTTTCGTATGTTACTAATTATGGATGAGACTCTTGAAGAGAGCAACAACAAGATCTTTTAACCGAGCCATCATTTTGACTTGTAGTCACCAATGATTGATAATATCTTGTATGAAGATGATATTTTTGAATGCTATAAAAAGATAACATAAAATATATTCATTAGAATAGTGACATTGAAGACATTTGTGCACAAGATAATTTTGACTTGATACAAGGATTTTCATTAATTGAAATCACGAAAGTAGTTGTATTCTTTTTCCTTCGTTCAAGTTATGCCTCATTGGGATTTTTTTAACAATGTTTAACGAAGCAACATTTTATTAATTTTTGTAATCCCCCTTCTTTAAACACAGTTTTTAACTAGACACGTGTAATTAGTTATGCAAGGGGAGCACTATAAATCAGTACTATTTGTGATTGACAATTGTATTAGTGCAACCATAATTATAGCCAATAAATATGAGAATTTGGTTCCCAACAAAAATATAAAGGGTCGTTCTCTTCGTGTTTTAGTTTTGTGTGTTTGAGTTTTGAATTCGTTTTGTGTTTTGTGTTTAGAGTGTCTATTTTGAAATTGTTGAAAATGCGTTCTTTTTGTCATTTTTAAAAACTGTTTCTCAAAACAAAAAACTAAAAAACGCGTTTACTTTACAATTTTGAGAATCTTTTTCTATAATATTTTATTCAAGAAACTTCATAATTCAATTAATTTTAATATTTAATGTTAATCGATTGATGAAAAAAAAAATTAATGAGATAGCATTGTTAAAATTCTCTCGTCTAATTCAAATACTTTGTCCTATTTCTATGTTCTATCTAATACAAATGCATAAGTTGTCATAATCACATTCTTCATACAAAGATAACAGATTTTTCGAGTTATTTGATGTCAGACAAGGAAGTTATTTTTAACTTTTATGTGCAATTTAAACTAAAAAATGGTAACATAACAAACAAAACATAATATTTTTACAAATAAGTAATAACCATTAAAATTAATTCAGTGAATTAATAAAAATCTATAAAGCATTTTCACATGAACAAGCAAAAAGGAGATAGCCCATACAAAATGAATACATTACAAACATCTATCAAAAACATCATTGATGACAGTTCATCTTCACTGAGCTCTATTAAGATTGATGTTTAGATGATCATCAACTCGAATTTACACACCGATACACCAATTAAAACAAAACAATATCTAAGACACTGCTATAAGAGCTAAGATAGACTACGATGCAGCTTCTTGGTATTACCATTAACCACATAAACTACCGAGCTTTCACTCTTCATCACCACCGGAAGCCTTTTTTGCAGCTGTCTTCTAGTTCTTTCTCTTCATTCTACCGGGGCGGCCACCACCAAAGAAGAGTTCTCCTTGCCAAATGAAATTTCTTGTTAGATTCGTAAAAACAAATTTACCTGGTACTTTTCCTATAGCAAATATATGTGACAATGCTATCCTACACACAATGGACGTGTTTAACACGTGATGCAGTAAGTCACACATGCTCTCTTCCGTCCCCTGAAATTTCATTATATAACTCAATCGAGAACTTAGCATAGCAGTATAAAATTTAATTAACATGATTTCAAGAGGATATCTCACTGTTTATCTGCTAGAGATCCAACAATGGTTCCAAATAACATGGAAGATCCAAATCCTGCGATAAATAGTTGCCCAATTTCCCCCTTCCCGAAGCCATAAGTCGTGTAAAGGTAGTAAACATAAGGACCCTGCAACCAGTCACCGGTTGTTGCCATAAAGACCGACCATCAGCAAAAACAAAGACTATTATTTTCAAAAATTTCTTAATACCAAAACAATTTGCAAAAGCTATTACCAGAAGCCAAGTATAAACACAAGAAAGAGCAACCGACAATAGGATTTCATATTACTGGATGTCAGATGCAGTTGGTACCATAGGAAAAATAAAGTATGCATATAAATTGCATCAACTTAAGATTGATCTCCCTCCGATACTAGATTTAATGGGGGTAAATGAAAAATAAGAAATATGATTTATGAAAGATGGAAAATTTAGCCGATGTTCTCTCTCTGCCAAGTGAGAAAATTTTAGATAGCAATTTGCAAAATATTTCTAATTTAGTAAAAAATCAAGAGTAACGGAAAGCAGATATTATATTTATAAGCATAATAACTCAAATAACTGAACGAACCAGTATTGAGAGATGATATATGGAATAACTCAAATAACTAGTGACGTGAATAAAGAAGTCCTATGAGCAAAATCCAACCCATTTTGAAATAAAGACTATCGACAGCTCTATGCAAAACAAGAGTGGATCACAACTTAGTTTCAGTTAGCAGAGTGCATTCTATAGAAGAAAATTCAACTTTAAATTAAAAATACAAAATAATCAAATTGGGCACAATTTAGCCAAAACGTTGAAGCTTTCCTAGTCTCTCCATGCCAAATCATAATGTCGACGAATTCAATCATCGTCATCCTCCTACATTACCTTGGGTAAAGAATAAAAATACAAACCCGCTGAGATCCAGATCCAACAAAAGAATACAAAAAACTCAAAAGCATACGCTCAATGCATCAAATCCATAATCATTCACTCATTTAGCAGATTAGATGACTTACTGTAGATACAAAATCGCGAACAATTGAATAAAGCGACACCCCTCTACCTTAAAATCATTCCATGCTAAAGAAGTATGTAAATTAAGAAAATTAGAAACTCGAAAGGCCCAGATCTAGGGTGTATTATTTACATACCCATCATGAGTGAGTAAACGAGAAGGTAATTATTCTTGAAGGAATTGAAAGCTGCAAAAGTATTAACCCTATCCTTGTTACTTTTACTCAGCTCCAGTGTTGCCACCACTGCCCCCAAAGCCCCAAACACCATATAGTAAAACAACTCCATTTTTCCCCCTCACAATTTGATGTCAAATTCTCAAAATTGGAACAAAGAAGAAGGGTGAAAATGTAAGCTCTCGCTCTTAGATAATGTGTACAAGAACATCTCTACACAGATATATAAGCAGCGGAATGGAACGCGTTTTGCTTGTGCTTGACAGGGAAGTATCATTAATTTTTTGTTCGCCGGAGATTCAAGAACATGATATAATGCAGTTTTAATATCAATCAAAAGGATCAAAAAATAATAAAATCGAAAACTCATGTGAGATTTCTGCACATAAACAATTATACGCGTACAAAATCATACCTCAAAAGAAAACTTTGGTTCATCTTCTGCTTTCTCCTCCACATGGGTTGAAATCGTTTGCCTCTGCTGCACCTTGCCCAGCAATAGATCGGACCTAATTTTGTCCAGAACAGGTGGTGTGAATGGGTGTGAGAGATAAGATACGTGAGAGAGATGAGAGAAGAGCTTCTGTCAAATGTTTTGGAGCGTTTCCCATGTTTTCAAGATTTGGCATCTTTTGTGAACAAAACGCTCAAAACGGGTTTTTACCATTTTTCATTTTCTACACAATTTTTTATTGTCTTCGAAAATTCGTTTTCGAAAAATGGAAAAGAGAACGCGTTTTCACCATTTTAAAAAATCGAAAACAGAAAACGGTCCGAAAACAGTGAAGAGAACGACACCTAAGAGTTTTGATTCTTTCTTTATTCTTGTGTTGTTATCTCTTTTTTCTTAGTTTTATAAGAATGGTAAGTTTTAAACTTCTTAAATTATATTTATCATGATATATTTAAATATAATTAGAATTAGAATATAAGTAGACTTTGAACAACTATTGACGACATTCATTGTTGTTTTAGGCAAGGAACATTCCCATTTGAATGACAACCCCAGCCTCACTTACTAAAAGAAAATAATTTACGCCTACCTGAGAAAGAACGTAACAAAACAACAGTTACAATTTAAGCAGTTAGTACTCGTACCCTAGAATTAGAATATATGCATATTTGCTTTAAATATTACGGTTATTATGTTTAACAAGAATTATACAATATAAATATGAGTGAAATATGTACATTTGATTTTGTTTGGCAAAAGTAAATGAAGTATATATGATTAAAATGTCAAGACATGCTAGTGCAAACATATAATTGACTTTATTCAATTCTTATTGTTAAAATTCTACCTTGTGATCCCGTTCTTCATAATTTTAATACAAAACAAATAATTATTAAGTTATACCGTATGATTGTCAAGAGTAAATTTATGAGAATGTATTGAGTGCGATTTAATTGTTGTACATCTCCAAGTACCATTTACGTGCTATCATGGGAAAGAAAGTAAAAATAAGAATCAAAGAGCGTGATCAAATATCATAGGATGCGTAAATTGCGATTTATGTTTGCATCCAGATGGATGATGAGTGCTTCACACTCATGATATTTATGCCACTTAATTTATTATTTTGTTATCCTTGAGAGTGTTTTAGAACGTTTTAATGTATGCTTTGATATTCTGGTATAGGTTGATGAAATTGAAGGAAATAGGCAAAAGTTGGGGACTAAAGTGCAAATACTTAAAAGTTATGTCGAACCTCACGATGAAGGTACGAGAGTGCTAGGAGTCAATTGGATAAAAAAAGATGTCAAAGGGATGAGGTATAGTCAAAATATGACCACACATCAATTTCCAACCAAAAACGTTTTGCCCCAAATTTTTAGTCTCATACTGAAACCCTTTTTTTACATAGTAAATGATCGAATTGGATAATTATTTCTGAAGAAAAGTTGTAGCCTTTGAGTTACCTTGCAAACACCTCTTGAATCACCTCAATCGGATATTAGATGATAAAGTTATGGTAAAAATACTGAAGGAAGTGAAGTGCTGAATTTCCGCCCAAAATGGGCGCCGAGGCGCCAAGCTTGCTGTAAATCACAGAATTCGTGGCATCTCTACAGTGGCTCCGAGGTGTTGCCTATGCGGGAAAAGAGTTTTTAATGTTTTTGGACTCTTTTTCGCCCAACTCAACCCTAATTCGTCCAAGATTCTAACAATACTATAAATAGAATATGAAAGACCTATTTTCTCTGACAATTTAAGGGGGGGATAAGATACACAATCAATGAGGCAAAATATCAAAAGATTCAAGAAATTTAAGGGAAGAAAGAACAACATCAAGAGAAGAAATTGAAGATCTACATCCTAGTTTTTCTGTTCTCTTCTCTATGTTTTCTTATATAAATTTTGCATTTCCATAGATTATATCATGAACTAAATTCATTATCTAGGGATTGATTGTAGCCAAAACTTGAGATTATGATTTGATTTTATCATAGTTATTTCTATTTGATTTTTCACATATGTTTAATTGTGTCATGATTTTAATGCTTTCAATTAATTGACCACTAATTGAATGAATAGATGCTAGTCAATTCTGGCACTCGAGAGAAGGGAAATTTATGCGTGATCATAAGATTGACACAACGTAGATTTGATGAGTTTCAAGAAAAAATATAGAATCTATGAAGCTTACTCAATAATAGAATCATGAACTTGGTGAATTCTTGATTCTAATTTGGAATAGAGATATTAGAATCGAAATCTAAGATTAATTTCTAGCCAACACTCGAGAGAGGGGAGAGAAATACATTAGGATTCTTACTTTTAAATATGGAAAATTGATTAGTATAACTTGACATAATTGAATCATAATTAATAGTTAGGTGAAATCATTCCCTAGGCCTTTCTTATATTGATTAATTCATATAACTTGTATGCATTGAATTCGTCACAATCATCATTAGATTAGCTAAAAATATTCACAAATTTCATTTGTCTAGATAAAATAGAAAGTTACATAATTATAGTACTTAGTAAAAATTAAATTACAATCTCTTTAGGTTCGACACTTTTAAATCCATATTATATTACAAAATTTGACACCGTACACTTGCGGCATAATCACGTTATAGAAAACGTGTTACAATGAACAACCACTAAAGTGAAACTAGTTTCACAATGATTAATTAGTTAGAATTAAACTAGCTAGGTTGACAAAAAAATGTTTGACATGTAAGTTGACATCCTCTCACAGGTGCTGAGATCTACGTGGGACCCATATGAATTAAAAAGACAATATTCTCACCCTATCCCCTTATCGTGAGGAGGCTATCAGGGAGAGTGTCAAACTCTCTCCGATAGCCTAGCAAGCAATTAGATAATATACAACATCAATACGGTAAAAGGCGAAATTATAATGGCACAACTATCATGTATTACAAGGTACCCTACGTTATCCCAAAATTATATTTAACGAGGCACCAATGTCACTCTAACAAGTGTTGCTGATTTTTACTTTATTTTATTGTATTTTTTTACACCAAAACAACAAAATTATTGAATTAAGTTACCATGACCATCTTGGGAAATGAGCATTGGGATACAATCAATCTAGTTAAAGCTAACTGAAGAAGGAGTGGCTATGGAACGAGCTTGTGGGTCACCATGTTACCTAGCTAGTCTGGGTACAAAATGACATGAACCACGATTTATTTCTGCGACTAGAGCTACAATTCCAAAAAGAACATGGACATATGACAAAAACCTAAAATTAGAATTTATGGACTTAATCACTAAAACACTCATTTGGTGAGTGTTACTGGTAATTATTTATATCATGCCGGGGTACAATCGTGATAATTTTGATAGGGGCCCAACATATCAGAGAGAAAAGATGACATCAATTACATCCATGATTCATGCTACATACAATTGCACATGAACACCATATTTTATTCACATGATTTGTTTATTTAGTCATTCATGTTTTGTGAGGTTGATCACTTAAATTCACTTGACACATGATTATTTGCCTTGAGTGTTTGACTAAGATTGTGCTAATTTGATATAATTGTGGACCATAGATTAAATCCAATGGTTGGATTTAATCTCGTGGTCACTTTCTATCTCCAATCATGTCAATTTTCATTGGTTTTGAATTTAAATTCAAAATGGTTTTGACTCTATAATTATATATGTATTCACTTATTTTCATTTGGACTTGGAGAGTTGGAAAACATTGAGAGAAAATATAGAGAGGAGCTAAGTGAGAGATATTCATATCTTCGATGAAATTCTTGGTAGCTTCCGGCGGTTCTCTCGGCATATCCATTACCATTTTCATGGACGGCGATGTATGATCCAATGTGGTACAAATCTGAGCTCAACATCATAGGACACTCCATTGGTGGTGTTGAAAACGTTTTGGGTGATGGGTTTGATTTTTACACTTTGAGAGTTTATGTTTTTCGCATTGTACTTGTAATAATCATTTGTACACTATATTTTGAACTCTACAAATGGTATCAGAGCTTAGGCTAGTAGTATAAAGTGTTAAAACAACCTAAAAATCATATTGGAAGTCGAAGGGATTCGGGTTTGGTTCAAAACTAGAAAACCCGAATCTTTAAAGCCATTTTCTAGAAAACTCACGCACCTAGTGGACGAACGGAGACCACCACCAGACTCCAAACGACGAGCGGAATCTTTCGATTCCACGCGTGATATATACGCGATAATGGTAGAGGCAGAGCGTGAGCCCACGCGCAGAGGAAAAATATGGCGCGAGAGAGTGCGTAAGAGTGACTCAGCTGGAGGAGAAAAAAGACAAATTGTTCCTTGATATATTTCTAACCTCCTGGTGGTGTTAAATTTCAGTTTGGTGCACTGTAGAAGCAGATACAGCCTCAGGCATAAAAGTGAAGCGGAGAAACTTTTTTGTTGGCGGCTCGATGGTGTTTCTGGCATTGCTGCAGCTGTTGGATGACTTAGGGTAGTTAGTGGAGGCCCTAGATCGATAAAAGACTTGCAGCTCTCCTTAAAATATGAATCGATAGATTGGTTCGATCGGTTTGCGCATTTTAACACCCTCTCGAATTTACAATTGAGATATTGTGTTATTTGCTACCATATTGTTATTTGACTCTTATGATATTGTTTAATGTGTTACTTGTTTTGACATCATCACTTTTGTCATCTTGAAAAGTAATTTATGTATAAATGGGTTTAAATTGCATTTGTTGTGGGTAAATTGGTTAAGTAAAACTTTTTTCAAAAAATATTGTTTGCTACCATGGCCTCTCAAGTTAAATTGACGCAATTCAATGGTAAGGGAGATTATTCCATTTGGAAGCCAAAAAATGAAACTTATTTTAAATCAACAAAAAGTTTCCAAAGCTTTTGACGACCTGAAAAAATATCTCGATGCATTAAAAGCTAAACCGACTGAAATTACTGAGATGAATGAAATTGTATATAGTTTGCTAATATTGCATTTATGTGATGATGTGTTAGGACAACTTGAATAGCATAAGACTGCTAAAGAGTTGTGGGAAGCACTTGACTATTTTTGAAAAAATCTCTTCCAAACAAGATACACTTGCTTCAAAAACTGTTTAGTTTTAAGTTGGACCCGGGAAAGGATCTTGAATTCAATTTGAGTGACTTTAACAGACTCGTCAAGTGTTTGACCCACAATGATGAGAAATTTGATGATGAGTATCTATCGGTTATACTTTTGAATGCTACGCCTGAATCCTGTAGAGATGTTAAGACTGCTATCACATATGCTAGGGATACTTTGAACCAAGATATTGTGACTGGTGCTTTGAGGGCTAGGTAGCTAGAGAAAGAGTCTATGGATAGTTTGAGAGGAGAGAGTTTGTTTGTTAGAGGGAGGAATGAGACGAGGGAGAATTACTTTCAAAGTAAGAAGGGCAGAGGAAAATCGAATGGTATGTCTAAGTCTAGAGATAAGAGTGGTAATAAATACTTCCATTGTGGCAATTTAGGACATTTCAAAAGAGACTATAATGACCTTAAGAAGAAACAGAGACCGTAGAAGAGTGATGATCATAATTTAGTTACTGTAAGTGATTCCGTTGATTGTCTACATGTTATGAGTGTGTTAAGAGATTTTGACACTAATGTAGATGGTGCCTGTGATAACATACATGTCATGAATGTTTCTAATATTGATTTTGACACTGAGTTGGTTTGAGACTCAGGTGCTACTGTTTATATGTGTCCTGTTAAGTCTTGATTTTATAACTATAGAGATGTGAATCCTAGAAAAGTATACTTGGGGGATGATCGTATACACAATGTGGAAAGAGTAGGCGATATTGCTATCAGGATGCATGATGACATTATTAGTCCACTTACAGGTGTTAGGTATGTCCCTTGGCCAGACAATGAATCTTATTTCCTTAGGCACTCGAGAAGAAGAAGGTTATGAGTTTAGATCTTATGCTAGTACTTTAAAGATTGTAAAAGGTCTCTAGTGATTATGAAAGGTCCCAAGAGGAGTGGGTTATATGTCCTTCAAGGTAAAGCCTCAGATAGCAAAGAGTCCGCATTATTTTTAATTTGTAAAGATAGATCAGACCTTTGGCATAAAAAGATGTGACACATTGGGAACAAATGGTTGAAATATCTTAGTGACCAGAATTTATTTGGTAAGGATAGTGTTACACATTTAAGTTTTTGCGAGACGTGTGTTCTAGGAAAGCCACACAGGGTTAGCTTTGGATAGGTGAACACAACAATAAGATACCATTGGACTACATTCATGCAGATTTGTAGGTCCTCAAAAACATCCCATGCGTGGAAGGAATATATTTTTTCTTTCCATTGTTGATGACCACTTGAGGAAAGTTTAGGCGTATCCCCTAAAATCCAAATTTGAAACTTTTACTAAGCTTAAGTCCTAGCTTGGCTTAGTTGAAAATCAAATGGGAAAGGGTGTGAAAACGCTTAGGATGTACAATGGTTTAAAGTTTTGCAACTTTGAATTTGATAGTTTCTACAAGAGAAAGAGTGGCAGAGGATTTTAAGACATACCCCTAATAAAATGGGTTGGTAGAGAGGATGAATCAGACTTTAATGGATAAAGTCTAATGTATGATGATTAGTTTAGGATTGTCCAAAGGTTTTTAGGGTAAAGTCGCATGCATGCTTCCTACTTGATAAATATGTCACATTCTAATCTGTTAACTTCAAGACTCCCCAAGACTTGTGGTCTTAAAAAAACCCCAGATTTGTCACACATTAGAGTGTTTGGTTGTGCGGCTTATGCACATCACGTTGATGAAAAATTGGACTCTAAGGCTACTAAGTGTGTCATTTAGGTTATCCAAAGAGAGTGAAATAAAATAGACTATGGGTTTTAGGTATGAAGGGCATTAAGATCATTAGTAGTAGAGATGTGAAGTTATTGAACTTGATATGCCTTGCCTTAAAAACATAGATAGTCAAAACAAACAGACTGAGGAAGGAGAATCTTTCACTGGAAAGAAGATGAAGTTTGAGGTGAAGAGATTAGATGATAATCCAAAGGATGGTGAAATCTAACCTCAAGAAAAATCTAATCAAGAAGCAGTAACAAAACAACTTAAATTTGAAATTCCTGAAACGGTTGTCCCTAAATAAGAAACATCCGCAGGTACTAATTTGGATGATTGCCAATTAGTGAGGGATATGGAGAAAAGATAAGTAAAGCCCAATTTGAAATACATCTCTTCAAATTTGATGGAATTTATCCTAGTTTCAGGTAAAGTATTGGAGTCAATTGAACTGGCTTCTTTTGAGGAAGCAGTTAACTCTAAAAATTCTGAAAATTGAAAAAAGGCTATTGATAAGTGTGATTTTGCACACTTATTTAATACTTAAACTAACTTATTATTGATTTAAATGAGTGAATTTCTACTCACAATTGTGTAATTTATGCTTTTGTAGGCAAAAATACCCAAAGGAAAAAGAACAAGGCAAAAGAATGAAAAAAATGACTAAAAGCATACAAAACTTGTGAAGTTGGGGAACAAAGTGCAAGTGCCGAAATTGGAGGATTTGGGATGCAATTTATGGAGGGCAAAAGTGAAATGAAAGTCAAAATTCGAGGACCAAAATGTATAAGTTCAAAGTTGAGAGACCTTTTTTCTCGCCTTTTCAAACTTTAGGGACCAAAGGTGCAATTTTTCATAGGTTTTGATTTAAAATCTGCAGCTGAGATATTTTCATTTCTCAGTTTTTCTTCTCTGCGGGACATTTTTTGGGGCTACTTCGTCTCTCTTTTTCTTTGTTTTTTCATTCCTTTTTCTTTTCTTTTGTCTTTCTTTCCCTTTTTTTTCTTATTTTTGCTTGGTGATTTTCGAGTGCTATTCAAGAGCACAACGAGGAGCAAAAGATTTTGGCAAGTATTTGGGAAAATCAAGTTCGAGCTCGAAAATAGGATTTTATCTCTAAACTTTGATTTTTCTCATTTATTTTGTCAAATGTGTAATTGATCGCCACTAAAGGGGCGTCAAAAATAATTCCTTACTCGACTCAAAATAAATGTCGTTTGAATAGTATAATGCAAGTAAGGGTCATTACCCGCAGAGGATTGGTTCAATTATGTTAATTGCACAAAAGAAAATCAACGGCGAAAGCATATAAATGGGGGGGGGGTTTTGATTCAAACGTTTATCTAAAGAACACAACTAATTAAAATGGAAATGACGCTAAATGCGAAATGCAATAAAATTAAATAACGAAGGCGAAAAGTCAATAAAAGAAATAGTGTGATTGGGGTATAATTTTTTACCGCGAGAATGATTTTCCAATTCAATTTTCACAAAAGATTTTCATTCAATCGATTAACAACAATTCGAGAATAATCACAAGCTCGATTACCTCAAACTCCCCTTAGGTTTTAGTTGAATAAAATAAACTCTTTACCCAACCCTAATCATCAAACAACTTAGGATAAATCGCTAGATTAAATTTAACGAAAGCATTCATACAAGAGAGCCGAATTGAATTAAGCACAAACACACAAGCTTTGTTTGTTAACTTAAATGATAATCCACCTACATTTAATAGAAAATTCCTCATTATCCATCAAAATATAGTTTCTACTAAGGTTTGGTCAACTTAGCAATTACGGACTAAAAATCTCAAATTAGCAAATATCGAAACAACCCAATCATCTAGCAGCGCTCCTAAACAATCGAGAAGAACAATATAAATAATAAACTCAATGGATTCATCACATTAATCAAAAGAACTATATAACACAAAACTATTGGAATCTCATTTTTCGGGTCAAAAATTACCCCCAATCACATCTAGGTTTAGCTATCCATAAAGTAATTACAAATAACCAATAAAAACTTACAACCCATAAATGAAAAATAGATTAAAGAAAGAAAAGATTATTGATAATGAGAATGGTTGAGAAATCTTCAAAATCAATGGGTCTTCTTCTCCAAGCTATTCCACCATATTGAGCTCCAAACTTTCTCAAAATTTTCAAAGAAAAAGAAAGAAAGAAGAAAGGGGATTTTCTCCCAACTCAGGGTTCTTAGAGTGAAGAAGGGAGAGTGAATAATGAATGAAAAGTGGCTCCCAAAACCCTCATAAATAACCCAAAATCGTGATTTTTAATTGCAAAAAGGGTCCCAAAAAATTTAAGTAAGCCAAACAGGCCCTAATCTCGTGCGCGGCGCCGCGACGCTGCTATAGTGGCGCTGCGGCGCTACCTTTTCAGTGGCGCTGCGGCACTATAGTAATTATTTTTTATTTTTTTTTAAATCGAAACCCAAGTCCTCTTTTTGCACTTATGATCTTTTCTTCATTTTTTTCTTCCATTTTCTTCTCCAAATTGGGATTTAGCATTAAATACCTACAAAAATAGAATAAAACTATATTAGGTAGCAAAATGTTAATGAAAACTCACAAATATCTAAATTTAACGGCCCAAATAAGTGTGAAAAACCCACACTTATCAGTAATGTTTGTATAAATACTCTCCTTTGTTATCTGACACACCCAAAAGGGAGTCAAAATAAATTCCTTACTTTTCTAAAAATGTGTCGTTCAGTAGTAATGTGCAAGTAAGGGTCATTCCCGCAGAGGATTGTTTTCAATTACGTCAATTGCAACGAGAAAGTAAAATACGGAAAGCACGTAAATGGGGAGGAGTTTGGTTTGATTTAAACTAAAGAAGTGATAAATGCATGAAAGAAAATAACTAAAATAATAAAGCAATGAGAATGTGATCGATGGGTATTTCTTCGCCGCTAGAATGATTTTTCTTTCAATGTTCGCAAAGGATTTTCGTTCAAAAGGTTAACAACAATTCGAGAATAATCACAAGCGCAATTACCTCCAACTCTTCTTAATTTTAGTTGAATAAGAAAAGTTTCGTTACCCATCCCTGATCATCAAACAACCTAGGAAAAGTTTCGCTAGATTTAATTCAACGAAAGCATTAACGCGAGAAAGTCAAATTGAACTAAGCGCAAACTCGCAAACTCGGTTTACTAACTTAGGTGATAATTCATATACATATAATTGAATAGCGATTACGTACTACGATCGATTAAAATGCATTTGCCACTAGGTTTTGGAATAAATAGCAATTACGGACTATAAATCCCAAAATAGCATATATTGTATCAACCCAATCATCTAGTTGGCCCGCTAAATAATTGAGAATAACAATAAAAACAAAAAGCACAATGAATTAAACACATTAATCTCAAGAACACATTAAAACACAAATTGATAGAAAATCATTCTAGGGTTGGAAATAACCCCCAATCATATTCAAGTTAACTATTCATACAAAGGTTTACAAATAGCCAACAAAATACAACAACAAATGATTAAAAAAGAAATTAAAGAGGAAAGAAAAAGCTTATTGAAAGAGATGAATGGATCAAATCTTTATGTCAATACTTCATCTTCTTCTCCATCTTCTATTTCCACCATTGTTGAGGAAAGGAGCTTCCAAATTTTCTCTAGTCTTGTGGTCGGCTCCCCCTCTGATTTCTTGCCCTAAAAATGGTCCCAAGATGTAGTATTTATAGTAGGTTAAGGGTAGGAGGCGGGTTGGGGTCGAAAAAGGGTCAAAAAAACGCGTTTTTACGCTACCCGGGAAGGTTGGGCGCCGTGGCGCCCGGCATTCTGCAATTTTCTGTTTTATGGGCACCATGGCGCCCATTTACGGAGCCGTGGCACCCGGCTTGCTGAAATCTTCCGGTTGACATCATTTTTCACCTCTTTTAAGCCACAATTTCTTCCTCCCAAATGTGATGGCATTGTTTGCCAATCTTGAGATTAATACATCTCCAATACTTCATGCTCTTTTCACGCCTAAAAATCTTCCTAATCTTAAATCAACTTGGGATACCACCTATAGAACAAAAGGAACAAAATAAGTTAAAACTAACATATGAAAACTAACAACTATATAAGTAACGGCCTAAATGAGTGCGAAATCCGCACTTATCATTATCATATGTATAAAATGAGCTAAATATTTGTGTTGGGATTTGTGGTGTTAGTTTAACCTAACTTTTAATTAATTTCAATATGTGCTCTTTAATGCTATGTTATTTATTTTCATGTGTTTCTACTGTTGTATTTTATGCATTTTCATTTACGTGGCCAATAGATGATTGTGCTTAGTGATTTGTACATCGTTTGAGAAAATATTGTACATTTTAGACCAAATGATAGAAACTTTAGGTTTGTGTAGTGGATAGAGATATACCACTAGTTCTAAGTGACCCAATGAGCTATTTTCACAAATCTTGAATGCGGTTGTTTGGTTGTAATCGACATAGAGATATAGTAAGTTAAACAAATCTATTAGAGTTAATTTCACTTGAGACAGATAATTAACTAAAATTGGAAAGTCAGGTCTAACATCGTAAGTGAGTAATTGGTTAATTGTCTTGTTGAGAAATTAATTAGGCGACGGTTAAACAAAACCATGAATCTCAATCACGTTTTCCTCTAAAATTTCCAAGCGTTTATGTTTTCTTACTTTGTAGATTTTTAGTTATTTTCCTTATTTTTCCTAATATTATGTTTAATTGTGTGTGCTTCTTTTCGTTGTTAAAATTAAATTGATTAGAGTTGAGTAATCGAAAGTATACATTCCTCGAGGGAATCGACAACCCGGACTCTAAAGGTCCACTTTATTACTTTAGCGTAACCCGTCCACTTGCGGTTTGCACTTTTAGCGAATAGCTATGAGAGAGGAGGTTTAGTCTCTAAACAAAAAAAGAGACTTGGAAGTTGGTTGAAAAACCAAAGAATCAAAAGGTAGTCCATTGTAAATGGATTTACAAGTTAAAAGGAGAAGGACCTAAAGATCATTTAACATATAAGGCTAGGTTGGTTGCGAAGAGATTTACTCATAGAGAGGGGATAGACTATAATGAAGTATTTTCACCGGCCATTAAGTATAAAACTATTAGGTTAGTCTTAGCGCCTTAGTTGTCCAATATGATTGGGAGTTGAAGTAACTAGATGTTAAGACGGCTTTTCTTCATGGAGAGTTAAATGATTTGATTTACATGTCCCAACCTCAAGGGTTCAAGGTAATGGGGAAATCTGAACTTCTGTGCTTACTTAAAAAGTCCTTGTATGGTCTTAAGCAGAGTCTTAGGCAATGGTATAAAAGATTTTATGCTTATGTGCTTAAATTGATTTTAAGAGGAGTGAATTTGATGCATGTCTGTATTTTAATAACTCTAAAGTAGGCTGTGAAGTTTATTTATTATTATATATATATGACATGTTGCTTGCTAGCTCTAGTAAAGTTGGAATCATAAAGATGAAAAACCTTTTAAAATCTGAATTTGACATGACAGATTTAGGAGAAGCAAGAAAAATTCTTGGCATGGTTATTAAAAGGAATAGGGTTGATAATAGGACGACTATTAATCAAAAGTCCTATTTGGATAAAGTGATAACCAAATTTGGTATGAAATTTGCTAAGTATGTCAATATACCATTAGCTGCACACATGAATTTATCATGTTTATAATGCCATAAAACTGAAGAAGAAATGCATGAAATGAGTAATTAATGTTCCTTATGCTAATTTCATTGGGTCTGTAATATATTTTATAATTACCACGAGACCGGATCTTGCATATACAGTTAGTTTCTTGAGTAGGTTTATGACTAACCAAGGTAAACCTCATTGGACTGCACTTAAATGGTTGTTAAGATACCTAGCTAAAACTTTAAAAGGAGGATTAGTGTTTAGAAAGGGAAATAAAAAGTTAGAGCTTAAAGAATATATAGATTCTGACTTTACGGGGGATAAAGATCAAAGGAAATCTACTACTTATTTCTTCACTTTAGGTGATAATTGTATACTTGGAAATCACAGTTGCAATCTATAGTTACACTTTCCAACACTGAAGCAGAATATTTTGCATTAACTGAAGCTATAAGGGAATGCATGTGGCTGAAATGTCTTCTATGTGAATTAAACTTATAAAATGATAATGCTATGCTTTTTATTGATAGTTGTAATAATCATTTGTATACTACATTTTAAACTCTATATGTTTATTATTTTAATTAATAATGGCTTGTGAAAGTTTTTATGTTTGTAAGGACAATGAGACTTTCACTTGCAAATCGCAATGGTTCTGAGCTTCACTGGGTAATTGTAGTGCACATTGATCCCATAATCCCATTATACAGAAGGCCAAGGACTGTGCGTAGATGAGTTTACTTATATAGCCATGGTACACTATGGTGCAGATTCTATGGATCTGATGAATGCAAATATCCATACAGTCTAGGATGTGAAGAAAATGAAATAGTTTGATTTAGTAGTACGGGATCGTTTGGTGTTAAAGGAAAGTGTCTTTTCTTTTGAAGAATGTTATTTGTAAATGGTGCGGATCATTGATAATTGTAGTTTCTACACTTATTCGAGATCTTAAATGATAATATTTTGTTATTCTTTGACCAAATTAGTGTCTAATATTTTATTTGTTGCTTTTATTAAAAAAAAAAAAAAAAAAACTCATGTTTGGATGAAGAATTGGAAAAAAGAACGGAAAATGTCTAAAATGAAGCAAATTCAAAATTCGGGAATTAAAGTACAAATACTCAAAAATTGTGATGGACCTCAAATTGATAATTGGAGATTGTTAGGATCAATTGGATGCAATAATAAGTTAAAAAGGAATGAAATATAATAAAATGATCTTTACAAATCAATTTCCAACTACAAAATGATATTCTAGATTTTCAACCAGAGTTTAAAACCCATTTTTGGAATATAAATATTCGAATCGGAAAATTTAAAAATCTAGACGAATTGTAGCCCTTTGAGTTAGATTTCTTACGTATTTTGAATCACCTCAATTAGATATTGGGAGAGAAAGTTATGACTATAATACTGAAAGTTATACAGAAATAAAATTATGCGCGCGCGAAGGCAACTTTCCTTGTTTGATTGAAACTCTTTTGGAAGGTAATTTGGATGTGAGTTTTAACCTAATTTCATCATATAAATACAAGACATGGGGATCTCTCTCCCACCTCTCTAGTTAAATCCATATTATAAAATCATTCAAGAACGATGGGCAAATTCATTATAAGTTGGAGATGAGAAAAAATCTAGAAAGGTATTGAATCAAGAAACATCAAAAACTAAAAGAATCAAATATTGGGGTTGATAATCAAGAACAAGAATTAGACCGTGACATCTCTTTCTTGTATTTATAAATTTCAGGTAATGTTCTTCCATTCTTCTTGCTGTTTTATCATTAGAAACATGTTTAGCCAATTTTTTTTTTTTTTTTTTGGTATTGGATATTTGATGAACCCTATTTTTATTGAATTCAATTTAAGACTTTAAATTAGTAATTTCTTGGAATTTTGATTGATTTTGCATACCCATTGTACTATTTAATTGTTTGACCATCAATTAAATAGTTGGTTACTTGTTGTAATGTAGAAATACTCACAATAAATTTAGAACACGATAAAATCAATACATGTACAATAAGTATTATGAATAATATCTTTGACATGTGCAATCATATAGATAAACTAAACTAAATACATGATTTTCATATGAATTCAGATTAGGAATATGATCAAGTCATGTTAATCATAGGTTGATGTATATTAGAAAATAGCATTTAACATATTAGCGGTATCGATTGTCAAAAAAACATGAATTAACTAGATTATTAATTGATAATTGAAATATATGAAAATATGGGGAATCATGAATCTAATACAAGTATTCACATTCGATAAATCATATTTTACTTGCTTTATTAGTATTGATTAGGAGTAGTATAAATAATCACAAAAATCACTCTTTTGCTGTCACTACTCAGACAAATTTTAATATTAACTATTGAATTATATTTTAAAGATTATTTTGTACGCTTGCAGGTTACAACGATCCGGTACGATTACATGTTTCAACATAACAATCATTTCCATGTAATGTGACAAGTTATGTGAAAATGATGAGAACAAATAAATATGTGGATATAAGAATCAAATAGTTGATCTTATCATTTAATGTCTCATACTAGGAAAATTTCCAATGGGGAAAAATAACATTCCTCATTTCTTTTTGTACAACCTAATGTTTTTAAGTCCTCTTTTAGACACATCTTGTAGTTTTTGAAAAGCAAGCTACAAATAATTGTGCTACAAGTTTGTGCTTGTTTGGGAAAAATTACAATAAGATTATAATGAAGACGAATAATGGATATTTGTGAGTGTGTGATTAAAATTACTATTTGATTTTGACTTTACATTATAAAGAGATTATAATGAAATCCAACAAACACTTTGTATGTAAATAAATCTCACATTTTATAGAATTGTGTTTGTCTGTTATTATTGACATGTTTATAATGCATAAAAGTTAAATTTAGTAACAAGGCTGTAATTTGCTCTAAGGTTACGCAGTTTATATGGTAAGCAACCCATTTTTTAGTAGTTATCAGTATCCGTTAAGTGGTATATGTACCCTTACACGCTAATGAATAAGTATCAGTGATATTATGCTACCTTGTGCTATTGTGCATCAATGGTGTTATATAACATTATTCATAAAAATTACCATCACAAGTTCCGGTCCTTTGATTCTTTATTTCAAGTACATAAACACTTGACTTCATTAGAAAATAATCAATAAACCGTTGGAAGACAATTAATGAAGAAGTGTAAAGAAGACAAGAAACTGAAGACATATTAGTTTAGCTCATTGCTTACACTCCAATTCCTTATAGCTTGCAATACTGCTTGTTTAGCAACCTGGGCATCTATGCTATCGGCCTGTCCATCATTCTGCAAATAAAACTCTTCTTATATTTTCCAAGAAAATTACGTTTGGGCAGTTAAATTCCATGCAGGCAGTACTATCAAAATCTATAAAAGCAAAAATAATATTATTGTACTGAAATATTAGATAAAACAATTATATTAAAGTAGTCAGCAACAAAAACCAAAATATCAAACTCGTGGTACAAATTATGAGGCAGATTTCAGCAGGTCACACATGATGTTTAATCAGGAGCATGAAAATTATTTGGACGTATCATATAAATAATTCTTCAAAAAGATTTCTTTTCCTTTTTCGATATTTTTTTTTATAGTTGTAACTATTAACCAAATGCAGTTAAGAAAATCTATTCATTTAGCCTGTCCAATAATATTTACGGTTTAAATAAATAAGCACTCGATCAAAAAGAAATGATGTATCAATAACTCGTTTTTTTTACCTCACTAACAGCTTCTAGACGAAAATTATCAGAACAAGAAACCCTAGCATCAAGCACTTCAAGGCCTAGTTCCTCAAATGCTTCAAGTATGGAGACGAGCAATCCGGGGCAGTTCTTTTCGGAAAACACATTAATTAAGAAGCCCTTTTCCAGCGATTCAACTTTAACCTGCTGGAGTATAATGCAATAGAAATATTTTGTCAAATTTTCTGATCAACTGAATTATGAAAGAACATAAAGGCAAAAGCAGAAAAACAATAGTAAAAAAAGAGTCGTAATTTGAAAAATGAAAAGTATACCGCTGTTAAGGAGTTTTCTTCATTTGAATTTTGTAAAGTTGCAACATCTTGATCTAGTTTTTCAACCCTTTCTTTCAGCTCCTCAATGTATCTTGACGCATCTACAACTATTGATGCTGTATTCATCTGTAAGACCACAAATATATAGGAACAATTCTCTATCACCTACTTTTTAGAATTAATTTTATTTGGAGGTGAAGAAAAAATACAGAACATTAATTTCATGTTGGAGTACATAAACTAAGAACCTGGACTAATCCCATTGGAGAAGGAGTCAGAAAATTATATTGAGATGGGCTAGTATGAAAACTATATATATATATATATAATTTTATTTTCTTTATCAATTAAGGGTGGGAGGCTGAGGGGACGACCACTAGCTCTACCCCTGCCTCCACCGCTCCCTCTCATCTAACTGTCAACTGATAACATCTTCACCATCGAGAGTAACCATAAATGGGCATATTACTCGCCCAAAACTAGTGCAAAAGGGAGGTACCTACCTTTGACCCAGTTTTCCTCCTTTTCTACCCATTCATATGGAAAACCAATATGAAGTTCCTTAGAAAAGGAAAAGGAAAACTGATAATATTATTCATCCTTTTCTCTATATGATAGCCTTAGGCTATGCAGCAGATTTGTTTAAGATATCAAAAGAGAAAGAAGAAATTAATGAGATTTGAAAAGGTTTAGCAATTCCATACGCACAGCAGTGGAATTAGTAGCAGAACGAAGCTGTTCCAATTTCTCATATAGAGCAGCTTTTTTGTGCTCTTTCGAATCCATCTTTCCTTCTTCTTTGCTCTTCTCTCTGTCCCACGAACACACACAGAAGCACTCAATCAATGGACTATACAACAGGATTTGGAGGTGTTTTAAAGGACGATAGAGCTTCCAAAAAACGAATGATGATTTGTTTGTTTGTTTCCTTCATGATATATATAAATGGAATAGTTTTAGCCATTTGGCAAGTTTGCCCTCAGGTTACTGGTATCTGCTCAGATTTTTAATTAAGAAAAACATTTCATTATCATGCTTTACAAATGTTTTACAAGACATATTCATTTACTTGTAAACAATTCTCATAGGTAGGTGAAATTTAAACCTATGATTGTTTGCTTTGATACTTCTTTTTCCCTTCTTAATCTTCTTCTTCTTCTCCATTTTTTTTTTTTTTTTTTTTAAATCCGCAAAATAATCTTCAAGATTAAACAAGACACAAATCTAATCCCATTATTAGAATAGATGAAATTTATTTTTTTTAAAAAGGACTGATGTGAAATTAATTCATATGTCATAATCGAATATTGATTTAAATAGATCTTCACAAGATAGATCCAAAAGAATTGGCGATCACAATCGGATTGGTGGAACCACACCCTGGTAAGTTCTTGGTGGTCTTGGGGAACGTCAGCATAAAGCTCCATGACCATCCTATTGCCTGGTTGGCCACTTGTTTTGTTAATTATGGCTCAAATTCTATATGATTTGAAAGTTTGATTCATGGAAGAAGTCTAGATAATTTTGGTTTCAAAGTTCGGCTTGATAAGAGATCAAATTTCATCATGAATTGAGAGTTTGATTGGGGAAATGACTTTGGAATGAATAAGGAAGTGTTTTGGAAGCATTGGGTTCGAGAAGAGGCGTCGGGTCGTGGCGCCAAGCGCTAGCAGCACAAAAGGAAAATAGTAGGTTGGCATCCCAATGTTGGCCCTCGGGCATCGCAACGCCACCTAAAGATTCCTAGTTGATTTCTACCTTGATTTTTTGTACTCTACTTCATCTAAAACTCCAAAATTAGGCTTCTATATACACTCTACAAGATGTTGGCTCTTCATAGACTCAACTAACAATAAGATCACTCTTTTGTGTGCGTGTGTGTGTGTGTGTTTGAAACTTGAAAGATTGTTTAGATTTAGATTTAGATTGAGAATATCAAATCTTGTAAAATAATTTTAGTTTCTTGGTATATTGAAATTCTTCTCCTCTGTCCATGGATATGATGGATTTTGGTTCTATTTAAATCTTGTCTTCTTGTGTGATTCCAATATTTTTCATATTGCTAATATTATTCTCGTCTTTATTTGGTTTGATTTTCAATAATTGGTATCAGAGCCAATGTTTTTTAACGATTTCTTGGGATGGCTAGATTGGTTATTAAAGCGAGGTTTGAACGATGTCAATTGTTTTAGGGATGACAACTATGAAATTTGAGATTTCATTTTTGGATCGCAACAGTAGATTTTCTTTATTGCGGATTAATATGCGAGCAGATCTTGCTAAATAGGATTTAGATGATGCTCTATTAAAGGTAGATAGAATATCCTCAATAATGACTGCGGAACGAAGCAACGCAAGGAACTGAAAGTCATATCACAAATACATCTTTATCTTTTTAATCAAATTCTTCGGAACGTGGTAAAGGAGAAAAGTGTCTCTATATTGTGGTTGAAATTGGAACAGCTTTATATGACAAAGAGTTTGACTAATAAGTTACACTTGAAGCAGTGCTTGTATTCTCATCACTTGATAAAATGTAGATTTTTAGAAGATCATATATTGATATTCAAGAAACTTGTCGCTAATTTGGAGACCATAAGGGTCAAGTATGATGAGGATTTATGGTTAATATTGTTATGTTCATTGCCGCCTTTATATATGACTTTTAGAGACACTTTTCTCTATAATCGATGCTCTCACTATTGACAAGGTATATAATGTGCTTTATTCTAAGGAGAAGACAAAGCATCTGGTCGTCGGATATTGAAGTAAACCTTAGGGTTTGCCATTTATATGATTTTTTATATTTTCTCCGTACACTAGTTAATTTTAATTGTATTTGTTTGTTCTAATACATCGTTGAATAATTTCATTCAAAAGTTTGTTAATATTTTCCCAAATCCTAACTACAACTACCTCTCTATTAACCCCCAACGACATTGTATGGTCACCAATTTAGTTGTTATTTTTATGCCATATTAGGGATTCAGGATAAAGGAAGAGATAAAATCGATAACAAAAAAACATAGTAACAATCAGAGGCAGACACACTCTGCGTCAACTACTACAGGTAACAATCCACACTGTTGATATTGGAACTATAATTGATGAATAACCAATATCAGTATTTGATGCGAACTCGGATAGCTTATGAGCTACCAAACCCACGTCAAGTTGACACTAAACCCAAGAAAGTCCAAACAATTAAGGTTTATGAATTTTTACCCAAATTAATGAATAAAAATCGGATTTGTAAAGATTGACTTGGAATTAACAAATCAAGAAACCAAGATAAATAATCATTATCTCGACCCCGTGATGACGAATTGACGAATCTCGCTTAATGATTTGAAAGCCACCAAAAATTCATCCCGATAAATTCGATAATTTGTTCTTGAAGAACAAAGAAGAAAGCAACTCGCTTTTTTTATTTAATTCATCATGAAAAACTTTTTCTGCCGATGTCCGATTGAAATGATTCAAAGTGCGTTGGAAAGATTACTTAAAGATCTACAACCTTGCTTCAGATATAATCTTCCAATTCGATCGTTTATCACGACAAAAACTGGTCCTCAATATGAAACAGAAATTTAGCTCTTCTTCCGTTGCTCGATCCATTCGTTGGTGTGACATTGTTGATCACATTTTAGACCTGAAACAATCTCGATTTTGTCCTCTTAGTCTTCCCAATGACCACTGCATCGTCAATTGATCTTAGCTCGTTCCAGCTCACATCAGTATTACTCTTTTTTAGTGATTAAAAAGCATATGCAACTTCAAGTTTCTTGGCAATCACTATCAAATGGCTCACAATTTAACCTTGACACTGAAGTTGCAAGGAGAATTATTGAGTTTTATTCTCTCTATAACCTTGACCAAATTCTCTAAACATTTTACTATAAGAATTTTCACTTTAATGAAAACTTTCTCAATGATTCTTTCTCAAACCAATGACTTTTTACTACAAAATTCTTGTGGTTATTAGTGAACTTTCTTGTAGTAATTTTTATTCAAAATATCAAAGCCGAACAATGAGTCTTAATTATTGATTTAGTTGAAAATCCTACAATACGTTTTGAGTATTCCATCTTCGTCACAATCTCTGATATTAAAACATATTCGATTTTCAGATTTCTTTCCAATGATCTTGAACATGTTATTCATTAGAATATTCTGTTTTTCCTGTTTATATCCTATCTTAACAAAAACCTAACTCCTCAATATCTTCGCTAACCATCGTCTTGGGAGAGTTGATATATTCTCCACTAAAGAAAATATTTTAAGAGCTAATATTTTGTGTGCATACACGTACAAAACTTCCATGACCCATAATTGTACTATACAAGGATTTGGTGGAAAACAAATTTCCACCAAATTTGGTGGATTTTTTATTTATTTTTTTTTTTTTTTAAGCAATTGGAACACATTCTAAACTCAATGGTAAAAAAAAAAAAAATTATACATTTAATTGACAATTTGCATGAAAAACGAAGTCAAACGAAGACAAAAATTTCAAAAAACAAAAAACAAAAAATTTAATTTTTTTTTAAAAATTTTTTGGCAATCCAAACAAATTTTAATACAGATTGTTAAAAAATTTATCTCAAAAAGTAACAATTTACATTAAAAACAAAGCCAAACGAATTAGGTAAAAAATTTATACTAATCAAACACCATTAATTACAATTCCTTCTGAAACAATTTCTAGGCAATTCAATTCCCTGCAATTCGTTTTTTTTCCACCTAAATTTCACATTTACAATCAAACGCACCCTAACAGTAAATGAAAGATACTTTTCGAACTCAAGGCATTATCTTAAGAATTAAGCTATTGGTACCCTGGTGTTGATATGACCAGTTACACGATCCCTCATCGCGTCCTCTCACATGGAGTTCAGACCTCACGCTCAATAAATATGTGGGGTCTAACCCCAAGTGAGAGGTGCGATGAAGTAGGATAAATGGGCATATAAACGTCCGTGTACCTGTAGCGAGATTGTTATCTTAAAACAAGTGGGTAAAAACGTGTGAAACTCAAACAAATTAAACAATTATATCTAGGACAGCTTTTAAGAATACCACAAAAGGACAAAAGAGAGAGGTGTTTAAAATCCCCCGTGAGATGTGTTTGGCAGCATTTGACAGCTAATAATATAATACAAACTGGATTAATAATACACTTACATTACGACTAATAATATAATACAAACTGGATTAATAATACACTTACATTACAACACATTCTTTAGTACCCTTCTTTAGCTTCGATGATTCTCAAAATGTCTCACTCAGATCACTGTTTCTCACTGTTTCTCACTCAAAAGAAAAAGAACTCCGTATGTCAAAATGATAACAACTTATTTGATACAGGAAGAAAATTAATCTGTCTTAGCTAATTAATCAAATACTGTGTATTTTAAAAAATAATATCAATTATAAATAAAGTAAGAAAAAATATATGATTAAAATTTTAACTGTTGAACGAGTTCTACATATAATATGTCAATTTGTATTCTTATAGTTTACTTTGAGCAAATCAATTACAACTAATTACATAAAATTTCATCTTTTTCTTTACATGAATATTTTGGGTATATTAACATCATTTTAAAAGATACAAAGTAGTAAAGGTGTGTAATTATGTAATGTACAAAACTAGAAATATGGAAGATTAGTGTGATTTTTTAAATATGAGAGGATGTCTGATATTCTCATAAAATTCAGGGGTGTTTAAGAGTCTTATAAAAAATTCAACAACACACACACACACACACAAAAACAAAAACAAACAAAAAAAAAAAAAATTACTTCCATCAACCATGTGAGCTGCTTCTAAATTCATATACAATGCACTTATTCCTCACTAGTATCTAAAAAATGTTTATTTACCCAAAAATTAAAAAAGCACGAGTCGAGCATGGACAAGTTTAACAATTCACACAATCTCACCCCAGATTATTTTACATGTATGTTATCGTATTTTAAAAATAAATACATTTATTCCATCTTTTGTGACAAAAAAATAAATTTATTTCATTGCTAAAAGCTAAAGCTTATATAAGAGATAGTATGTGACCATAAGAATTGCTATAGCTAAAAATTCATGGTCTAAAATTATCAGAATTGTTATGGAACAAACGACATATCGAAATTGCTCTGTACCAAACTGAATATCCACTATGATACTAAACCTGTGCTGATTGATTTTTCTAGATTATGCACGACACTGCAAGATATATATAATTGAAACTTTTTCTGTCCTTCCAATACAACATGGACACCCTTGCAAACCTTCAATGCTCCACCTCCACCAAAGAATTCATAACCCTTCGAATCAAGGATAGACAATGAGATGATATTCTTTTTCAAATTTGGAACTTGTCGAACATGGCCAAGTTTTCTAATTGTCCCATCCATTAGCTTTAATCTAACCTTACCAATTCCAGCAACCCAACATGGTGCATTGTTTCCTATAATTACGTCACCTTTGGAAATTGTTTCATATGTGGTAAACGAGTCCTTATTAGGACACATATGAAACTCACATGCTAAATCCAAAAACGAAAATAAAGCGGGCAACGAACACAATAAAATCAAGGTCAAATCTTCTTCATCATATTTTTTTTCCAGAGTTTTCAAATAAGCATATATCTCCTTAAATACAGCCAAGTGATCTTCCAAAGATCCTCCTTCTGTCATGTGATAAGAGTATAATCGTTGCTTCAGATGCAATTTACTTGTTAGACTTTTGGTCATGTACAATTGCTCTAATTTCAACCATAATGTAGCTGCAGAACTCTTCCTTCAAAATTTCTTTAAGAATGTTATTCGAGAGATGAAGATGAATATGAGAAAATGCATTCTTATCCTTTCGTAGTTTTCCTCTACGGTCAAAGTTGTGGGCATCTTGTCAATTCCCAACAACACACAATCCAAGTCCATTTGTACGAGAACTACTCGCATCTTAACCCGCCACAACGAGAATCTAGTACTCCGATCCAAAAACTGAATGTCATACTTTGTGGAAACTTTCAAGGAAAAAAAAATCTCAAACAAATCAAGTCTTGCTCTGATACAACTTGTATGGAACAAATGAAATATCGGAATTGCTCTGGTACCAGTTTGTTGTAATTCGGGTCGAAATTGTATGGCAAAATATGAAGTATTTGATCGCAAGCAAAATAATAATAAAATATAAGAAAGCATTGGCAGAAAAATTAGGAGATTTTATTGAATCAATAATAATGGAGAAATATACAAATTGTGTTTCTCACTATGAATCTAAAGTTCTAGTAATATCTAAGGTCAAACTATCATCATACTAAATTGTAGAGAAGAACCAAATATATTTATAGGAAACAATTCAAACCCTAGAAGTAGAGTTGTAGATGAAACATAACGCCCAAACGTTTCATTATCTTGATCTCTTTAAGTACAACACAAACTCCAACTCTAAATAGGGATTCCAAATAGAACTTTAACTAGAATTTGTTAAATAAATTCTCTAATATGATTCCAAAAGCATTCCAAAATGGAATTACTTTTGACGTGCACTTCAATTATTTGAACAATGAATTCAGGTAACACCCAAATTCTAACAAGAAGATTAAACTTCATTATTGAAAATAAGAAGAAAAAACAATTAAGGTGCCTTCATATGAATTTTAACGTTGCAAAAAAATTACATATCAAATACATTGTCCTAAATTCCATGTCAATTATCTCTAAGTAGTTTGAAGTGTTTTTGTATGAATTTTTGGTTTGTTATCTATTAGTTATGTTATGAATTGATCGTAAAAAAAATGACAATAATGAAATAAACAAGAAAAAAAATAAGAATATCAAGATTTATGCAAAACAACAGTAATTGTATTTAAAATAAGATCTCAATACTTTCGATTAAAATCTAAAACTCTCAAGATGTTGTACGAATGTTATGGAAACAATACAAGTCGTGACTTTATATATATAAAAAAAATCTAGAAATCAAAGTTGTAGATGAATAGGAATTCAAAAATGCGTCAAAACACAAAACACTGTCGCTCAAGCGACAGGCTAGCGATAGGCGGACAACAAGTTTCGGAAGAAAATATACAGACGCCACTCAAACGGCCAGTTAACGGCAGGCTAGCAAAAATGCAATGATTTTTCTTTCCAATCCATAATTTTGATATTTTAAGACCATTTCAACCAAAACTCCAAAACCTATTAGAATTTAAGTCAAATTACAACAAATCTCCACTTTGAACCAAATTTCAATACAAGAAATTTTAACACACGTCTCCAAAGTAAACAACACTCCTCATTTTACAAACAAGCTCCAATAGGCTAAATCAATGACAAACACTAACTAAGTTCATACAATGCTCAAACTTAACAATGAGAAATGGTTTTGCCATCATATCACGAGAATTATCAATGGTAACAACCTTGCTCACTACAATATTACCACGACCAATCACATCACACATAAATTGATACCTCACAATAATGTGATTAGTCATCTCATGGAACATCTGATCCTTAGTCAGAAAAATAGGCCTCTGACTATCACAATATACTGTAGAAATCACATAGACTCCTTACATGCCTCTAAAATGGTCATGTACTTTGTCTATCAGAGCTACTGTATTTTGCGAAGTATCTTTCCAGCTCATAGCACAACCTCCAAGGGTAAACGCATACATTGTAAGTTATCTCCTTTTATCAAGATCCCCTGTATAATTTGAATCTACATATCCAATGACTCCATCTGTATTTCTACCAAAATGCAAGCGAAAATTAGTAGAGCCCTTCAACTACAACAATTTTGCAAGGCTCGTTGTTTCCCATAATCACTACACCTCTTGAAACTCCTTCATATGTTGTAAACCAGTTACTGTAGGACACATGTGAAAATTACATGCCAAGTTAACGACCCATTCTTCACAAAGTTTGGAACTCATGTCAGAAATCACAAGAAGTTCTACTTTAGTTTGTCCATCTTTCACAACATCAGTCTCCGTTGTGTTAACAGGTTGTTGTTTTTTATCAATAGCACCAGTGGATTTATTTCTGTTTTTCAATTACTAGCAATAAGCTCTGATATGGCATTTCTTCTTAAAATAATGACATACTTTCTCTGGATGTTTGGATTTCGATCTGTCTCTTATATTCCTACTAAGATTCCTATCGTGATTTCTCCCACGAGCAACCTGACCTTCAACCTGACTCCCAGATCCACTTGCAAGATGCCTCATCTTCTAATAATAGACATTTTTTACGGTGAGAGTATCCCGACTATAGAGAATAGTATCTCTAAAAGTCACATATGATGACGACAGAACACAATAACATCAACGCCAAGTCCTCATCATCATATTTAAACTCGAATGTCTCCAAATCGGCCACAGTTTCTTTGAACATAGTTAAGTGATAATTAAATGGCGTACCTTTGGACATCTGATGAGAATACAAGCGTCGTTCAAGTGTAATTTACTGGTCAAGCTCTTTGTTATACAAAGTTGTATTAACTTCAACCGCGACGCAGCGGAATTTTTCTCTTTTAGAATATCATGAAGAATTTGATTTGATAGATTGTAGATGAATTTGATATTGAGCTTTTTGAACCCTACGTCGTTTTTCATCCTACGTTCAGGTTGAAAGCATCTTATCAAAGTCAAACAAGGCTTCCTCCGAATCCATCTGCGCGAACTATAGCGTCTTCACCTGCCATAAAGTAAATATTGTGTTTCGATCCGATAACAGAATATCGTATTTCATTGTTGCCATACTGAATAATCAACATTGCTACAATACCACTTGTTACAAATTCATTGCAAGATAATGACAATCATGAAATAAACAATAATAAATTAAGAACACTAAGATTTATGTGGAAACCCAAGATGGGAAAAAAATCACAAATAGAGGAGGAAAAATTATATATATATATATATATATATATATATATATACACCAAAGTTAAAATACACACAAAAATTGGGGTCAAATTACAACAAGTTAATTAAAATAGACGACCCTTTTTTTTCTCCTCTTTTCTCTTATTATTAATTTCTTACTTTTCTTAAATTAAAAAAAAAAAAAAAAAGAAGCAAAATATTTAACTTTCACTGTGGTTATATTGGTGGAATTTTAGGATGTTTACAAATGTGTCGATGATATGAAATGATGAGTTTGAGATTATTTCTACATTCCTTTAACTTAGTGAATTATCAAAATCATTTAGAGAGAAGTCATGAATCCTAAAGGTTGTTTTTTATATTTTTCAAACACCATTGTTTCTAAATTTTTTTTTTTCAAGATATATCATTGAAAAACTTAGACCGGCAGCAAAAATATTCAAGATATTAAAATTAAATTTTTAATATTGAGTGAAGTAAAATAAAATTCATTTTTGCTGTCAGTCATAGTACCGTTTTAAAGAAGCTCCCACATTATGGGCGAAGGTTGTGTTGACAAACTTTTATATAAGCCTGCGAGAGTTACAACGTGGGATCAATTAATTAATTTACTGATTCCCAACATTTTTTTGCCAAAATGAGTATTGAATTTCAACAACTGAGTACTAATTTATTTATTTTATTTAATTCCAAATCACAAGACGTCCTATTCGTACGTATATATACATAATACATATATATATATATATATATATATATAGCAATAAATGACAAATTAAAATTTATTATTGGTCGACTTAAGGTGTTTATTTCTTGATTTGATTGATTGCTATATCTATTTAACACATTATACACTGTTCTTGAGCAATGATCTGATTGAAATATTTTATACAGTGGTAGCGTACCAAAATAAGATTCAGGGTTTCTAATATGATAGTAAAGAAGCAATAGTCACCCACTTTTTATAAGAGACAACCATGTAATTATCATTGACAACTGTATAGCAATTTTAATAGAATATTAATCACTAGGAAAATACAAACACTAGCTTGGAGATTCTGCTGAAGTAATTCTCTTTAAAAGTATGGTCTACAGATAAAGCACAAAAAACATACCTAATAACATTGCATTAATAAATATACTTAATTAAACTGGCCTACTCAATATTTTCATCTGTTTCCTATTTTGTTTCTGCATTAAAAGGGTTTTCAAGTTTTGCATATATCGCACACAATGGTTCTTTTTATGAGAAGAGGTCTTTAACTAAGAGATAAATTCGGCCTAGACTAGGATGACTAATAGGCTAGCTTCTTTTGTTTGGTGTCCTATCTTGGGCAGTTTAGTTGCTTGACCGATTTAGTGCTTTAGATCGATCTATAGATTCGACTCCTAATCCTTATATTCTTGCTTCAGCCTAGTTCAAAATGTAGCCCAAGCTCGGGACCAATCATGTCCTATGTACCAACCAATACAATAGTTTGACTTATGCTAATTGTACTGAGTTTAATAATAGATGTGAGCGAAGTAGCATTAATTATTAGCCCAACCCCCTTTGAGGCCTAGAATCCTCACTGCCACATTATTTTATGCTCTAATACTATTATAATGGAAATTGAAAATAAATTAAGCAAACATAGTGTGCAGAATCTGGATGGAAAAGACATCTTGAAATGAATTTCGATAGTTATGAATGTCTCTAGTATATATACTTTTATCATAGTTGATAATAATAACCTATCTACAAAGACAAATCATCTCGTACCCACCTACTCACATGTGTGCATTAATCATCACATCAGAACAATTCACCATACAAACACAAATCCTGCCCAAACTTGTCTCTTGCCCTAATTCCAATTTTGCATTTGCATAGGCTCTTGGAATCATTTGTGATTTTTCTTCTGCCATTCGTTGAAACTTTTAATCATATATACTGCTCGAACGGACTCATTTTGTCGATCCTGTGTACGTTTGTGGGTGTGGCTTCTTTGAAGTACCAAAGATGATTTTATCAACAAATTATCTTATTAGTTGACTTAGATACTTTTTAAGGGAAGACTTCAATATTTGAAGAACCTGAATTCTTCAAGACAACACTAAACTTTTACTTGTATGTTGTAACAGGTAACTATAGGGAAACATACAATTGGTACTAATACTATGCCTTCTTTTTATGTAGTTCGACCTTGATAATTCTCTAGAAGTTTTCTTTATTATGGTCCTCAAATTGACATTAGAGGATGCTTTTTAGGGGAAGTCTTCATTGAAGATCCGTAATTTGTAGAACGTACTCTAATCTTTTAGCTGTAACTATACTTTTCTAACTTCATTAGAAAACCTTATCATAGAATGATTAATAGAACTTGGTCTTAATGTCGTTAATCAGTGTACTTTTCTTCCATTTGTATTCGTCGATGTTGGATATCACAAGCATTCTATATATTGAGATATACTGCTTAATAAAGAGATTAAGGTTTGTTAGTGTTAGATTATTGTAATTGGCTATTCTGTGAACAAATGACCAACTTGAATATTTTAGAAGTTTAGGGACTTAATTGTAAAGTTTCAAAGTTGGTTGTATAGTGTAGGGTGCTGGATCCAAGTTTGGAACACGAAGAAAACTCGTCGCATTTTTGCTAGCTGCTCGTGGGAGTCATGTTCGAGCAGATGAAGCAGAATATCCAGCGTTTGACCTTCGTCCACCTGTCGCTCGAGCTATCGAGCGATAGGGCCCTAACTCGAGCGACCATTTTACGGTCTGACCTAATTCGCATATTTCGAGATATTTTTATTGGCCAAAATTTTCATATTCGTCCAACATATAAAAGGGGATGCTGCGCATTCGAGAAAAGTGGGGTTTAACATTATTCATTCAAGAGAAAACAATTATTCTCTCAAGAGTCAAACATTCAACAGTTCAATCACTCCATCTATATGCTTCTTTCAGATTGAAAACATCAAAACTTTCAATCAAAAATAGTGGTGCGATTCTTTACTTGGATCTGTCAGAAAGATTGTGTCGTCAACTTGGCTGGTTGTGAAGATCAAGGAAGAAATTTAAGAACGAGGAATTCTTGGTGGATCTACAAAAGATAAATTACGTGAAGAGTCAAGAGTGGAGTTTATGTGCTCACTTCAGGAGGACTGCTTTACAACGAAAAGGTAGGATTGATGTTCGTTTGTACATTCCAGGAGAGTTGCTTCCAATTTCAGACAGGAGATCAGAAAGCTTGTGTCGTCAACTTTGTTGGTGGTCTGTAAGTTTATAATACAGTTTATAGTGGATCTTTGACTGGCAAAGCGCCCGAATTTTTTTCCCATGTTGGGTTTCTCCTTGAACATATTGTTGTTATTTATTGTTTTCCATAATATTACAACTGTGATAATTCAACATAGGAATTGGATTTGTTTGCTTAATCATCTAGAAACTAATTAAAGTGACTTGTTGTTTTGGTTAGATTAATTCCGCACATAAGGTCAAACTAAAAATGAGTAATTAGTAACGGTCTAGCATTATCCTATAACTTTCAAGGTTCAAGCAGAAACTCTCAGCCATCGAATCGGATCATTTCAAAAAAAATAATAATAATAATAATAATAAAATAAAAACAAATGAGCATATGTAATGTAGTACGATTGACGTTGCAAAAAATGTAGAACACATGGTTGGCCAACTAAACTTATGCATTAATCATAATAAGCTTTCTGTCCTTGATGATGTAACGATGTAACTTTTTCAAAAAAAATTCATCAAATTCTTTCTTACCATAAGTATATTAATTCTCAATACATATATTTCATCCCAATGATTCCAAACTTTTGCAACGTTGCAATATACGCACACGCAAAGTACTCGAGTTCATGAATATCCTATATTCTTCGATAACATAATCATTTTACGTATGTGGGATTGAGACCTAGTTCACGGGCCAATATACGTCATTTTAGTTAAAACAAATTTATGAATAATTTAGAAATCAGAAAATTCCGTGCAAAATAGTGTAGCAGAAATTTCAGTTGTCTTTATTCCTAAGTCACATGTTGGATAGGTAGCAAAACTCCAAAAATAAAAACAACAAACTGCATGATAACCAGGAAGAACTTGAGGGGTACTGGGAGGGAGTGGGAAGGGGGTTAAGAGAGTTTTGTACTTTGGATGATTGATGAACAGTTGAGATTACTCTTGGCTAATTGATGATTCTTCCCAATAAAATGGGAGGGAAAAGAGAGACCCTTTGTTTTTTAAGTCGAGACTCGAGAGCCTGCCATACAAGTTAACATTTTTTTTATTTTGTTAGCAAAATCACTGCAACGATTAAATAATTAATTAGAGTAACATTTCAATTCCATCTCAGTATTTTTTTTTTTTTTTTAATTTACGTCTTAAATTCTTAATGATTGATTGGACTGTTTGTTTTAATTATTTGTAGTAATGTGGTTCAAAGACTAACAGAATTTTGAAGTATCAGCTATTCATCTTGTAAGTTGTATATATCTTCACATTTATTTTTTTGCTGTAAATTACATGTTTGTTAGTGAATGACCATTATAGCTCGCAACCCTAGTTATTATGATTAATATATCTCTTGCAGCCCTAATTATTTACTATAAATATAGAGTTTTGATTTTTAATCAAATATACAAGTTTATTGACTCTCTACTTTTTTCTCAATTTTTCTCTATTTTATAACACGTTATCAACATATTGTTCTAGTTAATAAAGTTCAATTTTTATTCATCTTTTTGCCCACAAATCTCTAGCCAGTTGAGGTATGAAAAAAATAAAAGACAACAAGTTCTATCAAATTGAGTTTACAAAGAAACTCTTCTTTTCTATTCAAATAAAAAGGTAAATATTCTCTTAAAACGGTATAGCTATTTGATTTGATCATGTAGTTTTGACATACCAACTTATGACAGATAAATATTTGTTTGAATACAATTTTCTATTTCAATATTTCAAAAAAAATTATATTATTGTTCTTGAAAAGAAACAATCTAAATCAATATTTCAGAAGAATATTATAGTGTTGTTTTAGAAGGAATATTAAATTGTATTACTTTGCTACTCCTGAAAAATGCAAATTCACACATATAAAATAATTTTGTGTTATTACTCTTAAATATATATATAATACTTTTGCATATCACATTCTTGACGAATTTCATGTTGATGTCCTTGGTAAAACATGACTTTATTTAAACAAATACTCTAGAGAAATATTTTATTTTATAATCTTAAAGTTCTATATAATATTTTATTGTTGATTCCTAAATAAAAGTATGAAATTATGCAAATCAATATTCAAGAAAAATATTGAATTAATACTCATGAAAAGATATGACTGTATATATTATTAGGGAAAAATTGTATTATTATTTCGGAATCAACAGTGTAGAAATTCATAGAATTTGGATTGATATCTCAACATTTCATAGTCCGATTGTCGTGAAATCTGAAAAGTAATTTCATAACTCATTGTTCTTCAGATTTAATGGTTATGATTAAAATTGAAAGGTCCATTCATGAGAAATATGTACGTCAAAAGTAGCCAAATTCTTGTCAAAAATATAATAAAAATCATTAAATGTCAAAATATATATTTTGGAACGCCACAGACTCACCAATTATATCCATAAGGTTATATATTTTTATTTATTTATTTATTTGAATTGGTTGTTAGTATAAGAATTTCATATTATCTCAATTACACACATTATATGATTACAATAAATAATTATTCTAGAATAGGTATTCACCTATCAATTTAAATTGATAAAGTGCTACGATTTCTTAATTGATTGTTATGTAAAGATTATAATCATTACAATAAGAATTTTCAAGTTTTGTATTTGATTTGCATGTTATAGTCACAACGTAAAATATATTAATTGTATATATTTAATCGATATATTTAATTTGTTGTTGCTCCCAAGAAGTATAACATTATATTATTCTAAAAGAATATTACCCGTTCCTAAATAGTGTGATATTACAATTTCAATATTTTAAAAGAATATTGAATTATTACTCTTGAAGAAGCATAATTCTATATTAAATTAATATATTAGAAGAATGATCAGTTGTTGTGGAATGAAACACAATTTATATATTTAAATATTTCAGAAGAATATACATTATTGTTTGAATCAATTTATACAAATAAAAATATTCTAAAAGAATATTGTAGTGCTATGGAAAAAGCACAATTATATATTTATTAACATTCTTGAAGAAATTATATGGTTATTTTTTAAGAATTACAATTTTATACACTTCAATGTAAAATATTGTATTAATCTTGGAGAATTACAATTTTAATTAAATTGCTTTTAAAGACACAATAGTTTATTTATACCAATATTTTAGAAGAGATTATTTTGAGGCTCCAAAAGAGTCAATATTGCATGATATGAAAGAACAAACTTATTATTGCGAGTAATTTATTCTTCACTAAATAATAGAGAAACCTACAACATATATAACAGTGTTTTCTAATTAGTACAGTATACTAACATTAGTACAATTGAAATAAACATTGTATTGAACCAGAAATTCAATAGCTCTTATATTTTATTGTTTGGTATGTTTAGCTTGACCATCACTGCATCAATAATGATAAAATGAGAATTCAAATGGACATTCAACGAAGAATCAAAAGATTTTTGAATCCAAAGAATTTATGCATGTTGTTTGTTCTCTTTATTGAAAATTGATCATTAATAATCACTAGCTGAAATAGAAACTAAGTTCCTTATATTTTTTCAAAATTAATTAGGGAGACATATAGGGCCCTGTCATCCCCATGTAGATCATCTAGATATATTTGTATCTAATAGATATGACACCTCTACTCAAATTTTAAATTGTGAGCATAATTTTCAGATTATACAATCAAAATGGTGTATGTTAATGCTTATGAGCCTAAATTTCAATATTTTATTAAGTGCTAATTGGGATGACAATAAATGATTTAACACTATATTTTATTTTATATATATATTCAATTAATCTATAAATTGTTACTATTGAGAACAAATTGCTTCCCAGCTATCTAAAGAATGCTATTAGCATCATGTTAGCATCAAAAAAAATTTTCACTATATTTATTTAGCTTATGGTCAGAACATAATTTTTTCATCTAATTATTTTGATAGTCAAATATATGTGCAATTAATCCACCATAATGTATTGAGATGGAAAGTAAAGAATGGTAAGAATAAATGCGTACTTTGAACATTTATACAATATTTCAAAGCTCTACGATTAATTGATGTGACTTCTCTACTACACCCACTCTACCAAGTTAACTTGTCAGTCTACACTTAAACGTCTGACCTAGGCCATAGGGTGGCTCCTTTTCAGAAATATCAAATGTCACTGAACCTAGAGCTGAAAGTGATGCTAATGATAAAGCGCCTTGACCGTTAAAACGAGATCACATATCTCTTCATCCAAAGGTAACCATTCACCTCTTTTACTATAAAAGCTAACATTTAGCATCATTTGAAAGTAATGTAATTTTACACACTTTAAGTAATATTGCTCTCATATTTGTTCTCTTATATATTCCCGATGTCTGAACAATATCGTCGCTTACGTCTTTCACATGTCCCACACTGAAATATATTGATTGACTTAATCGTATGAGTGCATGCGACCACCTCTTCCACATTCGAAGAAGGCTACGTGTCCTTAATGATTTATCCAAATGTGCAGGAGAAAGGCTACGTGGACGTGAACAAAATCGGGATCTGTTGACCTGTCATCTATGCAGAAATCGAGATGAACAATAATTACATAATACTGTGATTGACTAAGAATATTTTGACTAACTAAAAATATAAAACTCTGTCAATAAGCAAGCGCTGTAATTATATTCATCACAGTATGCAGATGCTTTAAATCAGAAATATAAATAATTGCTCTTATTATTTCCATAGATTAAGGGTGTACCAACTCCATATTTCTTTTCATGCATTGATAATAGAATTAAGCGAAAATTGTACTTCATGTCACTTTTTGATTTGTCACTTGCAAAAATGTCACATTTTAATAATCTTTGCAAGAATTTCACTTTTAAACTTTTTTTAATCCCTGTAGACAATTTAAATTTCATGTGTCCTTGATTAATTTAATATAATTAGATGAAAAAGTTGTACAAAATAGTACACAAACATCCTATCAAACCCATCCAATCCAACCCAACCCAACCCAACCCAACCCAACCCACACCCCGCGCCATACCTTCTAAACTCACATTATCCACCCTCAACCCTCCTAGACTTTCTAAATCCACAACCCGCCCTCCATTCTCTTCTTCATCCACAAGGAAAATGTTGAAGAAATTTCAATCCATGGTGAAACCGTTCTCTCAAATTCAAACTTATGATGAAGTTTTATGCAACTCCATTGATATTCTTTTGTCATTCGAGCTTGTAGCTTTTTTCATGGTAAGAATCATTTTCACCTTCTTCTAAATTTTTATGTTTTTTTTTATTTTCTCAAAGTTGTTAAGACATAATGAAGAATGAACAGGAATGAAGGGGAGTAAACCACATCACGTGTTTGTGATAATGGATGAATTAGTTTTGCTGCAAAAATTGCAGAGTTTGCTTAATTTGTTGATGTGGATTAAGCTACTTTCGATAGCATATATGGTTCCTCTTGTTCTTGAAGTAATGGATAGGATTGTAATTGAGATTTTTAACGTTTATGGGAATATTTGCAGAGGGATTGCCAAATTTGTCGGTGTGTTTTTATATTGTTTAGCTTACTACCTAACAACGAACTGTCAAGAATTACAAAGATTATCTGTCGGGATGACAGTTGAACCGTCGACGGTTAATGAAATTTTATATTTTGGAAGTAGTTGAATGATATTTGTACACGGATTAAAGTTGCAACGATAATAACATGATAATTATAATGTCACATCAAATGAAATAAAAATGATAAACGTCGTCATTGTAATATACAAAATACAACTTCAATCCTTGAACATCATTTCACTTTACGTGCTTTGTGTTGGAATGGGGGTTCAAACATGTTGCCCAATTGTGGCCAACTAGCCCACACCAAGTACGTTACTTGATTTGTATGCTAGACTTAGATTTGAATTGCTTACGTCGCACGGGTGATCTACCTAGAGGACAATGTACACTCGGTGGCAAAATACGATACGATGGACCTTAAATTATTATTCATACCTCGAAATTTGAGAGATACCAATGATAAACATTCGGTAAAAAATAATATATTGGACTTTAATAATGTGCAAGTGGCATATAAGAATAAATTATACCAAATAGTAGCAAACCGGTGAGATCGACAATTCAAATATCTTTCTCGACGTAAACTAACTATCAAGTTTGACATTTTAATTGTCGGTCTTTACAGTCTATTTCAACAGTTGAATTATCGATATTTACGGTTAGCGATTGATGTGAAGCATGTTTTAATGGGTGTGATTGGAATACATTTTTCATAGCATTAATGTTTAAGAACGTAAGGTGCCCTCATTTTTTCAGGGTATCAAAATCTTTACCAAAAAATTACACAATGCTTTATTAAATGGAGAATCTATCACAACATTTTATGCAAAATGTTTCTATCTTTTTTTAAAAAAGTTTTGCATAATCAAACCGAATGAATGAAGATCTTTTAGTAATTGAGTCCTTTGGTAGTTGTATATGCATACGTCGCTTTTCATCCTACGTCCAGGTTGAAAGCATCTTATCAAAGTCAAGCAAGACTTCCTCCAAATCCATCTGTGCGAACTATAGCGTCTTTGCCTGCCATAAAGTAAATATTGTGTTTTGATCCAATAACATAATATAGTATTTCATTGTTGCCATACTAAATAATCAACATTGCTGCAATATCACTTGTTACAAATTCATTGCAAGATAATGACAATAATAAAATAAGAACACTAAAATTTATGTGGAAACCCAAGATGGGAAAAAACCACAAATAGAGGAGGAGAAATTTTATATATATATATATATATATAATACACACAAAAATTGGGGTCAAATTACAAGTTAATTAAAATAGACTACCCTTTTTTTCTCCTCTTTTCTCTTATTAGTAATTTCTTACTTTTCTTAAATTTAAACAAAAAAAAAAATGCAAATTATTTAACTTTCACTGTGGTTATATTGGTGGAATTTTAGGATGTTTACAAATGTGTAGATGATATGAAATGATGAGTTTGAGATTATTTCGACATTCCTTTAACTTAGTGAATTATCAAAATCATTTAGAGAGAAGTCGCGAATCCTAAAGGTTGTTTTTTATATTTTTCAAACACCATTGTTTCTAAAATTATTTTTTTTCAAGATATATCATTGAAAAACTTAGACCAGCAACAAAAATATTCAAGATATTAAAATTAAATTTTTAATATTGAGTGAAGTAAAATAAAATTCTTTTTGCTGTCAGTCAGAGTACCGTTTTAAAGAAGCTCTCACATTATGGGCGAAGGTTGTATTGACAAACTTTTATAAAAGTCTGCGAGAGTTACAACGTGGGATCAATTAATTAATTTACTGATTCCCAACATTTTTTTGCCAAAATGAGTAATGGCCCAAAGCATTAATACGACCAACCACTATAACTTTTAGCTGATGTATGATTTAGTCACTACTTTCAGGTTTCCGTGAAGGTCTCGTCTTTCAACTCCACTTTTTGTCAATCTATCTTTAATTCATCAATCTTCAGTCCCACGACTTCCAATTTCTTCATAATTGATTCTTAATCTTCTAAATTCATTCACTTTAGTCCTTCAAATTTTATTCCCTTCAAAGTTAGCCCTCAAAAGTTTCGAGAATGGTCAAGTTGATCCCTAAACCTTCTAAATATTTAATTTGGTCTCCTAAACTTGTGAAGTCATCCAATTGACAGTTTCAAAGCTTTCAATCAAGTCCCAACTTCCCGGTTACTTTTCAATTCTACCCTTGTTGCTCAATTAAGCTCCAATTCATCTCATTTTTCTCAATTTACCTTCAAGTAGGAGTTTTATATAAATAAATAAATAAAAAAAAAAAAACACACACACACACACACACACATATAATATATACATAAATATGAATTGAAATTCGTCCATTTAATTGATAATGCACAAATTTAAGAACTGATATAAGCGTCAACATACATTTATCATCAAGTCTATTATCTTTTAAAATAGTGAGTCATTGAGTGATGAACAAGATGACATTTTGAATGATTCCTTGACAACTTCAAAAACTTTTAAAATTAAATATAAATTGAAAAATATCTGAAAAAAATCAGTGGCAAAGTATATATTTAACCCTCTAACATAATTATTACTTATTGGAGATAATGTTTATCTTCTGGATCCTAAAATTAGATTTTAAATAATTGGGAGCTGGGTTCCATGTGGTTTTTGAGTAGGCTAACTCTTTATTTGGGACAACTTTATAGAAAAAAATTCTTTGGGCTAATTTTACAAGAAACCGAAATTTGGCCCAAAATTTACCCTTGACTGTAGCCCATTTAGCCTATGAAAGGTGCACCTCCATTCCAACTTCAAAGTAATTTTTTGTCAAACTTACACTGGGCAACATTTAGGGACCAAGTTGAAATGCCAAGTATCTACATAATAAATCAAGTGTCTTAAAGTATATTATTTTTTTCATCGTGTATGTAATTATTTTACAGTGAAAATTGAGAAACCTTACTTTCAATAAGTTACAATTGTTGTAATTTACACTCTATTTTAATTTACATTAATCATGTTATGGTACATGTTATTTTTTTTTTTGAAATTGTAACTTACATAATGTGTTATTGCAATTACAATATGCAAATTTTTTTAATAATGTTACTAACCTGTCCAACACCACCATCGATTTCATCGTCATGCCACCTTTCCATACCACCTATCTACTTTACCCACCACCATCATCAGGGGCGAATCCAGGCATGGGCTAGCCCGGACTATAGCCCATGCTCAGCCAAGGCCAGATCCAGTTAGTCCACCATTTTTTTGGTAGAGCCCATTAAATTTGATTGAGCAAACCGTGTCCAACCAAAAAAAAAAATTTGAGTATGCCTTTATTCCAACAAAGTAATGGGGCCAATCCAACAAAATGAGTAATTGACCCAACTCCAATTTTTTTGACTCAAACAAAATTTAAATTTGAGTACCCATTTCAATCTGATAAAACAGAGTTATGGCATATGAGACTTGGTCACCTTGGTAAGAAGGGACTGAAACTTCTTTCAAAAGAATGAGCTTTTGGGAAGGACAATGTTCATAAGTTAACATTTTGTGAACATTTTATCTTGGGGGAAACAAAACAGGTTGCCATTTAAGATGATCATACACAAATCACTAAATGTGTTTGACTACATACATAGTGATCTGTGGGGGCCTGCACTTGTATCTACAGGCCCTACCTATAGATATTATCTTCTTATCATAAATGACTGTCTCTAGGAACGTTTGGATCCTTTTATTAAGAAATAAATCTGATGCTTTTATGATCTTTAGAAACTGGAAAACATTAATTGAGAATCAAACTGATAAAAAGATAAAGGTATTAAGAATTGATAATGGCCTTGAATTTTGCAATGTTGAATTTGATCAATTTTGCGGTAATTATGGAATACAAAGGAATAGATCTATAATCTATACTCCTCAGCAAAATGAGTATTGCTGAAAGAATGAATAGAACCATTCTACAACCAAATGCATGTTAATAAGCTCTGGTTTACCAAAAATTCTATCGAGATTTTACCAAAGAACTTGTTCGAGTTAAAGAACAAATTCTCAATATTCTCTAAAATGCTTAAAAGAATAGCATATCACGAAGATCTACAAAGTCCCTAAAGCACTCTCAATACCAAGATTATTATTAGCCTAATTATTATTACCCTCACCAGGACATAGTATTGAAATCATGACACTAAAGATGCCAAGAAAGAGCCATAAAGAGAGGAAACATGTAAAAATGTATGTTTTCTTCCTTGTGCAATCAGTTGAGAATTCAAGGAATTCCAACCCGTGTATTGAGCATCTATTATATGGAACCATAGTAGAAGTGTAAAGAAACAGAGTAAGTGATGCAAGAAAATTTTTAATTTTCAAGGAAAATGAGCTAACGTTCATAGGACAAGAAGTTATTTTAACATAAAAATGTTATCACATGGAGCCATAGTAGGCCATAGTAGAAGTCTTCATTTTAAAATATTATTTAAATATTTAAATGTTGTTAAGCTTGTAAAACTATTGAAAAAATCATGCAGAAGGCAAGGGTTTGAGAGGGCCGGCCACCCTTTTCTTTCGTGTAAAGCTTATGTCCAATCCTCTTTCACGACACTATCCACATAAAATATTTTTGTAACGAAGGAAATTATTAATATATATTTTTTTTTTTTTTTATAAAATTGATTGCGATGTATGCATGGTATGGAGGGTGTAGGTCTAATAATAAAGATTGAAAACTGTCTACAAAGTTAGATACAATGCCTTGATTGGGTCCATTGGTAGTTGCATTAAAATTTGTTAGATTTTGTCTTTTACGCGTTTTTGTTTATTAATTAATTGTGTGTCGAAACAATTTATTTAGAAACATTAAACATGATGTACAAATTTTAGATGTATTGCAAATCAATCATAATAAAATGTTGTAACGTTTATGCATATATACAGTCTTCATTCTATCTTTAAACGACCTCTTAAGTTATTTAATTTTCTTTCCAAAAATCTCGCTGCCTACCATTTATTTTTTCTTGATACTTAGGTATCTATATATAGATTTATAAGAAAAGGCATCAATCACAATCACAAGGAGTTCAAGAATTTACTCTTTTTTTTTTTTCTTTTTTTTTTTTTTTTTCATTTCGCTTTCTTGTTCGTTTGGGATTTGTAATATTGTGACTAATCGAAGTGATAGGGCAATTGGATGATACATTGTCAAATGTGACAGGTAGGTTATTAAAAAAAGAAAGAAACAAACGATAAATTAAACAAATTTCGATATGATAAATTAATTTATTTCATTAGTGCTCGTAATTCTGTCTTTCTTTATCATTGCAAATTCATGTTGATCGTGAGAATTGCTGGGTTTGATGTATATGATTTTTGAGTGCGATTGTCGATGGATCTTCTTTATCATCTACACATTTTTGTAGATGGATTTTTGGAAACATTTATTGAAAATCATTTTTAATCACACATTTTTCAAAAGATAAATCATTTTCATTTGAAAAAATCTGTCTTCACGAAACTCTTAGTTCATATTTGTGTTGTTCTGCCATGAAAGACAGTTTGTGCTAAGCCTAAGTGTGAGGTGTGGTTTTTATGGGCAAGCCACTGTGGCTTGTGGGCTTCTTAAAATTTTATTTTTCTGCTTTTACTTGTTGAATTGAATTATTTCCTTTCCAGTTATCAACTTGTATATGTTGTGACCCTGCTTATTGTGTTTTAAATTGAAAATCGACTTTGCATTAACATGCGCATTCAAATCTAATCTACTAAATAACTTAGTCTAAGTCCCTATTTAATTCAATCAAAGAGTAACCATATATTTTATGGGATCCACAATTTTTCAATCACATTTCATTATTTTTTATCAAAATTTATTAAAAATCTAATTTTTATGTAAAACAAATGGGGGCAAAATATGATACCTTTCCTTGCTGAACATTCTTCCAAAAAAACTTCCACCGTGGTAGAATTTTATTGTAAAAATTGTTGATTTGTCTTCTGCACATTAACTGGGAAAAGGGGTGGCATTTTGCCTTGGATTCCATCTTAAAATGTCAATATTGTTAGGGGAAGTAGTTCAAAACTTTATAAATTAATCTATATTTTCATCTTTATTCGATGTGGGATTATATTTCTTAACATGCTCCGCAAAATGGTAGCTCGTTTGAGCAGACCAATCTTAAAATCTTGTTGATTTGTCTTCTGCATATCAACTTGGGAAAAGGGGTGGCCTTTCACTAACAAATCAAAAATATTAAATGAAGAAATGATTAAAACTGCAGTGAGTTAGAACAGACGATATATTAGGTCGAGTTCACTTTGCGGGTGTTCCATTTGTCATGCTAAAAATTTTGAAATAAATTTTTTTTTTTTTCAAAAATAAAAATAAAAAATCTATTATTTATTTATTTATTTTTAATATTTTTGGCAGGGTTTATACGACAGGGAACTCCTAAATCTGCCCCCTTTTGTAGGTATCATAAAATATGATTAGGATGTACGCCTTATTATAAAAGATTTAAGACAGCGAAAAAGTTAGATGCAATTCCTTCGATTTAATTGAGTCCTTTGGCAGTTGTATATGCTTTTCATTAAGATGTTTTAGTACTTGAGTGACAACATTAAAATACGTCAGAAATTTGTCTTCTACACGGCTTTGATTATTATTTCGTGTAAAAACTATTTGCCCCCGTTTGATTCCTATTTTTTCACCATAAAAATAAAAAATATGACCGTTATTCATCACACCCAATCGCCATATTTGAACTTTATATCTCTTGTGTGTAGAGATGGCAATGGGACGAGTTCGAGACGGGACACCTTCACCCCGCCCCGCCTCGTCTCACTCCAACCTCGTTTCGTCCCATGTCCCGCCCGCCTTAGACGGGACGGGGCGGGGGGCGGGGTGGATTAGGACGAGGATGGGGCGAGAATTTGCCCTATTTGTTGCCCCATTTAATTATTATTATTATATATATATTTTTTTTTTACATTTTCAAAATTCGAGTTATGTTATTATTTAAAGTTCAACCTTTAATCAAAAACCTAAAAGTCATTCCATATATTTTAAATTTTTTTTAGTTTTTTCGATCAATATATTAACTTGCTTTGATTAATTTGTATAAATCTTTCAAAAGTAAAGAATATTTATTTAACTATCATGATTTATAATTTTAAATTATATAATTTAATTATAATAAAAAGATTGAATGTCCGAATTTATAAATTATATAAACAATTGTTAGTTATGTAAAATTTTAAATTGACAATTGTATAATATAATTGTTGGATTAGAAACATGTTATAAAATTACAAATAAAACTAACAATTTATTAAAATTCTATTTTTTATTTTTTTTTCATGGGTTTGGGGCGGGGCATCCTCGTCCCACCCCGTCCCGCGATCCACGACGCCCCGTCCCGTCCCCCAACACATCGGGGCAGATTTTTTTGCCCCATTCGGGGCGGGGCCCCGTCGGAACGAGGCGGGGCTGATTAAATTGACATCTCTACTTGTGTGGGATTCATAACGACTATATTTTTCATTCTCATTTTACAAAAAAATGTGTATCTGTGGGGGCCTGCACCTGTATCTATAGACCTTGTCTATAGATATTATCTTCTTATCATAAATGACTTTCTCTAGGAAAGTTTGGATCCTTTTATTAAGAAATAAATCTGATGCTTTTATGATCTTTAGAATACTGGAAAACGTTAATTGAGAATCAAACTGATAAAAAGATAAAGGTATTAAGAACTGATAATGGCATTGAATTTTGCAATGTTGAATTTGATCAATTTTGTAGTAATTATGGAATACAAAGGAATAGATCTATAATCTATACTCCTCAACAAAATGGGATTGCTGAAAGAATGAATAGAACCATTCTACAACCAAATGCATGTTAATAAGCTCTGGTTTACCAAAAATTCTATCGAGATTTTACCAAAGAACTTGTTCAAGTTAAAGAACAAATTCTCAATATTCATCAGATTCAACTCTAAAATGCTTAAAAGAATAGCATATCACGAAGATCTACAAAATCCCTGAAGCACTCTCAATACCAAGATTATTATTACCCTAAAAGAGGAAACATGTAAAAATGTATGTTTTCTTCCTTGTGCAATCAGTTGAGAATTCAAGGAATTCCAACCCGTGTATTGAGCATCTATTATATGGAACCATAGTAGAAGTGTAAAGAAACAGAGTAAGTGATGCAAGAAAATTTTTAATTTTCAAGGAAAATGAGCTAACGTTCATAGGACAAGAAGTTATTTTAACATAAAAATGTTATCACATGGAGCCATAGTAGGCCATAGTAGAAGTCTTCATTTTAAAATATTATTTAAATATTTAAATGTTGTTAAGCTTGTAAAACTATTGAAAAAATCATGCAGAAGGCAAGGGTTTGAGAGGGCCGGCCACCCTTTTCTTTCGTGTAAAGCTTATGTCCAATCCTCTTTCACGACACTATCCACATAAAATATTTTTGTAACGAAGGAAATTAATATTTTTTTTTTTTTTTTTTTTATAAAATTGATTGCGATGTATGCATGGGATGGAGGGTGTAGGTCTAATATTAAAGATTGAAAACTGTCTACAAAGTTAGATACAATGCCTTGATTGGGTCCATTGGTAGTTGCATTAAAATTTGTTAGATTTTGTCTTTTACACGTTTTTGTTTATTAATTAATTGTGTGTCGAAACAATTTATTTAGAAACATTAAACATGATGTACAAATTTTAGATGTATTGCAAATCAATGATAATAAAATGTTGTAACGTTTACGCATATACAGTCTTCATTCTATCTTAAAAAAGAAAGAAACAAATGATAAATTAAACAAATTTGGATTGGTTTGGTTAGGAATCCAAGTTTTGATTCGATATGGTAAAAGAGAACTTTGTATCTTTATAAGATATTCTCGACAACAAATTGATATGATAGTTCAAATATTGACATGCACGAAATTAATCTAGTCGAAAATTGTGAAGAGGGTAATTTTCAATTATTTGTACACAATCCTTACACAATATACACCCCCCTCACATGGAGGGGGGTCCACACATATTAAAATAATGTTTATATGTGTGTGTGCATTGTTGTAATTTATATGTGGTGTGCGTTTTTTTTTTTTTTTTTAACCCTTGTTTTTTGTCAGTGGAGTTTTTTTCCCCTTCCTCCTCACGAGTTTGAATTTTTACTAATTTAATTGAGTTAATTGTGGGAATGATGCGATTTGCGCATTCATGGGGATGATTTTTAGGTTTTGTAAGTGTTTGATTTTTATTCGTTAATTTGTTTATCCCTTTCATTTCCTAGTTTTGTTGATAATTGATGGATGGGGTTTTCAAGTACAAAGGTTTCATTTTTAAGAGTTATGCTACAGGAATATCATGAGTGATCGCAGGGATGATCGCACACTCATATGCGGGAAAAATATTATTTTATTCACATGGAGCCCCGCACACTCACATGCGATCACCCATGTGATCACCCATGCGGGTAGAGTATCATTTTTTCATTTTTAATTATATGATTTTTGAGTGCGATTGTAGATGGATCTTCTTTATCATCTACACATTTTTGCAGATGGATTTTTGGACATTTTTTTTGAAAATCATTTTTAATCACACATTTTTCAAAAGATAAATCATTTTTGTTGATCCCAAAAAATGTTGCCAACAAATGTCAATATCAGATTCGCGACACATGTACGAGTTCCGGCAAAGTACGACCGGAGATGGCAGTAGAGGCGATAAAATATAGCGAGTCGAAATACCAACGGTTGATTATCGTGTCAAGTCGATGATATTTCTATGACATTCATTAAGATAAAATCTGGTCGATCTTTATAATAATAAGATAAAAGATCTCCAAGAAATATGTATAAAAGAGTTCAAACATAAGTATTTTCAATATCAATTTTGGCATCCTTATGTTACAAGACTTGCTATTTATAGTAAGAAGTCGAGATGCTCATCGTTAGATCATACCCACGTGGCAACATTCTATCTACATAAACCTCTCATCACTCATTCACTATATTAATTACAATAATAAGGGGTCGGCCGCCTACATTCCTAGTTTGACGCTAATTAATACAGACGTCTCATCAATCATTCTCAAAGATATCCTCCAAAATTGTTTGTATTGAAGATCTCGATGCATGAGGTGAGACTTCAGATGTGGAGCAGTTCGGTAGAAGGGTTCTGTTGTATAAAGGCAACTCTGCTTGATCATTGAAGCATTTCTCCCTTGAGGATGATGACTTCGACTACCCATTAGGCAATTCGGCAAAAGGCGGATCTTGGTCTTGCTTGGCTTCTTTGCCAAATGTCTTAACTATGATGCTTCCGCATGGCAATCCCATTTTAATGGGATAACAGTTTTCGTTTGAAAAAATCTGTCTTCAAGAAGCTCTTAGTTCACATGTGAAGTGGGAATGAAATTACTATAAACTTTTCCAAGGTTATGGTCCTAAAAGCATATTTGTGTTGTTCTGCCATGAAAGACAGTTTGTGCTAAGCCTAAGTGTGAGGCGAGGTTTTTATGGGCAAGCCACTGTGGCTTGCAGGCTTCTTAAAATTTTATTTTTCTGCTTTTACTTGTTGAGTTGAATTATTTCCTTTCCAATTATCAACGTGTATATGTTGTGACCCTGCTTATTGTGTTTTAAATTGAAAATCGACTTTGCAAAACATAATAATCATTACCATGCGCATTCAACTCTATTGTACTAAATAAACTTAATCTAAGTCCTTATTTGGTTCAATCAAATAGTAACCACATATTTTATGGGATCCATAATTTTGTCAATCACACGTTTCATTAATTTTTATCAAAATTTATTAAAAATCTAATTTTTATGTAAACTAAATGGGGGGAAAATATGCTACCTTTCCTTGCTCAACATTCTTCCAAAAAATCTTCCACCACGGCAGAATTTTATTGTAAAAATTGTTGATTTGTCTTCTGCACATTAACTGAGAAAAGGGGTGGCATTTTGCCTTGGGTTAAGGATGACAAAAAAACGTGGTAGCTCGGGCTCGGTGGAACCGAGCCGAAGCTCGGGATGAGCCCCATTTTTGGGTGTCGGCTCAAGCCGGGCCGGGCCAGGCCGGCCAATTGGACTCTACCGGCCCGTATTTAAAAAAAAAAAAAAAAAATTTAATTTTCTGAAAAATTCTGCCTTCAAAGTAAAAAAAAATCAAGTCAGCCTGAGCCTAAAATATTTGGTCGAGTTTTTGCTCGGCTTGACTCGGCTCGGTTAGGACCGGGCCCGAAAAAAATTCGATTTGTCGAGCCCGTGCCTTGAATTTTTGCTCGCGAGCCGGCACAGTCCGGCTTGTTGACATCGCTACTTTGGGTTCCATCTTAAAATGTTAATATTGTTAAGAGGAGTTGTCCAAGACTCTATAAATTGGTCTATATTTTTATTTTTATTTTATGTGAGATTATATTCTTAATATGCCCCCACAAGATGGTGATTTTTTTTAGTAGACCAATCTTGAAATCTTGTTAATTTGTCTTCTGTACATTAACTGGGAAAAGGGGGTGGCCTTACACTAACAAATCAAAAATATTAAATGAAGAAATGACTAAAATTGCAGTAAGTTAGAACACACGATATATTAGGTCGAGTTCACTTTGCCGGTGTTCCATTTGACATGCTAAAAATTTCGAAATAAAAATTGGTTTTTTAAAAAAATAAAAAAATCTATTATTTATTTATTTTTAATATTTTGGCAGGATTTATAGGACAGGGAACCCCTAAATCTGCCCCCTTTTGTAGGTATCATAAAATTGAGGGGGCCCTCACAATGAGGGGGGCCGCGCCAATAAAAAAAAGTCTCCCCTCTCTTGTGAGGGGATTGTCACTTTTGCTGTACACGAGAGTGTACAGCACTCGTGTACAGTAAGTTGGGTTCTAAAATTGATTACAATGTACGCCTTATTATAAAGATTTAAGACAGCGAAAAAGTTAGATGCAATTCCTTCGATTTAATTGAGTCCTTTTGTAGTTGTATACTTGTATATGCTTTTCATTAAGATCTTTTAGTACTTGAGTGACAACATTAAAATACGTCAGAAATTTGTCTTCTACACGGCTTTGATTATTAATTTCGTGTAAAAACTATTTATATAAACATGGGAAAAATTGCAGTGGAGGTCCCAAACTTTCATTTTGGTGCAAAATACATTTTAACATTTCATTTTTACGGCCACAATCCCAAACCTTTTACCTTAACAGCTGCCCAAGTCCATACAACATATCACATTCAAAATTCTGTTAGTCAACCCCTAAATTAACCAAGTAAATGAGGGTAAAATGGTCCATTTATATTTTCTATAATAAAAACTACAAAATAATTAAATCAAAAATAAATAAATAAATGTTCATCTTCTCCACTCCACCACCCTCATCCACATCCACATGGCCAATCCTCATCATCTCCACCTCCAAACCAAACCACGGCCGCCAAACCATCTCCGCCACCACTTTCTTTCCAAAACATTATTCATTTTCCCCATTTTGTCCCACCAAATCGAACATCCATCTTCTTCCATTAATTATTAGATCTCAAACTTCAAATTGCTTGAAAAGTTGAGGAATGGATTCAGACGGCGTAAAAGCCAAACTAGCGGTGGAATCATCTAAGAATGCACGTGGGTTTCTAAAATTTCAATGCCAAATTTTGAAATTAGACTGTTATTGGATGAATTTTGAACTCCAAAAATGAGGAACCACTGGAAATCCGAACAATCATAAATGAAACTTGAAATGATAAATTCCAACTATGAACTATCCAACACAATTCAAGGCTATAATATTACGAGACGAGCATAGAAGCAAACATTGATGCTTCTGTTATGAATTCAAATCGATCTGAAACCACTTTGTTGGAAAATGGGGAGGTTGATACGACATAATATAAAGTATTGATCATACATAGTAGAACAAGATTAAAGTAAAGAAGAAATTGAGAGAGAAAATGAGTAATTTTATTAATTGACAATCAATTGAGAAAATATTACAACACAACAATTTTTCTGGAATGTCTTAATAAAATAAATACGAGTTTCCTACTTATAGGGGACATGTCACAACCCTAGAAAATCAAGTTGTAGACGAATAGGAGTCCAAAATGCGTTAAAACATGTAACATCGAATAATAATGTCAGTCGAAGGACATTGAGCGACAAGAGAGCGAGACCTTCTCGCTCGAGCGATAATCAAGTGAAAGGCGGGCAAGACAAGTTCTGTTTTTGCCACTCGAGCTGTCAGCCAGTGAGGAGCTATCGAAAATACGACGATGTTATTCCCGATACATTATTTTGATATCTCCTAAATCACTCCAAATACTACTCCAATACCTACTAGAATTTGGTCAAACTATAACAAATCTCCATCTTGACATAAATTTCAGTGCATCAAACGAAGCACCAAAGTTTCTCTATCTAGAAAAATAAATCATTCTGTAGCAAAATATACTGAACTCTTCAATCAGAAAACAAAAATCCTCCACCTCACGAAAAATTACTCTTCATCTTCCACAGTATTCAGAAAATGATACCTGAACCCTAATTCCGGGTTCCCAAAATTCCAACATGAAATTACCCGAATCCACACACCAAGTTCCCAATATTCCAACAAGGAATTCAAAATTGACCAAACAAAGTCTAAGCACACCGTGTAGCAGAATCCACACTAAATGCTTGAACTGAATGCCCCTTGATAGAATTGACACCTTCAAATAACCCGATAGCATTATCAATATCTGTAACTCCGTACCTACGCTCAACGAGCCATTTCCTAGCAATTGAACACGATGGAACCGCGGACACTGGTGGAAAAACGGAATTACTCATATCTCTCAAACTCTCCCGAGTATTTTTCTTCAATAACGACTCAGAGCCAATCCTCAAATGTACTATACCAAACTGTATATTCACCACGGTACTAAACTTGTCCAAATGTTTCTTTACTGATTATACGCGACCTTGCAACATGTACAACTAAGACTTCTTCCATCCCTTCAGTGCAACACAAACACCTTTCTTGACCCTTAAGACATCACCTGCTCTAGAGAACTCATAATCCTTCGAATCAAGAGTGCTCAACGAAATGAGATTTTTCTTCAAATTTGGGATGTGTCGAACTTGATCAAGTATTCTACATGTTCCATCTATCAGCTTCAATCTAGCTCTCTAAAAATCAGCTACCCACAAATTTCGTTGTTTCACATGAGAACGACACATTGCATTACCGTCTCATATGCTTCAAACAAATCTCAATTGGGACACATGTGGAACACACAAGCTGTATCCAAAATTCACTCATCGTCAGGTTTGGATTCTACGTCAGAAATCGCTCTAAGATCTCCATCACTCAAATAGTTCTCCGCTATATTGGCCTCGTCTGAATTATTTGATTACTTCCCATGACTTGCAGATGAATCACCCTAATTCTGTAACTTCTCGCAATCACTCTTGATGTGTCCTTTTTTCTTGCAATAATAACAAACCAGATTGCTGACATTCACCATCACTTACCCCTCTGTTGATTACCATGAACCACAAGTCCTCTTGCATCTCTGGACGCAACCAGATGCTTCATCTTCTCCTTTGACAACAATGCATCATATACCTCTTCAATGGTTAGTATGTCACGACTATACAAAATCGTATCCGTGAACGATGAAAATGAAGCATGCGGTGAACACAATAGGATTAACGTCAAATCTTCTTCATCATACTTTACCTCTAATGTCCTCAAATCAGCTACGATCTCCTTGAACATGGTCAGATGATCTTCCAACGATCCGCCTTCTGTCTGCTTCAGATGCAACTTATTTGTCAAACTTTTGGTCATGCACAATTGCTCCAACTTTAACCACAATGCAGTTGTTGTCCTCTCCTTCAAAACGTCCTGAAGAATGTTGTTAGATAGATATAGATGAATCTGCCAAAGCGCTTTTCGATCCTTCTGTTGCTTCTCCCCTGTTGTCCAAGTTGTGGGCATTATGTCAGATCCTGACAACTCATCATCTAAATTCATATGCATCAAAACATCTCTCATCTTTACTTGTTACAACGAAAATCTTGTATTGCGATCTAAGAGCAAAATTTCATACTTAATGGTTGCCATTGATAACATAAACCTCAAACAAAATTCTCAACATGTAGTTCTGATACCACTTATTATGAATTCAGATCTATCTGAAACCACTTTGTTGGGAAATTGGGAGGTTGATATGACACAATATAAAGTATTGATCACACAAACTAAAACAAGATTAAAGTAAACAAGAAATTGATAGAGGAACCGAGTAATTTTATTAATTGACAACCAATAGAGAGAATATTATAACACAACAATTTCTGGAATGTCTTAATAAACTGATTACGAGTTTCCTATTTACAGGGGGCATGTCAAAACCCTAGAAACCAAGTTTTAGACGAATAGGAATCCAAAATGTGTTAAAACACATAACATCGGATAACAATGTTGTTTGAGCGACGTCGAGCAACAAACGAGCGAGATCCTCGCTCGAGCGATAATCGGACGAAAGGCGGGCGGGACAATTTCTGTTTTTGCCGCTCGAGCGGCCAGCCAGCTAGATGCTAGTGAAAATGCGACGATGTTATTCCCAATGCATTATTTTGATCTCTCCTAAACTACTCCAATACCTACTAGAATTTGGGTTAAACTACAACAGTTTTGAAGGCAAAGGACAAAGAGATCCTCGCTCGAGCGATAATCGGGCGAAAGGCGGGCGAGATAGTTTCTGCTTTTGCCGCTCAAGAGGCCAGCTAGCTAGAAGCTAGTGAAAATGCGGCGATGTTATTCCCAATGCATTATTTTGATCTCTCCTAAACTACTACAATGCCTACTAGAATTTGGGTTAAACCACAACAGTTTTGAAAGCAAAGGACGAGGCATCAAAAGAAATTATTCTTGTGTTAAGCATCCAAAAACATTCAGAAATAACAGATTCTAATCAACGGACTTTTTTTCTAGAGGTAATGACATCTCCAACCACTAGAAAGTTTTCATTTTTCCGCACCAATAGAAACTCAACATTGATAATAAATAATCTCGATAAGGAAAAAGAGAATCGTTTTGAAGAAATTAATGATTGTCCTTTGCACTAGTGCAGCAAGTTTTAGACGAATAGGAATCCAAAATGTGTTAAAACACATAACATCGGATAACAATGTTGTTTGAGCGACGTCGAGCAACAAACAAGCGAGATCCTCGCTCGAGCGATAATCGGGCGAAAGGCGAGCGAGACAGTTTCCGCTTTTGCTGCTCGAGCAGCCAGCCAGCTAGATGCTAGTGAAAATGCGGCGATGTTATTCCCAATGCATTATTTTGATCTCTCCTAAACTACTCAAATACCTACTAGAATTTGGGTTAAAATACAATAGTTTTGAAAGCAAAGGACGAGGAGATCCTCGCTCGAGCAATAATCGGGCGAAAGGCGGGCGAGACAGTTTCTGCTTTTGCCGCTCAAGCGGCCAGCTAGCTAGAAGCTAGTGAAAATGCGGCGATGTTATTCCCAATGCATTATTTTGATCTCTCCTAAACTACTCCAATACCTACTAGAATTTGGGTTAAACTACAACAGTTTCGAAAGCAAAGGACGAGGCATCGAAAGAAATTATTCTTGTGTTAAGCATCCAAAAACATTCAGAAATTACAGATTCTAATCAACGGACTTTTTTTCTAGAGGTAATGACATCTCCAACTACTAGAACGTTTTCATTTTTCCGCACCAATAGAAACTCAACATTGATAATAAATAATCCCGATAAGGAAAAAGAGAATCGTTTTGAAGAAATCAATGATTGTCCTTTGCACTAGTGCAGCAAGCAAAGTTAGGGTGGACTAGAGGTGGAACCATAGAGGTGGGTGGAGGTAGAAAAAAAGAAGAAGATGAAGATTGACAGTTGGAGTGTATGGTGGGGTTGGATGGGTGAAGAAGATAAACTTATTTATTTATTTATTTTGAAGTTTTTATTAAAAAATATATAAATTGATCATTTTACCCTCATTTAATTGGTTATTTTGAGTCAAACATCTAATTGAAGGGTTGACTAACAGAATTTTGGATGGAATATGTTATATGGACTGGGGCAGCCGTTAAAGTAAAATGTTTGGGACTGTGGCTGTAAAAATAAAATGTTAAGGTATATTCTGCATCAAAATAAAAAGTTTGGAACCTTCGCTACAATTTTTCCAGAAACATGATGCTTACAAATTTGGAATTTAAATCAAAACAAAAAATGTTGTAAATTTTTGCATATATATAATCTTTATTCTATTTTTAAACAAACACTTATATTCTTGACATCTTGCACCATTAAATTTCTTGAGTATCTATATATGGATTCATATAAGGGGGAAATTCACCCCTTAATAATTTTCCGTTCGCTGCAATAATAATTTAATAATATTTGCATAGCAGCGACTTCGTGCTATAGACTTTTTACCTCAATAAAATGTCACAGGCATTTGACACTCGACGTGCATCCACATATACTAGTTTAATTAGGTTATGATTCTAAAAGTATATCCTAAGCATATCTCTTCTGCGAGTGGAACTGCATATTGAGCTCTCTTGTATTGAGCTTTACTCTTTTGAATTGAAGTAAATTAGTTGAGCTGATTGTAATCTTCAAAACGAACTTGTATAGTGGGACTAACAAATAAAAAGAAAAATTGGGAGGAAAATAATTTCCCCCAGATTTTCCATCTTCCATTTTCAGTGAAAGAGATTAATGTACGATACTACAAACTCAGCTACCAGATTCTACAGATTAATGCATGTATATTAAATACTATCAAGCTGACAGATTACTAGTAATATAGTCTGATCTGAAAGCTACAGAAGCTTCCTACTGCCTTAATGCATGAACAGGACAAGACACAACCAAAAGTGCAGACTGTACATTAATTGCACAGTATAATTAATGCTCCTGTTTGGTTCAGCTTAAAAAATAGATTAAAATTTAAAGATTGGATTACTGAGAATTAACTAGGAGTACAAGTGCAATACCAGAACAATTAACTCACGAAGTCAACCTTAAACCACAAACGAAAGACGAAAATGATCAATTGTCAATCTTTAAGGACAAGTTTAGTATACTGTACTGGACAAGTACAGACGGTATAATAAGTAAAATTTTAACTTCGTTTTTCGTTTTTACTGTCTATTATTGTCGAATTCACCTTTTCACACAAGTAGTACCTTAAACAGATTCACGGCCGACATTGGACAGTAAGGCTTTCTTCACAAATCTCCCACTGCCACTAGTATCTCTTCTGAAGCCAAAACAAAACTTTGAAGATCCTCCAATTTCTTCCTGGTGATGATCATGATCGTGATCAAAAGAGGACCCCCAGCTCGAAAACCGCCTCCTCTGGTGGCCGCGGGAAGGCGTAATGGGATCAGAAAATGAAGACAGCGAAGACGACGCGGAAAATGATAAAGATGACGGGGAATGGGAATGGGACACTGAAGATGAAGAAGGAGATGAGCCCATATGAACAACTTTCTTTAAACTCATCCTTTTGAGCAAATTGTACAAAATCTTGGATCTTGAGTGCTTACTCAAGGACTTATTGACATTTTTATTGGAATAGTAAGAGGGAGGGGGAGTAAGAGGTGGAATTGAATTGTCAGAAAATGTGTGTTTAGGGGTTCCAGGGGTAGTTTCCCACACGAAGGGCACTGCACTAGAAACATCACCATAGTAAACTCTGAAAGAGGGGTTAGACTTTGAGGTCTCTTTAGAGAGAATCCTGGAGAAAAATTTCTCGTCACCTTGCTTAATTCTAAATGATTTTTGCTGGGAATCTTGGCTACTGCTCAGCATCTTGATCAGCTTGAGGACACTAAGAAGGAACTGAATATTGCTCTGGAGAAGGGAGAGAGGGGGAGGGAGGGAGGGAGAGAGAGATGTGTTTTGGAGCAAATGGTATGGCATTGGATTCATAAGCGGATTGGTTTATATATTAATAGCACGTACGGTTAATTGGCACAAAACATCCCCACATTTTAATATTTTTGTGTAAAGTGTCCGTACCTTTCATTTTTTGATAATTTTACCTCACTTCCACCTTTTTCTTGCAAAGAATGTCCTTCCATCCACCTACCATCAATTGCTCTGTTAACTCAACAAAAGCTAATTATCACAAAACGTTCCCACCTTTCAATATTTTTCTGTAAAATGTTCATACCTTTTTTTTCTTACAATTTCACCCTTACTTTCATCTTTCATTATAGAAAAGGTCCTTCCATCCACTCACTGTCAAATAATCCGTTAACTCAACAAAAAAATGCAATTTTTCTTTTAAAAAAATAAAGGGTAATATAGTCTTACCCAATTTTTCCACTAGCCTTCTTTCTGCCTTCAAAGTTAATTGTTCAAAATTAAAAGTAATATGAAAATAATTTATACAATTATTCCATTAAATAAATAAGAAATGACATAAAAAAACGTTGTATTTCTCATTGAAAAGAACAATAATTGTTGTAATACTGAAATTACTCATAAAATTTTGGAATGGTAAATGAAGAGATTGAATATGTGGTCGATAAACTAAAGATGTCCATCCCCATTTGTGTTTATTAAGTGTTTAAATAAAAATAAAATAAGAAGAACAATGACAAATGTGATACTGTAAATAAACGATCAGATTTCATTGGTGAATGACCCATCACATATGAACAAAGAAAATGAGCTAGACCTGGTCTTTTTTTTAGCATGAAGTTGAACTTGTGATAACTATCCCTACATATTAATACGTTTTATGTGTAAAACCCCTATTTTTTTTAATATACTATGTGAAAAATATCCATACCTTTAAAATTAAGTCACGTCGAACATCCATACCTTTGTAAAACGAAATATAGGACGTTTTTACACAAAAATATTGAAAGATATAGACGTTTTGTGCCAATTAATCTTTTTATTGAGTTAACGGAACATTTGATGGTGGGTGGATGGAAGAATCTTTTTCAAAATGAACAGTGAAAGTGATGATGAAATTGTCAGAAAAATGAAATGTAAGAACATTTTGCACAAAACATTGAAATGTGAGAACGTTTTGTGCTAATTAACTTTCAGAAAATTTTACCTTTTCTAAAATTTTAGAAAGAGCAATAATTTAAGGTTTACTGTCATCTAAATCAATGATGATATCTAATGATAATAAATAGTATTGTTCTTTAGGGAACATCTTAGAAACTCAAGAAACATTTTTCTATTTTTTATATTTTTAAACAAAATTAAAAAATGTTAAGGAAACCTTGCCAAAACTTTTTCTTTGGTTAGGAATTGCAAATAGTTGTGCTATTTGCTGCAAAATTAAAGATTAAGTGGGATTTTCAACTAAAAATTACATAAATTGAAGCCTTTATACTATATTATAAAATACGGATGAGAGTTTAAATTAAAGTTGAATAGCTTGTTTAAAACTAAATACTGAATTTGTAAATATAAATTATAATTTTGTAAACAACATTAATTTTCTCAGCATTCTTGTTTTATTTTTTTAAAAACATCATTTAATTAACACGGGCCATTAATGTCGTATCACTTTTTCCATTTTCGTTTCCGTGCAATTTTAATTCACAATACTAAATACAACTAAACACAATACTAATTAGAAGAAGAAGAAGAAGAAAATGTCTTTTTTGTAAGGGTCTATTTGATACCCTTTCTTTTCCATGGATTATGGCTGTTCGATAGTCTTTTTTTTTTTTTTTTTTTTAGGGAATTCGAAGTTCAACTTTTCATTTTTTCCACCTTTTCCTAGAATTTCATTCCACATTTTTTTTCCTTTGCAATAAGAACAAATTCTAAGATGAAGTGTAAAAAAAAATTCTCTTTAATTGACAAATTTCATATAAAACAAAGTCAAACGAATACCAAATTTTTTTTTTTGGGGCAATCTAAACAAATGTTGTCCCCAATGATAAGAAAATTTATCCATTTAATTGACAATTTTTATAAAAAACAAAGTCAAACAGATACCAAAAGTATTAAATTTTTCAGGTGAAAAATTATACAAATCAAACACATTTTACTACAATTCTCAATAAAATAAATTTTAGACAATTCAATTTTCCGTAATTCATTTTTTTTTACCCAAATTCAATAATTCTATCCAATGGACCCTAAGTGTGTGAGAGGGCGAAGCACTTTAAAGTTTGCGATTTGTAGGATCCAATGGTGTGCATTAAATTAGTTAATACATAAACATTTGTGTCAAGATGGTGTGTACTTTAATTGAGAGTGACTTGCCAGATAAACACGGGAGCCCCATTTTGACCATTTAATATTCAACTATTTATTAACTGTTTGGGTAAGTTAAAGCCGTTTAATCCTATAATAATACTACTATTATATTATGGTGCGTGCATATATTAATTTTTATTTACGTCCTTCAAGTAATGTAAAAGGTTAAAACGGTGTACAAATTGCCAAATTGCCCTTCTTCATTCGTCATCTTTTATTTTTTTAACTGACATATATAAATATTTTAAAAATAAATTTGATGACTTTTCGATATTAGTAGGTAGAAAGAAATCATGTTATAAAATAATTATTACAGCTCTGTCCAAAGTTTATAAGGTTGAATAACTTATATTTTATCCTAAAGGTCAAACTTTAAGCTTTGACTTTAAGTCTGTTATTATTATTATTTTTTATATTTTTTTTGTTGGTTTCATAGTAGAGTATGAATTGTGTTCTTCAGACTAGAGGGTGTAATGGATTGATCAGTAATTTGATCGTCCGATTCAATAAGAACTTAAAAATATTGTACTTACTGAGTTTGATATTCTTAATTTCTTTTTTGACAAGTCGATCCGGCCATTTTACAACTTCAAGATTGTGCATCCTTCGAAATAATAACTTAACATGATACCATGACAAATGAAATTCCCCATTCTATGTAATATATCTTGTTGATGGAAAGGCACCCACATGCATTTGCTTGGAATGTCCATCCCTTATGAGGTATACGGTCTAAATATATATTTAAGTAGGTTCAAGTAGGGCCAATGAATAGTGATCTTATAGGTTTTTTTTTTTTTTTTTTTTTGGTGGGGTTGGGGGGGGGGGGGGGGGAATGATATTAATTTCTCAACAACCGCAGCTGTGGGAAATGAGAACATCTGGTATAATTTATTATTTATGGTCCTTATCATTGGATTGGATCTGAAATTATTACGATCAACTGATCGAGTTGTGGTCCTTTGTATACGGAATTCATCTAAAAAAAAAAAAATCTATTTTATTTTTATTTCACTGTATTCTATCATTTGAGTAAATCTTAAAACTCATTTGGTTTCAGAATAAGAATCCAAATTTTGGATTGTAGTTCTTTGTATTTATAGTTGGAAGGAGAATACCTTTATTTAATGGTATCGAACCTTGATCTACACAAGTCATTTAATTGTTTTTTTTATTGAATATTGAAATACATAACTGTATTAATTTGTATATAATATTAACAACCCATGTTTTGTAAATATTGCATTTGCTTTTAGGGATTATTCAAACGGCAAGAACATGTGGCGAATAAATGATGAAACAAGACAACTAATAAATTCGAATTTATTTGTGGTGAAAACAATTATCAGCAAATGTGGAATTTGGGTGGAAAGAAAATGAATTACAAAGAATTAAATTGCCCAAAATTTATTTTACTGAGAATTGTAATTAATTGTATTTAATTGGTAATTTTTCATCTGAAAAATGTTAAAAGTTTAGTGTCCGTTTTGTATGAAAATTGTTAATAAAAGTGATAAATATTTTTACCATTGGGTCTAGAATTTGTTCGAATTGCAAAAAAAAAAATTTAATAAATTTTTTTCTAAAAAAATTATCATGCCGAATATTTGGCTTTGTTTTGTATGAAAATTGTCAATAAAAGTGATAATGTTTACCATTTGGTCTAGAATTTATTCCTATTAACAAAAAAAAAAAAAAAAATTGGAATTTATTTTCCCACCAAAGTGGTGGAGAAATATTTTCCTCAAAAACCAAGAAAAATGCACATTTGTGAGTAAATGTGAGAAAATGAATTCCATGGAAAATTTGTACCATCAAACACCACAATGTTTGAGCCACATTATTTCAAAAAAATACATTCATAAGGCCACTTGACATCATTTCAATATCACATTTTTCAATAAAATAATATTACACATAAATTCAAATTTTTATTTTTATTTTTTAACAACACATTTCTCATCAATACACAAATCAAGAATGCATTCTTACCAAAATAATGTGGCTCAAACACCCTCAAAGTTGGAACTTGAAATTTAAATTCGTAGTTTTAGGGGGAAAAAAAAAGGTTATCAAACATATCCTAAATGCTAATGAAACTAGAATTTTCTCTAGACTATGAACAATGACAAGTACAGTTAATCAGTATGCTTGATATGTCAAAATAAATAAGATTAACACTATTATAAGCAAAAATCTCTCATTCGTACGAGGGCTTCTTTCATCTCTGATTCACCTCCGGTATACTTGTATGGGACCTCCTTTTTTCGCTCAAAAAGCTCTTCGCTACGCTTCATTGACCACGGAGGTATACTTGACACGTAAAAAGGATTTTAGACCTTAAACTAAGTATGAACTACTGGTGGTGATCCAACGTAGAACACCTTTTCTTTTTTTTTTTTTTTTTTTTCCCTTTCTTTTTTCTTTTTCTTTTTTTTCTGTTTTATAATGAATTAATGATCTGTAACATGGATCACCAATCACAATAGTCATATAAGCAATGATATACACACACTCGGACACACCACAATGTGTGGTAGAAATAGAGAAACTCCCAAGTGTTTGGCAAAGGCTTTGTGTTATAGAGAGAATTGTGTGTGGTTTGTTAATGTCCAAACCCAATTATTTGCGGCCAAAGGTTTGGACACAAGAATATAAAAGTTTTTTTTAATTGTTGGGTATCATCTGATCTGATGTTGTAATAACTTGACTTTTGTTTTTTTGTTCTTATCACTTTTGTTTTTTCGTTCAATGATATAAAACTCATTTTTATGAAATTTATTTTCAACTACATATTTAATATTAGTATCAATAATTTTATCAAATTTTTAATCACATATTTTGTTAACTTTATAAAAATCTACTGAAAAAACGAATTTTAGTTAAACCAAACAGGAGCTTAATATCATTGAACTTTTCATTTGTCGTCAGTGATGCCGTTTGGAAATGTTAACTTCTCGTCTTTTTTTTAATTTTTTGTTTTCATTTTCAAATATGTTTTGAACAATTTTTTGTTTTGCTCAAATAGTCTAGACTTATTGCGATCTAGTCTCGCTTTTTGGACTTATCATTTACTTTTAATTTAATAGAATGTATTAAACACGTTATAAAAATCAAATAAATACTTTCATTAACTTTTCAATGTTGCTTAAACCTAAATTTTCCATCATAAAGAAACATCCAATCACTTGAAACAAAATTTACTATTCTTTTAGGTGCAACAACTAAATAACTATCACCTTGATCATATATTGAAAACCTTCGGGAAAAATGTTAAACGAATATTCTGATTGACACATCGGATGACCGCATATGAGTGTGTGGGTTCCGCGCAAATAAAATAATATTTTTCCATGTGTGTGGGATGTCAACCAGGGTGGCACTGTAACAAAACTCTTACATCATTTAGCCCTTGGTTGACAGTAATTATTTGAAATTATTTTCTCTCTCCACAATTATTTTGAAATTGTACATTCTTAAACAATTGTTTTTTTTAACATTTTCTCATTACATATTCCTGCTTTTAACTACACTAGACGTTCAAAAAATTCAAAATATATTTGCACGCTTTATTAAGTAGAAATAAGGTTATCACAAAATAATATTTTAACTTTATTTTTGTCAACATAATTTATTTTATTTTATCAAACATGTACTGATGCACAGACCCCTAAATCTTAGATAGCAATTCAACAGTTAAAATGTCTCATTCATGCACACTTGGCTTGTTGATAGAAACTAGTTAGAGGGTTTTTAGAATATCATAATCTTGTGATTAAACCTTCGTTTTATTTTAATAATTGAATGGTTGATAGAGGAAAGGCAGTCACGCCTCTTGACATCACAAAACCCACATTTTTATTTTATTTTAATTACTGTTCTTAATTGTGATTAATATAATCAAAGTTTTGACTATTAATAATGTTTATATAGTTTTTAAAAAAAACACTTAGTAGCATGCGGTTTTTGTAATATTTTTATTCATTTGAGAAAAAGTCTCCAAGACTAATTAGGTTTTCAATTTAGATAAGTTTTTTTTTTTAATAGTCATTAGAAAATAAGTTATCTTACTGAAAAATTTGATTTATAATATGAATATTATTGTACATTAATTATTATTTACGATCGATCATTTTACCCCTACAATAATCCTAATTACAATCTATATAAATGAAATATTGATTCTCAATAAAATACAAAAAGGAGTTTTGATTCTCTATTCTCCCATTTTTCTTTTTAGTTTATAACACACTACCACCAAAATGGTTCTCCTTATTTATAAGTTTGGATAAAATATCATCATATTTCTCAAATAAATGTTATTCATAATCAGCAATTACAGTAGTCATACTATGTGACCGTTTATTATTTGAGACATTAGATTGTTATTGAGACAATAGAATTATAAGAAATTAATGTCTCAAATAACAAATTGCCACATATGATAATTGTTATAATCGTTGACTATGGATAACATTATCATTCAAGATTTGTGAACTGTGTAATTGAAATTTTCTAGATATGTCAAATTTGAAGTCTCTTCAAGATTTGTGAATTCCTCGAAGTTATATAAAATTTTCAAACCTAAATATTTTAATTGTATTTTGTAAAATTATATCTTAATTATTTTTTAGTAATTACAAAGTTATGCAAATTAATATTTTAGAAAAATATTTCGTTGTTACTTCTGAATAACACAAATTTGTATATTAACATTAATGAGATAACAATATTATTACTCCCACATAAGCATAACTTTTATATATTAATATTCTTAAAAAAAAATATTGTGTTAATTATTACTTTTGGAAGAGTATAAATTTGAAATCAATATTTTAAAAGAATATTGAGTTATTTTTGTTTATCAATTTTTCAGAAGAATTTTATTTTATTGCTTCTAAAAAGCGTAATTTACATGGATCAATATTTTAGAATAATGTTATATTGATATTCTCGAATAGTGACTTTATATATATATCAATAATGTAAGTATTATACCCTAAATTCAATTAACTTTGGGTATAAGTACTTTTGATATATGTTTAATGCATTTATTATGGCAAGATCTATTATATTAAATAATAGAGTCCGTAGATTCAAATCTCGGTAATTTGTTAATTACAAGGAATTGTGATTGTGAGATACAAATTACATATGATTGAATCTTAAATCATCCGTGGTCGTAAGTAATAACGAGATACGGATATCGTTATTACGGATAGACCATCACGTGTGGCATTCCTTACTTGTGAAGTAAGTAGCTGATCTCACAAGTTAAAGTGTAGTGACACTTAAATGAACACGTGAATGTTTTGTTATAGAACAAAACATTGGAGACCCGTTGAGAGATTCCACATGGATAACTATCTGAGTGTCAGTGGTTAATCTCTAACGTTCGGTAGTGGAATTGATCATTCGACTTGAGATCATCATAGTACCTTATGTGGGGACAGTCATGCTTTGGTGATGCTGTAAGTTATTCTGTCAAGGGCCGCTAATACGACATCGTTCGAGTATGTCAAGAATCATATGAAGATTGTGAATGATCAATAAAGGATTCGTTGCTCTTAGATAGTAAGAGTTTATGATCTACATTTCATCTAGTTAAGTTGATAACGAAATCTTTGGCCAAGGTGTACCTATAAGTCGAAAATGAGTTTTCGACTTACATTAACTTAATAAGTGGAATGAAAGATATGATCGATAATCGAGATTGACAAAATCAATATCTCGTAATTGATCGGATCATATTGACGAAGGGATTATAGTTTCATGATAAATGAACGAGATTTGATTTTGTCATACCACATGACATTTCTCCTCACATGTATTGCCATGACACATTGCTAGATGTCAATCTGGGACGACGGATGTGGATTAGTCAGGGACGGATACAGTGAGGAGGCTGGCTGGGCTACATCCCCCCACTCAGGTCCAATTTTATTTTTTTTAAAAGGTTTTTTTTTTAAAAAAAAAATCTGTTTTTCATGTGTAAATTTTTTTTTTTAGCGTAGTAGCCGGGCTTGAAATTTTGTAGCTCGGTCTCGAATCAAATCCTGGATCCGTCCCTGGAATTAGTGATAAATCAAAAGAGTGTTTTGATTTATCGATTTTGATTAGATCAAAATAATAATTCATATCGTTAGGTATCGTGACTGGGAACCTAATGGGTTACACACAAAAGGAGAATTAGAAGATTGAGATCTACCAATTAATTAATTGACAAACGTTGGATAATTAATTAATTGGATTGCTTATTAATGGGCCCGAATTAATTAATTAGATTAATTAATTCATGGACCGAATTTAATTAATTGGATTAATTAAATATTGGGCCAGGTTAAGTTATAGGACTGGCCAAGCCCTTTTGGATTTATATAAATAATATGTTAGGGTTTGAAAATAGTTGATGAATTTTCATTATTCTTGCTAGTACAAGAAAAGTAAAACCCTAATTCTCTCAATATTATTCTCGGTGTGGATTCCATTGGAGGTTGGACAATTGGACAGCTGTGGGAGGCAGATCAAGACTGCTGAAACTACAGGAATAGCAAATGAGTTTGCAGATCTGAATAAAATGTATAGTTTCTATCACAGTTTCTATCTAAACAAAAAATATATTATTGGATGGGAATTGGAATTTAAGTTATTTTTCGCTGTGCATGTTAAGTAAATTCCCAACAAATAATTCTGAAAAGAAAATATTATTTTAAAGCTCTCAAAGAAGCAAAGAATTATATTATATCAATATTTTGGCAAAATAGTATTTCTTGAACCACGATTTTATATACTTTAATATTTTAAAAATTATTGTATTATTGTTCTTAAAATGAAATAAAATTATAATATTAGATTTCATGAAGTACCATGTCGTGTTCTTAAGTAAGCACAACTTTATATAATTATATACTTTAGAAGAATAATTCATTCATGAAATCAACTATATACAAATCAATATTTCGAAAGAAGGAATAAGCTATTTGTACCCTTTTTCTTACCCGACCCCACTTGCCCCCTCACATAGAGTGCAAAAATATTAAATTTAATGAAGTGGGACCCAACCTCCATATGAGTGTTCGGGTGGGACCGTGTCAACCAAACGATAAGGAAAAGGGTGTAGCAAGACCCTTCTAAAGAAATATGTGTTCATGTTCCTAAAGAAGCATAGTAAAATTTGTGTTCATGTTCTCAAACATACTCCCAAAGAAATATAACTATATATGAATAAAAAAATATAGTTATGTTCTTGAAGAAACATTATATAAGTATACTACAACTATATAATATTTAAATATATTATTATGATACTTATTTTTTGGAAAAATCCATAAAACTCCATCATTTCTTTTTTTCAGCTTCTTGATTTCTATCACTTTTTTTAATGACAAATATCATTTTTTAATAAAAATGACATTGCATATCATTTTTTAATAAAAAAAAATGACATTGTATCACTTTTTTTAATTAAAAAATGACCTTATATATATATAAAATGACATTGTTCACTTTTTAATATTAGTATTTTTTATTCAAAAAAATATTTCATATGATTTTTCAAAAGAACCCTAATTTTAAGGGTATTTTTGTAGGTCGCCTAAATGAATTTCTAAAGCAAGGTTCTGATCTAATGGGCTGAGCCTCTAATTTTAAAAATTAATTGGGCCTAACAGTGATGTCATTATATGGGCTAGTGTTGTATGCCATTTAGTAGGCCACTTTAACTTCGGCAATGGGCTTAAAAGTGGAAACAAAATTGATCTAAACCAGGCTTCTGATTTAATGGGCTGAGCCTCTCCTTAGATACATACGGGAAATTTTCATAAGTAAGAGTATAACTTTGGCCCATTTCAGTAATAAGAAAATAAGTTTCAACTTTCAAAAATCAGATTTTTATTTATAATTTAATTAATTAAATATATATTTAATTAATTAAATATATTAAGATCACAGATCTATATAATTTGGTCACAGATTCACAATTTAGCTAGTCACGTTATTTTCAGTCACAAATCAAAAATTTTAAATGTCAAAAATTATTTTACGTCACAATTCAAAAATTTTATAGGTCACAATTTGTTCATCGGTCACAGATTCACGATTTAATTAGTCACATATTATTTTTCGGTCACAAATCAAAATTTTTAAATGTCACAAATTTTTTTACGGTCACAATTCAAAAATTTTAAAGGTCACAATTTTTTCCTCGATCACAGATAAAAAATTTATAAGTCACAAATTCTTTATCGATCACAGATCACGAACATTATAAGTCACAACTTATAATTGATCACAAATTAACAATTTTTTTGGTCACACGTTATTTTTTAGTCACAGTTCATATTTTTCATTAGTCACATATTGTTTACTGGTCACAGATTATGTCACACGTTATTTCTTAGTCACAGTTCACATTTTTTATTGGTAACAGATTAATCAATTTAGTGGTCACAGTTAACCAAATAATCTGTGAACATCCTCGCCAACAAACGCCACCACAAAACTCACCTCCATCGCCAGATCCACCATCTCCAACAACCACACAAAACACCATACCATCACCGCACCAAATAGTGAATCTTGAATTTCTCTTTCACGCAAATTTAAAGCTCGTCTCGTTCAAAATTTATACATGATCATAGATTCTCTGTGCCGCTTGAATATTTTAAGTACAAGCCTGACTGAATCACCTGAATCCTCATGAACAAATCACCACAGGGGTGAACTCCCTTCAATTTCCGATTCCTCTGGAATTCTTCGGGAGCTTTATCATATGCTTCTCTTTCTTCTGGTGTTCCGCCATTAGGGTCGTACTCCCAAATTTGTCGGCCAGCAAAATTGTTGGTGCTGTACAAATATGGTCCATGTCCTTCAGCAATCTTAAGCTTCCACATTTTTTTCTTCGAAAATTATACTGTTCTTCAGTGATCTCTGCAGTTTCATGGATGGACCATGCTAATTAGCAGAGAGTAAATTTATATAAATTCGAACTTCTTAAACAAAATTTGACCTTAATCAGTACACACAAAACACCGCACCAAATAATCTGGGGCTGGGAGACGACGGTGGGTGATGAGGCTGGGGTGCTGGGCTTGGAAGACAAACGGCGGGCTGCGGGTTTAGAGAGTGAAGGGAGAAATGTAGAGAGAGGGAGAGAGAGAAGGGGCGACGGGGGGGAGCAGAGGAGGGAAAATGAATTTGTAGGGATTTGGAATTTCTAATAATAAAATTTCTGATTTTTGAAATTATAAATTTAAATTCTGATTTAAGAATTATAAACTTAAATTCTGATTTAGGAAATACGATTTTAAAAAGTAGGGTAATGTGTAATTTCCACATACACATACATTAATTAGGCCTAACAGTGATGTTATAGTATGGGCCAGTGTTGCATGCCATTTAGTAGGCCACTTTAACTTTAGCTATGGGCTTAAAAGTGGAAAAAATTTCTTTGGAGGCCCATTTAGATCATGGAGTTGCCCTTGTTAAGTTATTAATTGGGAATTTTTCATTTCTAGTCCCATAATTAAAACAAATACCATAAATATTGTAACTTCTTTTAAATGCCAATAATACTAATTATTGTGCGAAACCAGAATAATTAACAAATCAATATCTTCCAAAATCACATGGTAGGAAAACTTTATTTTCAAAACAACAAGAATTTCAGTCTTCGATTTCGAGCATAGTATCATATCTGAACCGGTCCATGACTCAGGAAAATCATCGTATCACCAGATTAGAGGTTCAACCGGTGAATTAGTAGTTCAACCGATGGATCATTGTTGATCTTATTTTTATTTTTTAAAACCAAAAATATATTATAGTTTATAGTTTATGTCACTAAAAATATATTATTTTCAATTTTCATCGAAAATCATCGGTTTAAGACATTAATGAATCGGTTCGAGCGGTTTTGACCGGTTCATTTGTAATTGGACCAAAAACTATCAATCGAACCAGATAATTGTTTAGCTCACCGATTCTGGGGTTGAACTGGTCGGTCCGATCCAATATTTATAACTATGGTTTCGAGTTTAGTGTTTAGATGAAGGGTATGTTGTTGGGAAAAAAAAATCAAAATTCAAGCATTAACTATAGGCCCATGCAAATTCAAGGGAATAAGTATAACTTTCTAGAAATTAGGTGGTAACTACATTTTAGTTAAATAAAAAATTATTTATAAAATAATATCAATATATCTCTAGTCCAACCATAGTCACGGTATTCATCCCGCCACCATCTCCTCTTACAGTCAACAACATCCACCCCCCAACATCCACTTTCACAGCACCGATATCCAAATAACTTCGTCGAAAAAAAGATAGAATCTACAAAAATCATGGCGACTAAGCATCTTCTTCTGCCAATTAATATTGACATGTCAATATAAATCAGTGATTTATGACCAATTTTGCTTTATATGTAACATGTGAAAATCGATCTGTGATCAGTAACAATTGCACAAAAACATGTGACATGTTATTAGGTCGCATGTCGCAGGCCATTGTGCACAAATCACAAGTCATTGCATTAATGTCACAATTTATCTATTATATTTGTCACAAATTAACTAAATATATTGGTCACAATTCGTGTTTATACAAATCCAACTTAATCCAAAACCAACACCATTGCAGCACTACCATGACCTCAAAATCTACCACAAACCACCATAAAACTAAGGCTGGACAAAACCTTCGAACTGAAATGGATTGAACCTGAACCTGAACCTGAACCTGAACCGACCCGAACTGAATCGAACCCAACAATTCTTCTTAAATTAAATACCCGAATGAGTATTTGAATCAAGAATCGACATGTTCGATTCGATTTCCAGTTCTAAATCAACAATTAAAAAATCGAATAAAAATCGAATCTTCCTAATTTTTTTAATTTTTTTTTATCTTAAATAAGCCAAAATTATTTTTTTTCTAAATAAATTTGATAACTAATAATTTAACTCCAACCCGAATATATGATTTTTTTTTTTTTTTTAAATTTCTAATTTTCAATTCAAATTCTATTTAATCAAATTGACCTAAAATTTACTCAAATATGTTATTCTACCATAGTGCCTAGGGCTGGACACAATTTGATTTGGTTCTAACGAGAATCGAACCGAATTCGAAAATTTCAGGTATTTAGTAAATGGAACCGTCAGGTCTAAATTTAATTATGGAACCATTCGGGTTCGGTTCCATTCAGTTTAGTTCGGCTCCATTCGGTTCCTAGATTCTGTATTATAATTATTTTTTTTAATATTTACAAAACCACATTAATTCAATTAATGATATGTATAATCTAAACTCTTACAAAATAAAGTAATCTAATCTTATGTGTCTATTACGTCTCTTTGCTGAATTCTTCATGGATTTGATTGTGAAAATAATAGGAAAATGACGATAGTGAATTTACAATAATTAAGAGAGAGGATGTCGATTTTCAGTTCGATTTCTCGAGAAGAAACGACATTATGATAGAATAATATATTTGGATAAAATTTAGGTCAATTTAATTAAGTTAGGCTTGAACTGAAAATTAAAAATAAGAAAATCATATTTTTGAATTAGCAAATTTATTTAAAAAATAATAAAATAACTTAACTTATTTAAAATAAATTAATTAAAAAAATTAGGGAGATTCGATTCTTATTCTGTTTTTCGGTTCTTGATCTAGAATCGAGAACCGAACTGAACCTATCGATTCTCGATTCACATACCCGTTCCGGTATTTAACTTAAGAAGAACCGCTCGTTTAGGTTCGATTCGGGTCTATTTCGGTCTGATTCGGTTCGGGAGTTTTGCCCAACCTCGGTAGTGCCTTTTTTTTTTTTTTTTAGTTTTGGAGAAATCGAATTAAAACTCAGCTACGTCCTTCTTCATTATTATGAGCTCGTTATCTTCCTTTTCTTATAATTTTAACAATCAAATCTATGAAGAAGTCAACAATGAGAACGCAAAAAATACATAAGATTGGACTACGTTATTTTGTAAGAGTTAAAATTGAATATGTCATTAGTTGAATTAATGTAGTTTTGTAAATATTAAAAAATTTAACTACATTACGAAACATGGAAACTAAATGGAACCCAACTGATCGAAGTGAACCGAGTCCGAACAGTTTCATAATTAAATTTGGACCCGACAATTTCACTTATCAAATACTCAAAAATCGAATTTGGTTCAACTCTCTTGAGAACTGAACCGAACCGAACCGAATCGTATTCAGCTCTACATAAAACAATCACAATCTCCATCTCCACTACAACCACCACCCCAACAAAAAAAAAAGCTCCAAACCCTCTTCCGCATACCACCACCACCACTACCGCAATTAGAACCCAAACCTTGATACTGGCATTTCTCAAGGACTCAACTACTTTTGGAGCTCCTTGTTGCAATTTATCTTTAATTGTAGACACACCTAATATGCTAAGGGAGTTTTCTATGTTGTAAGCAACCTTACGGAGTAAAGATGCCCTCTCCATCATGGCAGTGCTTGCTATCTCAAAAACAAAGTGTGACCGGAGAGAATGCAATTTGAGCACTGGTGATTCCTTCGTTGTTGCAAAGAGTGTACAAGATCAGCACAACACTCAGATCGAGCTCACAGTAGTGATCCAAGCATCGAATAGAAGCGACGCGACACTGAACTAGTCACGCTATCCGCGTCGCCTCTACTCGAGTTTTGTTTAAGTAAACTTTACACCTGATTTTTTAATTGTCATCTTTAAATACCAAGTGTGGTGTAATTTCTACAATGTTGTTTCTACTGATATTACAAATTGCTATATTACTCATTCGTGTTGCTAAAATTGAGTAATAATACAATGAATTACGTTACAAGATTTTATCCAATAAAATTGGTGCAATGTAATATGTTCTTTTTATTTTGATTTTCCTTTTTTCCGATTGTAATTTTATATGTTGATATTTTACTTGTGTTGTTGAATTATCCCTTTTTAAGATTTCAAAAGAGCAGGCTCTGAGTAAAATTTCAAACCTCAATATACCAGGTAGCATGACATATTACATTGTTGTGTAGATTTTGTTATGTTCAAAGATCGCAAAGATCATTTTTTACATGTTACGTTTCGTTATTTGTTATAAATGTCTTACATATATTATTGCTTATGCTACAAGATCTACTATATGTCAATAACATCAACGTTCACATATGTTATATTGTCTATCCAATTCATTGTCTGATACGTGATCCATTACATTATATGTTCTATGCTTCTAAGAAACTATTATATTATGTTGTTTATGAAATCGTAATGTAAATCACCTATTATGTAATAGGTAATATCAAATATTACATTTGTTACTATGTTCGAGGTTAATGGACTGTTACATTCTATACATTATAATGTTACCAATAGAGCTATTTGTTCAGAGATTCTATTATGTTGTTGCCATGGCTTCCAAGAAAGCATAATACATAACGTGCAAATGTATAATTCAATTTGAATAATGAAGATTTTGAAGTATGACTACTGAGGTTGGGATTCTAAAGTTCGAGATATAATTTTAGTATTGTGATGATCTGAAGTTATTTATTTTTACTTTTTTAATCTTATTTTAAAAATTGGAAATTTGAATTTTTTTTAAAAAAAGGATGAATAGTAAAATTAGAATTTGGAAGATAATTAAAGTAGGAGAAGTGTTAGACCTTCTGGGTGAAAATCTCGGAACTAAATAGGGGTGCCATTAGAGGGAGGGGGCACAGGCTCTCCCTCCAATAGGGGGGTCCCGGGATTTTCACCCGGGACATACAACTTTTTTTTAAGCGGTGGTGTAATTTCCACTAATTATTATAAATTTCAAGCTGGTGATGTTAATTTAGACTAACCTGATATTAATCTCCGTGAGAGCGTTCGTAATTAGGGTCGGCTTTACCCCCTCCATTTAGATCAAACCCATATCTTTAATCGAAATACTAATAATAATTCAGTATACTCTTTTTAATGAAGATTGGAGGTCCTAGCTAGCTGCCAGATTTGACTCAACGAAGACACGTGTAAACTTGGAATATTTCAAAAGAATTAATAAGACAACATGATACCTATTGATTTAGGGTCAACCAATATATCATATCATATCTTCTCAAAATTTCTTTCAAAAGAGTAAGCTTTGGATTGTCATGTCCCTAGTGGTGAGATATGCTCCGTAATACTAATAGATAATATTGTACAAAATCGGACAAGATTTTTAATTTTTTTCTTCCTTAACTTTATATATATGGTTCGACTCATTAAACATATCATTATTGTCAAGAAAAGAAGACAAATATGGGACATGTAATTCAATTCGAACACGTTCACTTTCTCTCCACTATATAAAGTTTCAATAGTCAGATCAACTATGAAGATTTAGCACTCGTCTAATCCCACTTCTCGACAGAAAAATTGATTTCTTGGGAACAAAAAGTGAGTCACTCAATTAATTACGTGAACTTTGTTGACTCAAAGCTCATGACACTAAGGATTACTTTCCTCCGAATTCATCGACCATTAGTTTGGTCAAAATACCATTTTGCCCTAGAATTACGTTGAACTAGAAACATATCTTCAGAGCACAAAACACAAGGGTACAATTGATAATTGAGGATCACGTGAAGGATTGGTTGTTGGTGCCTTGCAATGTTTTAATTCAAATTCTCACTTGAAAACTATCAAAATATTACACTAATCTCAACCAAACATGGGCTTAGCATGTTTGAGGCAAAATTTCACTCTACTTTGGTCTGGGAATAAATTTAAGTTGCAGCTATACGAATTACTTTTGTTACATTGAAAGATACTCCAACGAAATCATGTGTACTGAAATTCATATTGAAAGATGCAGCAAATGCATTAGCAGTTGAAAATATTGAACAAAAAGAGTGAGATGGTAGGATTAATTTATTTATGTAAATAGATTCAATGTGTCGAAATTATTTTTACTTCAAAGTCGTTTCATATATGTGAAATCTTGTAAATGGACAACGATAAGGCTCAAATTCAAGACTTTTTTATGCTTTAATATCATATTAAATCGATTCATATCAAAATTCAGCACGAGAAAACTGAGTTATTTCTTTAACTTTTCCGTAAAGGGCTTTTTGGGTTCCTTTACAAAACCTGAATAGGGCTGATACTTTTGTTACCCTTTTTACACATTTTGGGTTAGGTTCTTTATATGTTCTGCAAGACAACTTCCATAAAACTATTATATTTCAATGTGATAAGGTGAATTAAAAATCTGTCTATTGATGAGTTATTGTATTTATCATGGTATTAGTTTATTGTGTCCATGTTGTTGGATGAAGTTGAACACAGTCATAATGCCACTAATATCATTTAAACAATAGTATGCATGACACTGTGTGCCTAAATTTGGTTTTTTTCTATAGGTGGGATATGATACTATACAGCACTTCTAATAGGCTATATTGCCATTTTGCATCTCTAGCTCACAGAATTAGTGTATGGGATACATGCTGGTTTGACGAGACCAACATAAAAAAGACTCGATACCATGTGAGATTTGGAACCTCGACAAAAAAAAAAAGGATAGGCGAGTGTTTAAGTACTAAGAGAAGTACAGGCCGGGATGCCCGGTTTTTCACGCAAGTAAGTTTTGTGGGTTCAAATAAGAGTCAAGAGAGTAAGGCTAACCTTAGTTTAGGAGGACCTTGAGGAGTACGCTCCGGTGGAGATTGACCATTCTCCGAGCCAGTCTAGTTCTGCCCACCGTCTAGACTGCATTTCGTGAGTTCGAACACCATCCCATTTTAATAAAAAATACAACCCTGTCAAAGATATCTAACCTTCCTTCCTATCGATGGTTCCAATACAATACTTGAAGACGGCCCCATGACACACTGCTAATTAATATGTTTGGTAGGGGGAGTCTATCGTACATGGAAGTATTAAAGAATAAAAAGCAACTAAAATTTTGCCAATTGTATTGTTTAATCAATATCATTACTACTTACCAATCAAGCCATGAATATCAAATTCATATTTTCTTGAAGCTACTTAGAGAACGGGACCAATTTGCAATGAAGCCAGCTGCTTTCTTGATTCCCAAAGAAATGTGGTATATTTTAAGTTAAATATCTATCATATGGGACATATATTTAGTGCCATTTTGGGGAACAAAAAGAATCAGATGGTCCATGTATCTCTAAGCTCCACAAATGCTACTAAGTTTGAAAGATGCTATTGTTAATCACCGACGATTTGAAAAACACAACCACCAAACAAATAATTGGCATTTTCATGAAGAAGTAATATTAATAAAAGTAATCTCTAAGGTCATAAAATTAAGAAATGGAATTAAAGGTCCCATAGACATAATCATGAACTGCAAGTGCTTCCAGCATTAAAAGCTACATCAATTAATAAATAAAATCAATAATGTTAGGGAAATTAGGAGGATAAAAAAGAAGCAAACATCTTTCAACTATGCCTTTGTTTAAAAGGCAAATCATATCAATTGACTCGACTTAAACAAACAACCGCAAGTTCAAGACTTGAGTTCACTGAAAATTACCGATCTTCCAACCATACCTTGGTCGAAAGGGTAGATCATAAGATCATAAATTCCGAAATCTTTAATAATTCCAATCGAGACTTTAAATTTTAAGAAAGAAAAAGAAGATCATCAACAAAACATGGGATTTATGACATTGTTCCACAACTTACCAGGAAACAAACATTTCGCCCACCACGGATTGGCTACTGGCTTTTGCAGTTCGGCCGGCCGAATAAGGTCGAGTGGTCATGATGGTGAAGAAGGGCACATGAAGGACAAACTCATTTATCAAGTGAAATGGACATGGCTTGCATGAGTTAGTAATGCACGTGCCCTGCTTCTCCATCTTGCTCAACACTCACCTTCTCCTGGTGGAGTGGGTGGGTTGGGGTTAAGGGAGATTTTGAGAATTTGATGCAGTTCACTTCTGTATTCTTCTCAAGTACTTATAACTAGAGATGCAAATGGAGTACCTGTTTAAGGGTTTGTAGTGGGTGTATCGGAGGCAGGTCCACTACAATTAGGGTTCCTCCTAGAACTTTTTGAGTAAATTTACAATTTAAGACAAAGTTTGGCATTAAATTGAAATAATTAGTTGATGTGGGACCTCTTAATTTGTAACATTGAAAATGGACCACTATCAATCACTATGCCAACTGTTGTTACAATGTTAACCTTTAATCCATCAAAAATGATGTCTCGTATTGAGAAAAAAAATCAAATCGAGTCCCTACATGCTTTTTTCTCTGTCGTATAATTCTATTCAACACATGAATAGGAAAACAGCTATTTAGTTTTTGCTGATTCAATTAAGAAATGAGAGACAACATATAAAGAATTTGTTGATTGGGGGGGGGGGAGTTTGAAGAATTGGAATGGAAAAATCTTACGGATTTATGAGATATATGAGACCAACCAAGGACATAGTTTTTTATTTATTTATACAAGCACCAATTAGAATATTACCAGTGAAACCCAAAATAAAAAATATCTAAAATAATCTCTAGTTTTCAATAAAACTAATGATATTTTTATAATAAAAAACCAAGATTTACTAGCATTATTTTTTATTTTTATTATAAAAAAAAAAAAAAAAAAAAAAAATGAGGTCACTTGATAAGCTACATTAAATAAAACTATATTTGTGAAAAATCTACAGATCAATACGATTTTTAAAATTTTACTGGCACGTTTCATACTCTAGATTGGATTGAGCTAACAGACATTAGAGGGAGATGAAAAATGCTTAGTTATAAATCACATCATGCACCCATATTATTTAACTTATGCAAGTAATTTTGTATGCGAATATGTGTGCTTTACTTGAGTATTAAGGTACTTGATTAGGTGTTTTTTTTTTCATCTATCAATGATCCTAAAAATGTATACAAACTTGAAACTTAATTATATACTGAGGCAATCTAATTATTAATATCCCATTGGACCAAAGGGACAAGTTCGATTTAGGTTTCGTCGGTCGAGTACGATTGAGATAGATATATAATAAAAACTCTAAATTACGTAGGTTGCGAGGAATGTGCTTACTTTCAACTTTTCTTCGTGTCTACACAGGATCAATTCCTGCCATAGAACATGCATACATAATAGCCACATGTGAGAAATTGTTGTCTTTAAGTTTTGTAGAAAATGAGCTTAATTTCAACTTTTCAACTGTTCTCTTAGGTCTTAAAGTTCATCCCTCGAGTAGGAGTCAACATATCTCTAAGTATCAAACATTTTCTCTCTCGATTGATTTTGATAAAAGTAATTTATAAGAACTTACGTCGATTGCTTGAATAAGTGAAAATCTCTCAATTTAACAATAAAATCATGAAAAGTAAGATGTTTTAGCATACAGTCTCTGAATTTAACATGTAACAAATATCATTTAATTTAACTCTAGTGAAAACTGGATGCTTCATCCAAGTGGCTTATTGCAAACTCATAGAGTAGCCTATGTAATTTCTGCTCGTAGCCTATGAATTAGGATCTATCTTTTTTTTCCCCCAATTTTGCTTTGAACTCCAAATTCAATTATTTTTTGAATAAGATCATTTGTCCTATGGAGATCTTGTAGGACAAATTTTATCGATCTGTACACCGAAAATACAAATTATCGAATAGCAGTAAACAACATAATGAATTATTGAAATTACAATAATAAACGTAGGCCCACCCGAGGGGCCAATTTTTTATCAATCCGGTCAGACATTCGTGTGCGCATACGAGTTCAAGGTTCGAAACCCATTTCGGTTCGTGATTTGCACCCCCCCTGTGCGCGCACGTGAAGAGAGCATTTATGCTTCACTTGATCACACCCTTCTAAAGTGCAATCCTTTAAATAGTGGTTCTTGCTTTCATAAACTTCCTATGTGGGACAAATGTTATTTTTCATTTTTCCACCAACATAACTCCTTTCAAGTGGCACACTTTGAGCCTCAATTTCTCATTCACCCGAGCATCAATGTTGACAAGTAAGTATATGATTTCGATGTACTCACGGAGGAGAACACAAACCAACTTTCATCTTCCAAAATAGCCAACCGAGTCTTGCTCAAAATTAGCTCTAAAGTCAGCCCATTAACCATTTTTTCCAACAGATCTTGTACTAAATTTTGTGCTATAACTTTTTCACATACTAATCTACGTTCCACATCTTCGATTTTCGGTTGTTTGATAGCAGATTCCTTTAACCCTTAATTATTATTTCCAACCACCTTATTTCATCCAAATTTCCTTCAAATTTTGGTCTCTTCTACTTCAGTCCTTCGATTTCTTTCATTTTGGTACATAATCTTCTTCTAGGGTTTGTTTTGATCTCCGAAATTTATGAAATCTTCCAATTAGGTATTCAAGTTTGTCAAATTGAGACTTATGACTTCCTGGCCTTCATTCAACATTGTTCTTTTGTCAAAACTTTTGTCAAAATAAGCTTGAAATCACTTTCTTTTGCTTTATTTACCTTCAAATTAGGGTTTTAGCATATACTAGTCAAATACAACATAAAATAAGTAAAAATTCTCTTAACTAATCAATTTAAATTAATTTAGAACCCTAAATAAGTGTGTAAAATATTTTTTAAATATTTTAAACTTAACTTTTGCTACTTCTGACAAAATCATGCACTCATCGAGTCTAACACATGCAAAAATAAATAAAAGACTTAGTTAAATAGCTCATCATGAATATTTCACATTCAAAATTGAGCAGTATATTCATAATAAGCTCCCAAATAATGCTACAAAAAGGATTACCTTATCACATGCTCGACTAGATTGTGTAAGAATATCAAAATTCAATTATCACCTGGGTCCGACCAAACTATACAAAAGGATAAACTTTCAATTTGAATTCAATCCCAACCTTTAATGGTCAAAAAAAAAAAAATTCCTTTCACATTCATAAAATGCACAGCCCAAACTTGATATTTAATCTTTCTCCAAGAATATTGCTTCTGAGGTTTGTTCTAAGTTTGATTTGATAAAATAAAATAAAAACATCTATTGGGAAATGTAATGATTCTTCCTAATTTTTTCATATCCCAGCCTCACAATTTCACTAGGTAATTCAAACCCGCTAGTTATCAAAATTTCCAAATTTTAGTATCTAAGGCTTAGTTACGTTCTGGGACTTTTTTGTTTGAATTATGCTAATGGTACATAATAAAATGTACATCAAGATACATCCCCTCATATGGGGGGGACCCACTTGAATAAAATATTCGAGTAGACCCTCCCATGTGAAGGGGGTGTACACCGTGATGTACATCACTAGCATGATTGTTTCTGTTTTATGCACATATTTTTATCATTTTTTGGAGATTTTTTTTAGTGTCCTAATTGGTATCTTTTATAGGGTAGCTTCCACTCATTTGAACATTGTACCTTTTTTTCCCCCTTTTTCTGCTATAACTTTTGCAGTGCCTTTTATTGGGACTTATAATTGGGATTGGATTCCTAGCATTCGATCAATACTTAGCTTCTATTTGATAGCTAAAATCACTTCACATATAATTCAACATGTAATAAATACTTACCCATTTAATCACCTTTATCAGCTCAACAATTTCCAAACCTAGATAATAATTAGAAGTCATGACTATGTCAAAGTAGTTGCATAGGAGGATCACTATAACTGTAGACTTGATAAATTTATCAAAGATGAAAATAATTTATTAGATACTATGGATGACTGGTTACGAAAGGATCGTTTCGTTTTGTGTTCAATGATAGAATATAAAAATAAGCACAAAATAACACAATTTGTCCATCTATCATAAACAGTGTCAAAAATTAATTCACAAGTCGACTCCACCCCTAAACTTAAAGATACATTGTCTCAATGTATGAACAAAAATAATGTTTCCAAATATTGATTTGTACAACATAGTTTCACACCCAAACTTAGAGTGCGTGTACGGTTTTGAACAGATGGTGGGTAATCCTAGAAAAATTATCATGGATCAATTATTTTTAGGATGACGACGGATGTACTAAGTAATTCAATGTAATAAAGAAAAATAATTATACTATGAATTCAAAATGCAAGGGATAGAAAATTGGTTGCGTTCCTTTGACATCTTCTTTATAGTCATTAGCTTGACTTCTTGTCGTAGGTTGCTCAAGTATAACTAGAAGTAATGTCTAAAGAGAGAGGCTACTTTTACAGTTTGGTGTACAATATTGTACACAGCACATTCACATACAACATGTAGGGTCCATGATTAAAATATTCACGGGTCCCATCCTTTGAGTGAGAACTGTGTACAAGATTGTAAACCAAATGCTGTACAAACAACATTTTTGTTGTCTAAAATATCGAACATGTCACCCTCCAATAAACTGTTTCTCCAGCTCCATGTTGTGTTGTGGTCTTTCTTCTTTCATATAATATAATGATTTCAACCTTCATCTCAGGGATATTTTGGTTTTTGCCTTTAATCTATTGGGATCGGAGATGCCTGATCTAAGACAACACCAATTGGTGCTACCAAAATTCATATCTAGGATCAGGATAGGTAGAGCAAGATATCAAGCTAGGAATCCGAACTTAAAATGATCACGAAAAAGGCTCCATGAAACCTAAAACAAAAAATAAGAGGTTTGACCTCATAGATCCTGTGGTGCTAAGCCAACTATCGCGTAAGCTTGCTCCAAAGGTCGTCAAAACGGTATTTTTCAGGCTCAGTTCAACATCCCTTTCTCTACCAACAACCAATCCAACCCAAATCCGATCCGCAACCAATATACTCACTTCGGTTGCTTTACAATCTCACCCACAAAGGAAGAGATTATGGTGATTATTTGTAGCCACAAAGACAATGAGAAAACACATCAAAGGAAAGCAAAGAAGTGACAAAACAATCCACAAAAGAAGCCACCAATTTTAGCACCACAAAGTTGCTGATTTTTGTCACCTATGGCCAGCCGTTTTTCCTCTCCTCTTGACACACATTTTTCACCTTAATTTCACACACCAATCACACAACTAAATGACTAGGGTTTTACCTTATAAGTATGCTAGGTTTAGACTTTAAGTTGGACCCATAAAATAGGTTAAAGGGGCCAAGATTCAAGTCGTCCAAAAGGAAATACAATTAGGTCGGATAGAGCCATTGGACTTGGTTGTTGATATCTATTTCATTTATCGGCCTAGACCTATGAAATATACAATCCCATGTTAACATCATAACCCGAGATTTATTGGGTATCAAAACCAAACAAATCTCTACCTTGATTCTCAATAAATCTACACAAAGATCTTTCCAAATTCACGTTCACATAGAACAACAGATTAACACCAAGTTAATTAAACACACGACCAACACATATGCAACAAATGCATAAATGACCCCCATGAAAAGATCTCACCACACTTATCCTATCTCATTCCGTGTTGCTCACACCTCGAGAACACATATTTCCTCTCATTGCCTACCATACTCACTAGACTAATCACTCAACTCATGTCTAAAAAGTAAATCACAATAGATCCTAAGTTCTCGAGATAATCATTTATCACCACATCACTTTTCCTAACCTACGTAGATAATGGGTCTCCACTTAACAGAAGTGATAGAAGTGTCTCTTCACACTATACCTGATCAGGGTTATTAATGTTAGATTATTGTAATTGATTATTCTGTGAACAAAATGACCAACTTGAATATTTTAGAAGTTTAGGAACTTAATTGTAAAGTTTCAGAGTTGATTGTATAGTGTAGGGTTCGGAATCCAAGTTTGAAATACGAAGGAAACTCGCTGCATTTTCGCTAGCTGCTCGCAGGAGTCATGCTCGAGCGGATGAAGCAGAACATCCAAAGTTCGACCTTTGCCCACCTGTCGCTCGAGCGACAGGGCCCTCGCTTGAGCGAACATGCTCCTCGCTCGAGTGGCCATTTTACGGCCTGACCTAATTCGCGATTTCGCGAGATTTTTATTGGCCAAAGTTACCATATTCATTCAACATATAAAAGGGGGCGCTGCGCATTCTGGAAAGGTAGGTTGAACATTATTCATTCAAGAGAAAATAATTATTCTCTCAAGAGCCAAATATTCAACAGTTCAATCACTCCATCTATATGCGCCATTCGGATTGAAAACATCAAAGTCTTCAATCAATACACTGGTGCTATTCTTCACTTGAATCTGTCGGGAAGATTATGTCGTTAACTTGGCTGGCTGCGAAGATCAAGGAAGAAACTTAAGAACGAGGAGTTCTCGGTAGATCTATAAGAGATAAACTGCGTGAAGAGTCAGGAGTGGAGTTTGTGTGCTCACTTCGGAGGACTGCTTTACAATGAAGAGTTAGGATTGGTGTTTGTGTGCACATTCCATGAGAATTACTTTAAACTTCAAACAGGAGATCAGAAAAATTGTGTTGTCAACTTTGCTGGTGGTCTGTAAGTTTATAATACAATTTATAATGGATATTTGACTGACAAAGCACCCGGAGTTTTCCTACGTTGGGTTTCTCCGTGAACATATTGTTGTTATTTATTGTTTTTCATAATATTACAACTGCGGTAATTCAACATAAGAATTGGACTTGTTTGCCTAATCATTTAGAAACTAATTAAAGTGACTTGTTGTTTTGGTTAGATTAATTTCGCACATAAAGTCAAACTAAAAAGGATAATTAGTAACGGTCTAGCACTATCCCATAATTTTCAAGGGTCTCTTTACAGATAAAAGATTCCCGACATTTAATCACATCTCCACTCGTGATCCAAATGTCACACTCCACATTCCCCGGTACGAACTACAATGTACCCCTGGGTATCTGTACTCCATTTAACCAATAGACATCCAACACACTGTTAATGCATCTTAAACCCACTATACATGCAAATAGTTACACCAAGTAATCAGATTGCTTTAAATTCATGCAAATGCACATATCAAACACATTGAAATGCAACATATAGTCATGCAACAGAATTAAGCAATCACACACATGTATAAATGGATTACACACAGATGCAATACAGTAACTAAGTTTACACTCAATAAATCTCACTAGGGTTATCACTTGACCCTATAGCCACATTCATCTCACATCTCGTCTTACCCTTCTGATTATCCCTCTTCTTGGAATAGTCCCTAATTAAGTGTCCAGATTTACAAAAATCGTAACACCGTCTACCATTAGACTTGTCACATCCTTGCCCTTCTTCTTACCACATTCATCACTTGAGTCACTCTTTGAATCGCTATTGTCTTGAACTTTACCTAAATTCATTTACTTAAATTTCATTCTACTCATCATCATATGTAGCTCACCACTCCTCTTATCTTTCTTTTCAGCATTAATCTCCATTTCCTAACTCTTAAGGGAATCTATGACAATTTCGGGCGTTAAGGTGTCACTACCATACTTAATTGCATTCTTAACCTCTCTATATGATTCCATGTAATTAAGTAAAATAATGGCCTGATAAATTTCAGACACCTTCTCATCACAATTAACAATATCTTGCACAAGTTTGTTAAAGACATCCAAGTTGTCATCAAAATCCTTTGAAAAATCCATTTTAAAACTGAAAAATCGTTCAAGTAAATATAATTTATTAGAAGTGGACTTAAGCAAATATAAATCTTTCGACTTTTGTCAAAGTTCTTTTGTAGAGTCAATTTTTCTAACTTTCCTCAAAATAGTGTCAGATAAATGTAAAATGATTGAAGTGTAAGGAAGTTCATCATACTTTTTTTTTTTTGTGTTTCTGTCAAATTTGGAGAAAATTTGCCATCTATGACTTTTGAAACATTTTATTGAACCAAAATCTCCTTCATCTTTTGTTGTCAAATTGAAAAATCATCTTTCCCATTAAAAATTTCACCTTCAAAATGTGAAGACATTTTTAGAAATCAGAACAACCAAAGTATACATTTTGGTCACACAAAGTAATCCTAAGGCCGCAGTATACACCATTCTAACTTCACAGGGTTTCATAAGATTCACGATTTTAAATAAGGAGAATGTCGAACAGGTCAAGTCAAGGTGTTCTAATAGGATAATCAATGCAACACGAATGTATGTTAACAAAAATCAAATTCTTACGAAACACATTCTCACACAGTGACTAAATGACAGTTGGAGCACAAAATCAATTATCAACTTGCAATCAAATTCAACACTCCAAATATGACAAATAACTCCTAAATTTTTAACACAAGCAATGGTTACCCCTTCACGGTAATTCCCAAATATATTGTCACTTTACACGATGACGCGTTAATGCTGAAATTTAACCAGAATAAGCTAATTTATAAGAACGGACCAATCTAAGTCTGTAAATTACGAGAGATGTGAATTTGTCACTTTAGGACCACCACTATTCGTCCTAAAGTCTCTAGCAATCGCAGGAATTAACCAACCACGATCAAATCCCGAACACGCAAAAAACAAAATCATCCAGTCTTCGCCGTATAACCTGAAACAGAAAACGAACAACACCAAAATGTTAAAAATGATGTTAGGAACAAACTACCTGAAAAGACCTCGACCTGAAAACGAGCCACGCGCCTTTATGCACCACCGGTCCTCTTTGCGCGTGGGCTTCACGCTCCACCCCATGCTCCGCCGCCTACGACCACGCGCCTAACCTCCGGCACCGCCTCCACCTGCACATTACACCAGTGGTCTCCGTTTCACCAAACACTTTATGGATTGGCCAAAAAACACGAAAACAGAGGCTGATTGTAGGCAGTTTTTTGGATAGTTTTCGGATCTGGTTTCTGCTTCGTTTTTGTCGATTTTTTGGACTTTTTTTAAATATATATTTCACAAGCCAAAATCACCACCTTGAAGCTCTAATATCATTTGTCGTGGAAGCTTCTCCAAGAATCGTTAAAACGGTGTTTTCCAGACTCAATTCAACGTGTCTTTTCTCTACCAACAATCAATCCAACCCGACTTCGATCCGCAATCAATATACTCACATCGGTTGCTTTACAATCTCACCCACAAAAGAAGAGATTATGGTAATAATTTGTAGTCACAAAGACAATGAGAAAATATAGCCCAAAATTTATTGGGTATCAAAATCCAACACCAACAAATCTAGGGAAAGTGTGCGAACAAACTTTAAGGAGAGAGTAAAACAATAATAATGTGTCATGAAATGTGAGGCTAAGGTACTTGTATATAATATATATAGTGTTTAGGTCATAGATAACTAGTAGAATTAGGATCTTTGGGAGCTATGGGTCAACACACTTACGCAAGTATCTAGAAAGTCATGTCCATGAAGGATTTTGGAACAAAGCCAATATCCCAATTGGAGACGGATCTTCTTTGAATAAGGATAAGGCCAAGAAGAAGTCTATAAAGAGTAGGAGATCACTCTTTCTAGATTATACATTGGTTCAGTAGATAGTTGGGGTACTGAAATTGGCAGGAGGTATGGTGTGCCCCTCAAGATAAAAAGGTCTGTCAAAAGAGGTCATCCTCGATCATACATATGTCAGTAACAGACCACAGCGAGGAAAATGGACCCCCATCTCGGGATGTGAAGGTCAGGGTAAAGGATGTCCTCTTCTTATATGGTCGGGAGAATTCCTTGTATGAACATGCAAATCAGATCCTCGGATCTGTCTTAGGCGAAATCTCATGGTGTCGTCAGCTATTAATTACTGCTTAGCACTTCAATAGATGACCTTAAAAGAAGTGTGAAAAGAAAAGAATTTTCCATTTCTAAAGAGGACTATTTGGTAACATCATTGAAATTATAACGGACAGACATTGATAAACAATTATGAAATTTGAATTCCAATTGAGACTTTTTGGACAAATATATACGCGCTTACAAGAAAACTTGACAAGTATATTTTGTTAGCCTACTGCTAGTTGGCTGCTTGAGCAACTCCTGCATATTTTTTTTAGAGGTTTGTCATTCCTTGTCACTTGCCTACCGCTAACAGGGTCACCGACTCAAGCCCATTTCGCATTTTGACGTGCTTTTTGGACTTCTATTCTTCTACAATTTAACTTGTAGAATTTATATATGCAAGTCACGACTTGTATTGTTTCCATAACAGCTATACAACATCTTGAGAGTTTTATATCTTAATTGAAAGTAATAAGATCTTGTTGTAAACGCAATTACTATTAATTAAAGTGAATTTTTTCTCATTTGCTTGTGGTTTTTTTCTATCTTGAATTTTCACATAAATTTTAGTATTCTTAATTTGTTCTTGTTTATTTTATTATTATCATTATCTTACGCTCAATTCGTAATAAAAAAAAATAACTGTCATTGCCTTCAAACTGTAGTGGGGTTGCAAGTCCTACAGATATAATGCTTAATCTGACCATTATATTTTTGTCATCGCGCACTTTCATGTGTGTAGAATGTGTGAGAGAGAAGTGAGGGATGTGAAATCTATATTTGATGAGTAGACATCCATTTCCTCTACAAAGGATTGCTAAAATCTTTAGGAGCCTATGAGATAGAAATGAAAACTATTTTCTAATCTAATCTATATATGATCCATGCTGGAGAAGAAGTTACTAGTTAAAAATTTGCAGTGGACAGAGAATATTGAAACACCTTTTTGTTCTTATTAGGTCCTTCAGATTTTAAAAGAGAAGGCACGATACGCTTCCCTCCTTTTGCGTTTGTTTGAAAAAAAAAAAAAAAAAAAAGTTTGTCGGAATATGAGTTTTAGAAAATGGTTAAGCTACTTATACATAATTGTTTACACATTCTTTTATAGTAGGGTTATAAGCAAAAATCGCAAAACCGAAAAATCGAATCGAAATCGTATTTTAGAAACAGTCGATTTGGTGTCACGTGGACCCGTCAACGAAATGATTTTGAACAAAACCAACGGTTTGGTTTGGTTTGGGTTTGAGAATTTTAATTATGGTTTAAAATCAAATCGGACTGATGAAAAAATATATAAAAATAAAAAATAAAAAATGAAATTTTTTGAAAATTCATCCAAAATTTCAAATATATAAAATTCAATAGTTTTGTCATTTGAGTGTATTTTCTTCAATTTTTAATTTTCTACTACTACACACACACACACACACACACATATATATATATATATATATATATATATATATATATATATTACTCAATAATTCTAATTTTTATTTTATATATAAATTATAATAATCTCAATTTTATATTTTTCAACTCAATTGGAATAGATAATTTTCTAGTCCAACTGCCTAACTCATAACGGCATAACTCAAAATTCATACATTTATTATTTCAATTGAAAATCAAAGTATTAATTATCAAACCCAAAACCTAACAATTCCATTCTTTCATTCTATTCCAGTTTCCACGGTTTCAGACTTTCACCAGTGTCTCTTCCTCGTACACGATGCGACCTAGCCTCCACCGCCTCCGCTCCGCCTTCGCTCATCCAGTCTCGATGCCTCCTTCTCTCATGACTACTCTCAAGGTCTGAACTCTATAATTTCAACAATCGGTGTCTCCTCCTTCGGTTCGAGGCTTCAAACCGCCGATCAACTATTCATCTTTAAAATCAGTTAAGTTTATGTTTAAATGACATAAAAGTAGACGGGCAAAAAAATATACGACGAAACCAACGGTTTAAAATCGGACCAAAACCGTTAGGTTTAGGTTTGAGTTTGTTTCAAATCGTTCAAAATGGTTTGGTTTAGGTTTGGATTTTTCTCAAACCGGTGTAAACAGTTTGGTTTGAAAATCTATCAAAAATCAGTAAAATCGGACCGTTTACACCCCTACTTTATAGAATGAGGGGCTGACGAACACTTTCTCATTATTTGGAGCACTTTCACATTAAGGGTGTGTTCGCTAGAGATTAAAATCGGATTAAAATTGAAAAACTAGTCGTTATTGTTGACTTTTACTAGACGAGCGGGACCCAATAACGGCCATATTTTCAATTTTAATTGGATTTTAAACCATACCGAACAAGCCCTAAACTAGGAAAGTAAATGCTCGTCATGTCAACATCTGTAAAACTTTCTATAAATGAAATCTGTACAAACAGTTTTATCCTTAGAAAACGATAGCCAAACATAAACTAAGACTATAGTTCTAACTCATGACTGTAAAATCGAATTAATGCCAATCACGCTAGGTGAGGTTTATTTGAAGCTTATAAGTAGAAAATAGAAGAATATGCGATAATGTGCATGCACCTTGTTTATATTTGCAATATATTCCCTATAGGCTATAGCCACACGTCGAATTCAATTTTTTATAAATAAATGGTGAACAATAATTAAATACACGATCTTTACTTTTCATTTTGAAATTGAACTTAGATTTATTATACAACCATTTTAATTTCTACTTTAGACTTGAAAGCTCATCAAATTTACCCGGATCCATAGATAGTGATATGAGTGGAATAAAGATAATATAGATGAAGATTAGTGGCAGGCAGAAAGGCCCAATGTACATTTTGGAATGTAATTGCTAATAAAATAATTAAATTATATTCAGAGATGTCATTTTCCAAATTATAGTTTACATCAGAAAATCTAAAAGGGATCACTACGAAGAAGTTATATTAATTAGTGGTTAATGACTTAATGGAGTATTACTCCATGGATTAAGGTAACAAGTAGCAGACAAGCATAGAATTAAGTAGAAAAACAAGTACTTATCTCATAATAATGGAAGGCCATTTTCTAATTATTATAATTAAACAATGGACCCATATATTAGTGGAATTATGGTTAATTGATGGGATGTAACTAACACTATTTGCAAGAAATAATTGTTTTAAATTCAAACACACACACACATTGTGAAGAAATATAAGTTGTATTATTATGATCTTGTAAATATTACAATGTAAAGAAGATCCTATTTATAAGATTACAAATAACTGTACAAGGAAATATTGCACAATCAACTACTAAAAAAAATAATTTTACACTAAAAGGAAATATTACAATGAAAAATACTCCATATTATATTTCTATATTTAACACCCTCCCATCAAACTCAATATGGGATAGAATATTGAGTTTGAAGAAATCAATCCAATCAAATCTTCCAAATTGAAGAACTCCAAGCACTTGAAGTCTTTGTCATTGTTGATGTGGATAAGTGACTTCTTGTTTGCTAGAAAAAAAAATTTGATAGATATATTTTTTTTTAACATAAGAAAACCCCAAATTTTTCAAGGGGTAGGGGGAGTGTCGGTAAAGTTCAAGGTACCGACCCTCTAAATTTTTATTTTTTATTTTTTTTTTGTGTAATTGATATTTCTAAAAACGTGATAGAAATATTGAAAATTTAGGAAACATGATCACTCATTATTTGAGAGCTTCTTTGGCGAGCATTTCGAGAAGGAGTTGCAAAGTGACGACCCGACATTATTAAAGTAAATGTCGAAGACTTCTAAGACATTTCTTTCAAATTACTGCTATTGTACTTTTGAAATTTATGTGTTGCAAGTTTAACCCAAGAGCAAGTTAAACTCGCTCTGATATCATGTGAAGAAATATAAATTGTATTATTATGATTTTATAAATATTACAATGTAGAAGATCCTATTTATAGGGTTACAAATAACTGTATAAGAAAAAATTACACAATCAACTACTAAAAAAAATAATCTTACATTAAAAAAAATATTACAATAAAAAATACTCCATATTATATTTCTATATTTAACACAGATAATGCTTTTCCTATTTCCTTACTATTGTATTTTCTATCAAATGTATTTTCATGGTCAAATTCTGAGTTCAATCTCAGTGTTCCATTGGAGACGAATGTACCGGCGGGCCTATGAAAGCTAAAGGATAAAATAAAATTGTTGATGGGATATGTTAATGCTGACTTTTGAGTATATGGAAATGGCTCAAATAATTCAGACAAAATTTTAAGTGGATCTTCTTGAAAATAATAATAATAATAATAATAAATTATTTGCCATCAAATAACCGTCAACAAAAATTCTATCGTTATTAAGAAATACTTGAATTATGATTCATACTTAATATTCGATCTCATTTCTAGACTCCGAAAAAATATTTCAAAGTTGTCGATAGTGTTAGTGTAGATGATGTGATAGAAATCAATATTTGTCGGTGATTTCGGAAAGAATTATCGGTACTAATATCTTCATTATCGTTGAAAACGTCGTTGATGATATCATGAGAAATCGTTGGTAATAAATGCGATAGTTGACCGCCGATAGTTATTTTATGTTGATAAATTAAGTTCATGAAATATTTATTTTCTAATATTTTTATATCACAAACAAAAAAACACATATTTTAATTTTTAAATTCAATTATTTTATTAGCTAGACTTTTCCTTCGAAATTTTAATGGCTTAAATTTCGTTAAAGCTAACTTATTTATTTTTTCAAATTTGTATTATATTTTTATCTAATTGTAATTATATTTGTTTTATTTTTCTTGAAAGTATATATTTGACTACATCACAATGAGATGTGTACTACGAAACACCTTTCATTTTCTGTGGCATTATGGTGATAAATGTCGTCGTCATGATGATGCAATTGTTTACCGAATATTAAACATAATTAGCACTGTTCATAATTACACCTTGACTAATGACTGAATTTGTTGAAATTGAAGTTGAAACAAATGTGAAATGTCCTTATTATCCAAGTGAGTGACAGCCATTAATATTAATTTAAGATCTGGAGTCTAATCATTTTGAAAACATAGGAGAGTATAATATTATCAGTGTCACATATTCTTGTCGTTCCTTAAAAACAGGACTTTCTTTTATCCTAGTTTGATTAATCTGTTCCTTACAATAATAGATAGCAAACTAGGATTATAATATGAAAAGATTTTTTTTTTTTTTTTTTTTTCCTTTATGTTTCTAGTGCAAGGATTTCTAGATGAAGTTTCGTCATAATTCCACTTGCTTCCTTTGAGCATAATGACTAAAATAACAATTCCACCAGTTCTAAAAAGTATCGAACGGATCTCAAATTAATGGGTTAGAGTGAGTTTATCCATATTGTTATGCACTCCTTGAATAAGAATTTTTTTTTTTTTAAAGATCGTGGCTTTCATACTTTTGTGAGTCTACGAAATTCTTTCGATTGACCACGGGATCAGTGAATTCCCCTACCCATATGACATGACAAGATTGTCAAGTTTGTGAGTTTAAGGTCAAAATATTTAAAAGTGCACTAATGATGTCTAATATGCAAATGTGAGGGTGTTTGGTAGGGATTAAAATTAGATTTTTTTTAGTAGATTGTGATTGAAGTTTTTAAAATGTGTGATTGAAAAATTCTGGGATTCATGAAAGACGTGGTTAATATTGATTGTTTGACTTTAACTTGAATTAAAATCAGATTTTAATCCGATCCAAACAGACCCGTAGTTGCAAGCTTCCTATCCAAAGTATAATGTCATTTCATTGTCATTTTATTAATATTTTTAATTTATTAAATTCTTGTCCACCAAGTTAATATATATCCACAAGAATGCATTAATGTTTAATTTTATTAATCTTTCGATAACGAGATAAGATAAAGACAAACATAATATATGTTTATATTAATATGTAGTCGTACAAGAATAGAAGAAATGAAAATATGTGTCAAACATGTGAATGAAATGAAGCAACAATTGAGGAATATTAACACTTGTAAACATTTCGTTTCCCAAATTATCATTCTTGAACAAGGATGGTCAATTAAGATAGGCTTAATAAAGATCAACATTGACCTTTATTTAGTCAAAGTTCATACTCATTATGTGCTGCATAATTGCTAGAATTTGTACCCTATTTTCGACTCAAGTGACTGGATCGTCAAATGTCTTGCACATAACTCTCTTTTCTTAATCATGTCTATTCTATATCTTATATATTAATTAAGGGCGTGTTCGGTAGAGATTAAAATCGGATTAAAATTGAAAAACTAGTCGTTATTGATGACTTTTATTAGACGAGTGAGACCCAATAACGGTAATATTTTCAATTTTAATTGAATTTTAATATCTACCAAACGGGGCCTAAGTCTTGATTGACAAATGCTTGATGGATTGGCCAATTTTTTTAGATAAAAACATAGTCTCTCTCTCTCTCTCTCTCTCTCTCTCTCTCGGGCAAGTAGAATGTTAGTCCTACATTTACTGACTAAAATAATCTCATTGACCTTATGAAAAATAGAGTAAAAATATGATGGATAACATTCAAAGATGTGCAGGTTACTGTTTTAACGTTAACAAAATACTGTAAAATTTAAGGGAAAAATACTAACCCATCAAAAAACTCATTCTCACAATTCTTATGCAAAACCCGTTCTAGCTGAAGAATCTCAATACTCAAATAATGTGGTTTAGAGAAAGGTTACTAGGCGGTTTAAGGAAGATGAGATGTGACTGGCAGTTTCAATTTTGTTCGATATTAATTTTATTAAAATAACCGAACTAAGGGTCCTGATTTTGGTGAATAATCTCGGGCAGATTGTTTGGGATGAACTCTACTGTAGTTGTGGAGAGTTCATTTGCATTATTTTTCAAAATTCTGGCTGACAAGTAAGCATTTTTCTCTAATTTCGATTTTAAAGTAATTTTCAAAATTTGCCCACAAAATAAGAAGGAAACCTGGGGTTGACTCTATGGGCCAAAATCTTACATTGAAAGAAGAAACCTATTTGCAATTGTATTGGGCTTATTAATTTAGAAGTGACTCATGTAGTCAACTGGATCAGGTTGGTTGTCCAATTGATTATGTGTAAATCACACAACCATATTTTTCAAGATCTAAATCAGATCTGAAGTTTGTTTATACAAAAATTATATATTAAATCAATATTATTAATAATATTATAAAATTAAATTAATTTACATACCAAACCTACCTCGATCCACCCTACCCAACCCAATTTAATTATAAACCCTAATTCCTTCACATTCTCATTTCACTCTCTATATCTCTCCATTCTTTCTCTTTTCCCTCACACGAACCGCCATCGCCGAAGACAACCTTCGATCGCCGCCATGCAGCTGTGCACTTCGTTGTGAAGTCGCTTTGTCGTCTCCATCTCCCGTCTTTCTTTTTAGTCGCACGCCACGCCGCCACCGCTCTCACTTCTTTCTCTTAGTCGCATGCAACGCTGCCAAGCATAGAGAAGCCACACCGTTGTGCGGGACTGATTTGAGCGCTACTCATAGCGAACATTTAGATCATCACTTGTTTTTGTTTTTGTTTCAGATTGTGAGGGGGTGGTGGAGGCAATGTGGCGATGATGTGGTGGTATTGTGGTTGATGTGGCTATGATGGGGACGATGGTGGTTATTGTTGATACAAGCGGTGGTGGTAATACCCTGCGACAGATTTGGGGATTTTTTTTTGTTGGGGTTGTGATTGTGGAGTGGCAGGTTGCTGGTGGTGGTGTTTGAGTTGATGGTTTTGTTGTTGGGAGATGATGGTGATGGTTCTGGTGGCAATGATTCGATGGCGATGTGGCTGGCGGCAGTTGTGAAGTGGTGGTCACAAGTATTCTTGTGGCCACAAATGATTTGATTGTTTGTGGTCAATAAATTTATTAACGTGTAACCAATGAAATAGATAAATTGTGACCAATAAAGAATGTTTTATCTAAACATTTGTTAATTTGTGACCTAAACATAATTTGTGATTTGTGCCAATTAAGTTATGACATAAACATGAAATAAGTTATGACTTATAAAATTTGTAATTTGTGACAAAAAAAATAATGTGGCCTATTAATTTAATAAATTTGTGATCGCGAAATAGTTTGTGGCCTATAAAAAATTTAGTTGTAACCAATAAATTATTTGTAACCAATAACTCGATAATTTGTGGCCATATTGTATTAAATTGTGACATTATATTTAATTTATAAAATATATTTATAATTAATTATTTCAGATTAAAATTTAATAAATATCTGATTTTTGAAATTTTAAACATTTTATCTTAGTTTTGAAATGAGTTATAGTTAAACTATTACTTATGAAATTTTTCCATTGATTATTTTGTAGATGTTATGTCAAGGTTGGATACCAAATCCATTGTGCCTAATTTTGAGTAGCAATCTAATAATAATATTCAAAGCAGTGACGACAATTGAAATTAAAAATCTACTCACTGATCACTTAGAGAATTGAAATGTTAAAATAAGTCGTCAATTGAAATTAGCAATGGAACAGTAGTTCGTGAAGTATTCTTGAGTTCGAGTAACTAAGAATCTTTGAGCTATAAAAACGAGTAAGAGGTTAACAATCCGATATATATTGGCAAACGAACTATTTAGACTATGGTTACCAATCTTGATTTGGGAGTAGAAATGATAATTTAAAACATTTTTTGCACTAGTAATTGACACTTAATCTACTCTACGAGTACTCTTAAATCTTCCCTGACAAAGTACTGAACATATCATTTGCATCATTGTATCTTGAGCCTTTAAAGTGTCACTGTAGAAATAATCTTCTTTAAATCATGGATTCGGGCTCAGTTTCACCTCCAAATAAACACCAATCGAGAATAGCTCGACCCACAACTTAGCACTTGGTTGCCACAAGTTTTCACCCCACAAAAAAGACTCTTGGTGATTGGTTTGCAAGCCATAAAGGAAGAAGAAATAGAGTAGTAATTTGAACCTCGAAGAAGAAGAACAAAGACCGCCAAAACTCACGTGTTTCTCTCCTTTTCACACAAAACCAACAACACACGGCTTAAGCAAATGGAATGTGATATATATATGTATATATGTATATATATATATGTGTGTGTGTGTGTGTGTGTCAATTAGGTTATCTCAAGTTGGGCCAAGAATAATGGGCTAACAAACAAATAACTAATACCAACCAAATAACCAATATATCACGACAATGGAAACCAAAACTTGGGCCGTCCAAAAGTGTTAGGCCACGAGCAACATTAATTCAATTAAGTTGCTTCTAGTGGTCCCAAGTTGTTTCCGGGTCGAGCTATTACTAAGGTGTCAATATAATTTATTCAACATCGATTTTACATCGTCGCTCAAATTATTGGGTACCAAAACCCAGCAGTCACATTTGTGAGACAAGCAAAGCATATATGAAGCTCGCTCGGGAGGACTGAACCCCTTGATACAACCTTTGATTGGGCCTTTAGTGGCTTTGATCCATGCATCCGCATTACTTCCAAAGAAGATTGATATTTTTCCAGAAAAAAAAATAAGTGATCATAATTACCTATAAAGCTAAGCTACAAAGTAGAAAAAAAATAATAATTATACTTGCATTGATGCGTACGAGAAAACAACTATGAAGCACACTGATGTACGAGAAAATAATAGGTCATGCTGATGAATATGCAAATGTTTTGAAAATTGCTGTTGCACTCAAACCTAAATACACCTAATTTCCAGATTCCACATGTGAACACCTTTTTTTGCAGGTGCTTGATCGGAGGGATGCAATTGTTGTTACAATGCCTTTAGAGACAGCAAAACATGAGATAGAAAATTAACCCTTGTAGTGTAATAAGTGTTTGGTTATTGGTTTGTATGTTTTGGGCTAGTCCGGCACAATTGTGTCTTGTCTATGTTTGTTCCTTAATGGTCACCTTTGGATAGTTAAGTTGGTCTCCAGGGAAGAATGCCATCCTAGCACATTAGGCCCCTCCACATTACTGCTTATATCGGTAACCACACTGCCTTTGCCCCATGAACCCGGCAGCTACTGAAGCCCGAATGGAAGCAAGCCTTCAGAGCATCCAGGAGCTAGAAGAAAGGCTATAAGGACTGCGCCAACTTCTTTTATGGGGTTTGTGCTTCAACCGCTCATAAGTGAGACAATCTCCATCTTGAAAATATGGGTGAAGACATGAGAGTTATGACCATGAAGAATTTGGATGACCAAGTCCAGTTGGTATGGTTGAATCACTAAGGTCGATTTTTATCTCTACTTGGCAGGTGAATCTTACAATCAAGCTCACTTTCGACTCTGTACTCGAGGACCAATCTTCGCCTCTATTATCATTTGGAAGGCCTATGCCACATAGAAAATATCTATCCGAAATTGTCCCTTGACGTGTAGATACCAACATAAGGTTAAAATTCTAACTCTTTCAAAATGGTATCTTACTGATGGCTCGGACCTCGAAAAGATGTTAATTCAAATAGTTAAGTAAAACTTGTTCAAGTCCATTTTATTTGTTTTTCAAGTTATATTATAATAAAGAAAACTAAACTTACTCATTTATTTGGCCCTTGTTTGTCTCCCTTTCTTTCAAAATACTTTTTTCTATATACTCATTTTCAACCACATATTTACACAATAAAATATTCTACACATAAACCCAAAATTTTTCTCTGCTTTTTAATCAAACATTCTCGAAAAAAATCACTATTTAAAATAGCGTTATTCCAAAAAAAAAAAAAAAAAAAAGCCACCAAACAAGGGCTTAATTTCTTTTTATCATCAATTCAATTTGATTATAATTGTCAAAATATAATGAAAATTAAGCTATTATACAAAATTACAGACTGAATGAACTAATCAAAATCAAAATCAAAATTACAACTTTTTACCAAGGTATCATGATATCATAGAATGGGCTAAAGAATATTGTATATTTCTAGAGTCATGGATGATCGCAGGAATGACCGCACACTCACATGCAGAAAAATATTATTTTATTCACATGGGCTTCGCACACTCACATGCGGTCACCCATGTGATCACCCATACGGATAGAGTATCATTTTTCATATTTCTAAGGCCCTGTTTCATTCAAGTATTTTTTTCCATGGAACTAAGAATTTATTTTTCATTTTCTTACTTTTTGGTGTTTGATAGAATTTTTTTCCTTGGAAATGGTTTTCTCACTTTTGTTCACATGTGCACACTTTCCCTCTAATTGATGAATTGAAGTTGACACCATTTTGGTGGTTTTTGAAGTTCCTTTTTTTTTTTTTTTTTTTTTTTTTTTTGGCAATAGAAACATATTCTATCCCCAATTGTAAAAAAAAAAAAAAAAAAAAAAAAAAAAAAAAAAAAAATATTATCCATTTAATTGACAAATTCCATGTAAAACAAAATCAAACGAACACAACAAGTTTTCCATTCTTATTTTTACTTTTTGACAATCCAAATAAATTTTATCCCTAATTATAAGAAATTTTATCCCTTTAGTTGACAATTTTCATGAAAAATAAAGTCAGATGGATCAGGTGGAAAATTATACCAATCAAATACAATTAATTACAATTCTCAATAAAATAAATTTTAAACAATTCAATTCTCTACAATTCGTCTTCTTTCCACCCAAATTTCATTTTTCTTATCAAACGACCCAAAATGTTATATTTATAGTCTCAACCATCACCGTTTATCTTAGATTGAGGTCAATTATTCAAAGCACCCGACGATTTTTCCAAATTTCAATCAACCAAAATTGTAAAACGGAAACGCGATTTTATTCCATTTCTATTGAGTCCACATTTTGGGCCAACTAAATGAAATTACGAGACAATAGCAACTAACCCACTGGACGTGTTAGACCCATTTATCATCGTAATCCAAGGAACTGAATTTGACATCACAGCCCAAGAGTGATCAGGTCGTATCTTTTAGCTACCGCACGATTGAATGATCAAATATCCTTGAAAGTTGAATCGGATAAAACGGGATGAACATAAGATAATAGAGAAAACATTTTTTCACCACCAAACGAAGCAGTTGAAACTCAAGAGAGTATCTTCCACACGCCTTCAGTTTTTACTTTTCATCTTCACATTTTTTCAAACACTTGACCTGCAAGAAGCCCAAAAAGCTGAAAACTCCAATTCAGTATTTCAACAATCCGATAAAAAAACAGTATGGGAGATCAGATGGTGAAAGGCGAGGAATTCGAGAGAAAAGCTGAGAAGAAGATTACTGGTTGGGGTTTATTTAGTTCTAAGCATGAGGATGCTGCTGATCTCTACCAAAAAGCGGCCAATTCGTTTAAACTCGCCAAATCATGTGAGGAGTGAGCCTTTCGATTTATTATTCGATAATTTTCAACCTTTGTTGAGTATCGTGGTTATCCTAAAATCTTAACTTTGTTAAGTGGTCTAGTTCATACTTTAGCTATTAGAATTCGACTGCTCGTATGAGCTTTCTCGTTTGAAATTTTGGGCCCTGATTCTTTGGTCAGTGTTTTTATCTTTAACCCACTTTAGGTTTTTATTTTGATCAACCTTTATCTTTTGTTACCGTACATAATTTCAATTTATTTTTTTGCATTATTGTTTTATAATTGAATTTTTACAGTGTTAGTAAGGAAATTGCAATTTATGTTTCTAATCTTTTTCAGTGCCTTTGATTTTTGAAGAGTATTTGAAAATCTGGATTAGTAATATATAATGCTTAGGCTATTCCTTGGCTGCTGAGGTATCTCAGAATGGAGTTTTAGGCGACTAATAAATTGGCTGGAGGGGGGGAGGGAACAAATGGACTCATTGAGCAAAGAACTTATCTTTATAATGGTTTTTTTTTTTTTTTAAAGGGTGAAAGTGTATTGATGCTGTACTATGCATGAACTATTGATTAACAATTGGAATTTAGTACTTACTAGTTGTGTTGAAATTCTTTTTCAAGTCTTAAAATACTAATTTAGTACTTTGGTGTTTCTCAGGGGATAGAGCTGCAATGGTCAATATTAAATTGGCTAACTGTAATTTGAAGGTTGGTGATTTTATTGCTGTAATAGAGTTGTGCATGTGATATCAATAACTTGAAATTTTTTGCAGTTGGGTAGCAAGCATGAAGCAGCGAGTGCGTACGTGGATGCTGCAAATTGCTATAAGAAAACGTCCCCCAAACGTATGTATTATAGTCATGTGATTGTGATGTATATAGCTATGAGTTTTGTACCAAACGTATTGGGAAATGACTTGAAACATATTATTTATGTGTGCTTAGAAGTTGCTGATGGAATGTATTGTTGTATTGGGGTTTTGCAGAGGCTATATCTTGTTTAGATCAGGCTGTGAATATGTTTTTGGAAATCAGCAGACTCAACATGGCTGCACGGTATTGCAAGGTACAGTCTGCAGAATGTTATATTTTCCTTGAAAAATGCTACTTAACCTATATGGGTGACCACATGGGTGACCGCATGTGAGTGTGCAGGTCCTATGTGAATAAAATAATATTTTCCTGCACACTCACAAGCGGTCACTCCTGCCGCCACCCATGATGTTCCTGTAGTATGGCTGATTTTCCTTTCATAAAAACTTAAATTGAAGTACAGAGGGGAACATTGGACCTTACATCTAGTCTTACATAAGAAATGAGTAGATAAAATTGTGAACAATACAAGAAGCATTATTAAGAAAGACAAATTTCTAGAAGTTAAAATTACCTTAAACATTGAAAGAAAGACATAATATGGCCCTGCTTGACCTACATTTTCATTTTCATTCTTCTACTCATTTTTAACCACACATTCTTCAATAAAATAATATTTTCTATCACATCAATAATTTTTTCACATCAATAATTTTTCTTTCTTTTTCAACCACACATTTCCCATCATATCACTATTTCAAAATTCATTCTTCCTCAATAATTTCCATCAAACACACTCCATATATTGAACATAAGGTGTGTTAAGTCATTTATCAATGTCCTTGTGCAATTTTTGAGAATGATTTGCATGTAAGTTTTTCATGGAAAGTTTATGAACCTTTAAACCGGCACCTGACTTGAGTTTAATGCTTATCTAGGACATTGGCGAATTGTACGAGCAGCAAGAGAACTTTGACCAAGCAATTGTGTATTTCGAGCGCTCTGCAGACCTTTTTCAGACTGAGGAAGTGTCAACATCTGCAAATCAGTGCAGGCTGAAAGTTGCACAATTTTCTGCTCAGTCAGGGAAGTAAGTGATCTCAACTGATTCTCTCTGTCATTTTTGGTATTTTCATGTTTGGTTTGTTTCCCCAATACTTTGAATTTAAGCATACATTTCTTATATTGGATTGATCAAAATTGGAAAGATAAATTACATGTTCATTGAGAATTTCCATGCCTTCAATAGAACAAAATATGAAAACAGATTGAGTAGGATGTGGCTTTTGGTAATCGTTGTGCCTGCCCAACTCTAGGTGATTTGAATTCATGAGCATGCTTGGTTTTAAGTTATTATAAGTTGTGGATCTTATGGTTAGGCCCTTATGAAATGTGTGGATAAAAAGTAGGTTTGATAAACTTAAATTATAGTTTAAGCTTTGCCAAACATGTATCTATCTATGTGCAATAAGCAAATTCTTTTTGATTTTCAGATATCCTAAGGCAATCGAAATATATGAAGAAATAGCACGTCACTCTCTAAATAATAATTTATTGAAGTATGGAGCTAGAGGCCATCTTCTTAATGCTGGAATTTGCCAACTATGTAAAGGAGACGTCGTTGCAATAACCAATGCATTGGAAAAATATCAGGTCAAACATCCTTATTTTATCACCATTGTTGATTTTTCTTCTATAGTGCTATTGGGATTCAACAATTTTATATTGCTCGTATAGGACATGGATCCTACTTTCTCAAGGACACGGGAGTACAAACTCTTAGCTGTGAGTGTTCATTTGATGTTGGTTTAATGCGTATATTTTGCACGATCTGGTGCTTTATATACTTAATCCCCGTTTGACTAACTTATAAATGGCCAAACTTCATTTAACCACTCATTTTCAATGGGCTCGCAAGTATTATATCATCTTACCCGCCACTCATTCCTATCTACTTATAAATTAAACCGTTTACAAAATCTTTCCCAAACGGAGGCTTTATCTTTGATGTAATAAATTTAGAAACCTCTGTTTGTTAGGATTTGGCAGCTGCAGTTGACGAGGAAGATGTTGCAAAATTTACAGCTGCTGTGAAGGAGTTCGATACTATAAGCCGTCTGGTAAATTATTTTTCGATTTAATCTTTATTTTTTCGAGTACTTCCTAATTCGGATGTCAAATATTATTCATCTATTAGAAAAACATTTCTATCCCAAATATTTTTTCCTTTGAAGATCAACCAAATCAATGAAATCTATTGCACATTGAAGGAGGCATCACAAAAATGGGACCTTGAATCTTAGATTAACCTCCAAATCAAAGTAATAGCATGCTTGAAATGGAGACCGTAGGAGTGGGCTTAGGGTGGATTCTGTGTAAATTGCTTTAGTGTCATGGGCTATAGTTCTCACTTCTCAGGTAAAGTGGTTACAATATCCTACATCACAAACACAATAAAAGAGGAAGATAAAGAACAAAAAACAAAGAAACTGGGGTGAAGTTTATAAGATGTATAAAACGGAACTTTTTATTGTTATTATTTTGTAAAATTAACTTGATATATTTAACTGTGAACTTGTAGTTGATGTTTTCTATTCTTAAATGGCACAATACTCATTTCCTAGTGTCTTCTAGGATACTTGGAGGACGACTCTTCTATTGCGAGTAAAGGAAACTCTGAAGGCTAAAGAACTTGAAGAGGATGATCTGACTTGATACAAGTGTTGAGATTCAAACGCTTTTTCCTTTTTCAATACAAAATAACATAACAAGGAACTAGTTAAGATAATAATCATTGTTATTATTATCGTTATTAATTTGAAACTTACGAAGTTTTGTGTTTTTTAATTTTTTTTTTTTTACCTCGTTAGCATTGAAGAAATTCATAAACTTCTTAAGATATGTATAGTACTTGAAGATTTTCATTTGAATAATGAACTTTTTTCTATTAATAAATTATTATATTATGTTGCATCTAATGTATCAATGTTTGATTTATTATTAAATTAACTAAAAATATGGCTTTCATATTTTTTTTATTTATTTTTAAATTTGGTATTAAATAATGCTAGGAAGTTTTGGCCTTCATATGCTCTTCTATTATATATATATATTCGAATATTAATTTGAAATGGTGCTATATTTGTCACTACCCTTGTCCCATTTAAAAAAAAAAAAAAAAAAGATTCCAATAACCTTAATTTTATAAACTTATATATTCGTTGCTTCTCCTTGCACTTGTGTCCAAACGCATTTGTACTTATTTTGTGAATAAAAATTCCTTTTTTTGGAAAATTGCAATTAAGCCTCTGTTTCTATTTGACAATCATTAAAAAGATTTTTTTTGAGGAAAATAAGTTTTGTAAGAATATTTTTTTTTTTTTTGAAAAATATGTGATTTAAAAGCAGTATTTGTTTTAAATTTATATGTAAAATATTTGTTTTTTTTTTTTTTTTTTTTTTTGTAAGAATGTGGGGTTAAAAATGAGTTTAAGCAAAAAAAAGAAAAAAAAGAAAAAAAAATTGTATTAATGGTTGTGAAACATGGGTTAAATATTTTTGTTCAAAAATATTATTAAAAGTAGTCCAAATAAGTGTTTGTGCATAATAATTGCTTCACCATTCAACTAATCAAAACATAAAAAATACAAGCACGGAAGCACCAATGGACACAAACAAAGACGAACACCCACGGCCCCACCCCAGTGGCTGCCGTCCCAACCTCCATTTTCATCTTCTTTATAACTCTCCGGTCACTCTGTCCATAAACACACACTTTCACACAAAAACACGTACTAACACTTCTTCAATTCAATGACTTCTTCTTCTTCAATTGCGTTGAATTCAAAAATTTATTACAATCGGATAACATACTCGGTGCCGGAGAAAACTCCGTTGTCTTCTTCTCAACGTGCTTCTGTGAGCTTCCCATTCGAAGGCTTTACAAGGAGAGTTTTTTCGAACGAACTTAGGTGTCGTGGAGTTGGAGTAGTGAAAGCATCATCCACTGGAATAATTGAGCCAAAGGTGGTGGATGATCGAACCGCCATCGGAGAAAAAGGTAGGGTTTTGAGAGTTGGGCTTATTTGCGGTGGCCCTTCTGCTGAACGTGGAATCTCACTCAACTCAGCTCGATCAGTCCTCGATCACATTCAGGTACCACTAAAGCCTAAAGGCACAGGTTTGGCTAATCATAAAAGCTTAATTTTTAAGTAAATTAACTTAAAAGTAAAAAAAGTAAGTTCTCAAATAAACAATGCTTGTATCTGTGTTCAAAATAAATAAGTTACCGGAGTTAGATTTGAAAGAAAGAAACTTTTTGAAAGAAAGAAACTTTTTTAAGTAACTGAGGAAAGTTATTTAAATGAAATTGCCAGATAAAAAGTTACTTAATTTGACTGTGAAATTGAGGTGACTTTTTGGGATGAAAGTGAGTCGACTTTTTTCTACATTCTATTATTATTATAATTGTGATTGTTATTTTGGCTTATGTTTTGGTTTGGACAGGGGGATGATTTGCAAGTAAGCTGCTATTACATTGACTGCAACCTCAAAGCATATGCAATATCCTCTGCTCAGGTTTGTAAAGATAATTTTACTTCTTTTTCTTTATAATAGTTTCCAGATTTTTCACCTTTCGCATGCAGTTGAAATTCATAATAGAAGCACCCATCATTGCTTTTCTAATCTACATTGAAGCTTGATTAAAAATAAATATTTTTTTAAATTTCCAAGAGTTGAAGTGTTGTTTAGCCTTCAAACAAGATTCATTTTAGCTGTTATTTCGTCTTGAAATCCACTTGAACTCATGTACCTGAGTTCCTTTCGTTGATATACATCATTGCATAAAATTGTTGAATGTTGACAAAGAGATTTTGTTTCTCAAACCAACACCAGTTGCAAACAATATGTTTAGTTTATTATAGTTGTTATTGTGAATAGTGTTTTATGCATATCATCCTTTCTGTTTCAGATTTAGTCCACTGTTAAGGAGATTTTTAATCTTTTCACCTTACACTTAAGTTTTGGGATTTCAGTCACTAATATTTATTTTTGTTACCGACATTCTATTCTTTATAGGCTATTCTGATCCTCCTTCATCAATGAGTAAGGATCAACTGACTAAACCACATAAAAACTATTGTCTATGCATAATAGTTTTGCTCACTTTGTTGAGTGTGATTGAATATTCATGATTATCCTTCATTAGGGGCTACCTGTTAACTAGTTTTTGGACATCGACCAAAACATTCGTTGGACTTGATTTTCTGAAATCTCCATGAACATCCTTTCTGTATCATGAACTGGGTTAGATTTTTTCAGTCTAGCTATCTGGAAGAGTTGAATGAAGAAAATTGCAATTTTATTATGAAACTTTAACCTGATTATATCATGAAAATGTAGATTTATATCATATATCCTTTGTTGTTACCTCACTGTCATTATATATACTGTCATTACAGCACTGTTGTATAGTGTTAGACATTTCGCTACTACCTTATTATGTTAAAGCCTCTGTTGTTACTACATTGAATCTAGCTATTAGGCAAAACAGTACTGGTTGCCTGTGCCTTTAATTTGATAATATACCTTTTATAAGCTCTTACATGAGTTTCCTTGTTAATCTTCTTATAGGTCTACTCGAACACTCCTGCGGACTTCGATTTCAAACTTGAAACGTAAGCTTTTATGTCTTGACATTCTATCCATTGTCCGTGAGTAATTATTTCTACTAATTTAAATTATTACATTTGCAGCCTTGCCCAAGGTTTTCAGTCACTATCTGACTTTGTTGAACACCTGTCCACCTCTGTGGACATAGTTTTTCCCGTTATACATGGCCGTTTTGGTGAAGATGGTGGCATTCAAGTGAGACTAATATGAAATGCTTGGAATTTTTTAACATTCTGGTAATTATTTGATCTTGGGAGATAATAGTAATTTTATATTATATTTTTTTCATGATGTTGTCTTCAGGAAATATTGGAAAAGGCAAGCATTCCATTTGTTGGGACCCAGTCAAGTGAATGCCGCAAAGCTTTTGATAAAGTAATTTTCTTATTTTTGTGTCACTTTATCTAATTTGTTTGAGTTTTGGATGTTCTTGTTAATAAGAATATCAGGAAAGCCAGATAAATAAAATGGATTGACTAAAGATGCAGTTTGCTTGCCGATTGTGCTCTTTCTTTTGATAATGGCTTTCAATTCAACTTCTTCAATTGCCGATACATAGCTAGCTATAACTTCTTGATAGTTAACATGAATTGTGTTGTTAGACAATTTAATCTACATCATGGAGAAAAATATATCAAAATATAGTGTCATTTGATGAAGTGTAGAATCATGTGATTAACTACAGCACGATAACTAAATAGAATCATGGAAGTGTGGATCCCAAATCTGTAGACGAATTATCTCCATAAAATAGTCGGGTGTATCTGTGGTATGCATGTGATATTATCCTCTCATTGATCATCTGATGCTGACATCTGCTTTACTTTGATATTTGCAGTATGATGCCTCTGTGGAACTTGACAAACTAGGATTTGTGACTGTACCCAGTTTCCCAGTGCAGGTGTTTTTATTCATTTCTGTTTATTATGCGATGTGCTTTTAAAACATTGTTTCTTTTGATGGGTTCAATTCTTGCACAAAATGCGTGCTTCGACTTTGTCTTACAAATCCTACGTTATTTCCCATGTCTCTCTGTCTATATTCGTCGTGGTCAATGTTAAACATTCTAATGTGTTTCGGTTTTTTGTGTTAGCTGTTTCTACTATTAATCTATTTTCTTCTTGACCCAATTCACAGGCAGAATTCTGGTGCCCATTTATACTGCTAGCATTTCAGAAATTCAAAAATATCATTGCGACTTATATCTCTCCTTAGTCCTTAGATGTTTACACACTCATTAGATGTTACTTCTGGTGTTAGTTTCTTTTGCATGACTTAGTGTTTGATTTACATTTACTGTCTTCTTTTTGCTGTAGTGTATGACGTGAATATCATATTATTTGATTGTTTCAGTTTTAATACTGGAATGATTTGATCTTGCTCTTTGCTTTACTTTTCAAACTGATCATTAAAACTAATCATGTTGAGAAGTTAAGGCTCTTCTGAAAATATAGTAACAGGCCAGGCTTTCTTGAGAAGTCTTGGCGCTCTAAAGTTCAATTTCTTTAGTATATCATATAAATGCGTGAATGTTTTTGCTTTAGCTGAGTCAAAACCCCCAAACGATGTTTATGTTTTCTTGTTACGATTATGTCAAAACCCTAGCCTCTCATATCTTCCTTTCTTGAACCACATTATCCAAAAGCTAAAATTGTTACATGGGTGGCAAATTTATTTATTTGATTTTAGTCTTCAACACACCTCGTCATGTGCAAGCTGGATTCCTTTTTTCATCAAAGGCTTGACACGTCACAGGTGCAGAAATTAATGGTTGGTGGCAGGACCTGAACTTAATACCTTTGCCTGAGCTAACACGTTGAACCATCTCAATTAAAAGCTTAAGCTTTTATATGCAGTGGTTTAACATCCTTACACTCCAAAATATCAATTCTGAATAGTGATTTTCTGTTCTTCACTTTTATTGCACTGGTGACATTTAGAAAATGACTTTCAGGGAAGTGAATTGGATGAAACTGAGCTATCAATGTGGTTTACTAGAAATCATCTGGACACTGAATTAGGAAAAGTTGTGGTAAGACTTATTTCTTGCCTCGAAGAGTTCGGAATCACTGATGAACATGATACCACTCTAAGCTCGTTTGACAGTTTAGGCTTCATAAAAAATATGGCAGGTAAAGCCAACAAGAGCAGGATCAAGTATTGGAGTTTCAGTTGCTTATGGTGTTACTGATTCTCTTAGAAAGGCTAAAGAACTTATTTCAGAGGTAATTTTTCCATAAACTTTTCAGGTTGGGTACAGAAGGGTACAGAACTCATTTTCTTAATTGTATAAATAAATCTGTTCTCTGCCGCAAAGTTTAAGAAACCACAATTATTGATAATTAAGATAATATGGACAACAAGTGATAAAAAATTGAAATTGATAACTGAATGCTTGCTGGTGGAAACCTCGGCTAAATGTTTCTTCTGGTTAACAATCTACAGAATTATCTTGTTAATCCTAAATTGAAATTGCTCTGTTTGGTAGATTTATCCCATCAACAAATGCTGTTCATGGTTTTGGCAGGGAATTGATGATAAAGTCCTCATTGAAATTTTTCTCGAAGGAGGGAATGATGATGAGGATTTACAGCCATAATTCTTGATGTGGGCTCTGGTTCTGATTGCCAACCTGTTGCTCTTTTGCCAACAGAGGTATACACTTCCATCTCTTTGCTTTGATGTGAATTATTGAGGCTAGTTTCTAAACTGACAGTGTGTTAAGATGCTTTTTTCGTCGGCTTACTGCCTCACAGCTTCATATATTAGATTATACAATAGAGTCTGGTTTCCTTTAAAGTCTGCTGCTGGTGCTTTTTCTTCTTCTTTGCGATATATCACCTGTCTTACAGTCAGTTTCAGTTATTTTACAATAAACTTCAAATCTGTGAGATCCTTATAGCTCTTGTATAACACTGATAATATTAGTTTAACAATTAACCATCATCACCATCGCAACGAAAAAAAAAAAATGCACCGAAAGCCAAATAGTTCTTGTTGTCTGTAGAGGGTATCTTAGCTCCACTTTTGTCTCATCAATTTCTTCAGTGGTGTTTAATATTATTACAAGGTGTCTCCAATTCTATCGGTGTAACTGTATACATTAATTTCATTCTTGTACTAAAGGTTATTTTTGTTCTCTAAAATTGGTCTTTTAATGAGTTAATTACAAGATATGCTGATGTGATGTGTGATACTACTTAATTTTAGATTGAAAGCGGGTAAAAAAATAAAAAGTTGGGTAAAGATGGATTGTCCATAGCGATACAATTAAATCACTAATCTTGGAAAGTCAGCTGTTAATGTAAGTCGTTAATCTGGCAAGTTTACGCTAAAGTGCTAAAATGTAACCTTGTGGAATGAGATATTAGTTTTTGTTTTCTTAATTATATCCAATTGATATATTATCTCAAGTCTGTGTCACATTGGGCTGAATCCAAGTTTCAAAAGCATTGTATACATATGCTTTGAAGGTATTACTTAAATTGCATATCTGTTTTGAGGTCAAATGGATTTTTATCTCGCACATTTTAGCTGCATATACTGGCCTCTTCTGGTTCAATCACCACAGATTTTGTTGTCTCGACTAGGTGGAACTTCAATCTCAAGGAAGTGTTGATCTAAGTGAAAAGGATGCTATATTCAATTATAGGCGGAAATATCTCCCAACGCAGCAGGTATAATAAATATATGAAATTATATTATAGAAGTTTTTGTTTGTCCCATCTGCATACATTTTGTGTTATCATAATTTTTGGATTTTAATGTATCCAAGGGATGCATCTCTTATGTGTGTTTAAACTATGTCTTAACTGTAATACCACCTAAGAACAGCATAGATATTTTAGGGTTTCTTTTTTGTAAAGAATTCCTATTTATCGCACTGAATTCTATTTCAGGGTCAAACATTACAAGAAAGACAGAATATTGTAGAGGATTTGAATTAGCAATTACATTTTCTTTTATGTATCTATTACCTAGGGTATGTTCCACTTTGCTTTTAAACAATAAAAGTCTGATCCATCCCAGTACCGTGAACTGGTAGATACCTGAAAACCCGATGCTTATCTGTGGTGATCACATTTGAGCCTGACAGTAGACTTAACAAGTCTACTACATTAACATCAGTTTAAGTGACGATGAAAACTTTGCAGGTTGCTTACCACACACCACCTCGATTCCCAGAAGATGTAATTAGAAATATTCGCGAAGGAGCTTCTTTATTATTTCAGACACTTGGCCTTCGTGATTTTGCTAGAATTGATGGTTGGTTTCTGCCGCATTCTGCTTATAGTTTTGAATCTGAAGGCAACAAGTTTGGAACATCTCAATCGGGCACAATAGTATTCACTGATATTAATTTGGTGAGATTCCCGCTGATCTTCTCCATGTAAGTTATCAGTGGATTGTGTTCACATGCAATTGGATTTTTACCTTCTTTTCCATCCGTAGATTAGTGGAATGGAGCAGACAAGTTTCTTATTTCAACAAGCTTCAAAGGTACTTACATTTTCCCACCCCACTACTCTGTCTTCCCTGGCGAGGTACTCTCATTTCTGGTATTATAGTACTCTGTAGTTGCAGATCTTGATGTGCCATGATTATAAAAGATAGATGTTTTTGGCATGCCAGTATTTTGACTCTGAAATACCTTTTATATTTGGCCGGTCAATGTCTTGAATGTGTTTAAATTAGCAAAAAAAATGTGTTATAGCTGCCACCTCATTTTGTTAGTTTATTTTTCTTCCTCATAAGCATAATTTCAATTGGAAAGGAAGAGAGAAACTTAGAGAATTATGAATTTCAGTTCCACTCTCCCTATTTGGAATAGGAACACTAAATGAACATGACGTAGGATGCAATCAATCAAGTATAAGAGAAGGGGAAAGGTGATAGAAGAAGAGAAATGAGCAAGCTAGAAGGAGGGAGGTAGAAAGTGAAGGAGAATTAGACAGACGGTAGGGAGAAGAAGAGAGAATATAGGAGGAAATATTAATTTTTATTCATCGGTTTTTTTTTTTTTTTTACAAAGCATAGACCTCTTCATATAGTGTTTCAAATAAATGTTTTCTAAAATAAACATAAAAATTGGAAACTAAATGTAATAATATCTCTTCTAATATTTCATTATTTCTCCTTGGTTGAGAGAACTCGACTCCGACGAGATAGACTGTAACATCTTGGCCAAGGAACCAACCATGTGACGCTAACTGAATATGAAAATCATCCTAAAAAATATGATGCAATCAAGTAGGATGATATTTCTGTTTAACCAAGTACGACAATGAACTTAAAAAAAAAAAAAAAAAAACTTGTGCAATTCATCTACAAAAATTACCACGAAATTTACGAGCATGGTAGCTCGAATATGGCCTCACAAGAAAATAATTCTGCTATATTGAAAACAAAAACTTCATTTGAAGTGTGATGGCCAATTAAATAGATTAATTTCAAGTGCATCATGTATAGATTGCAATGCTATAGGTAAATCTTTAACAGTATTATGGTCAATTATGTCTAAACTCTCATACTCGCTGTCAAAATATTCTACAAGCTCAATAATAAAATCTCTTGTTCTTCCTCATGATGAAGTGTAACAGAATCAGTAGGGGTGGACAAAATATCCAAACCTAACAAAACCAAACCAGAACTAAATCAAACCGAGTGGTTTGGTTTGATTCTACAAAAAATTTAATGGTTTTGGTTCTTCGAAGTTCTAGAACCAAGAATCAACATCAGATCTAGAACCAATTTTATTTTTTTATATATATTAATTAGTGGAGATCCTAATTTTGTATTTATTGAAGACAACCCATTAATCGATTCTAGGTCATTAGAGACATCTCATTAATTTGTACACCCTAATTTTGTATTCATTTTAGTAATCTCTTTCACTCCTTTTCAATTTACACAACATCGTGGGACATTGACACCGTATTTCATCATGTTGGTGGATGAGACTCTTTCAAGATCGAAAAATGGAATTGGTCAATCCCTTAAAAAGCCTTTAGATTATTTTATCAACTTGATTGTTTGATGAATTATTTGTGTTTTTCACAAATAGTGGAAAATTCAATAAACATTCATGAAGTATTAAATGACTAATAGTTGCTTATATAAGTGGACTGTAAAAGTTTTGTATAATTCATTATTTATTGTGGAGGTGTGTCGGCAAAACTGTTGCAATTAATTTAGTGAATCATTATTATTACTTATTAAATATCTTTTGTATGAAAATGAAAATTGGTTTGTATATTCAAACGATGCCTTTATTTCGTTTAGTAGTTTAGACATATGTCATCTTGATGATTGATAATTTGAACTTGCTAAATGTTTGATGTTTATTTTATTTATTTATTTAGGTATATACTACTAACTTATAGATATGGTGCAAATTTGAAAACTTAAGAAATGAAATTAAAACCAAACCAAACCAGAACTAAATGGTCCTGTTTCGGTTTGGTTCCATATCTTAAAAAAAATTATTTGGTTCTATTATAAAAAAAACTATTAGTTCATGGTTCGTTTATCTTGGAACCATGTCCACCCCCTAACAATCAGACTTGGAAAGTGATTTTTTGGACTATGGTAGTGGACCTAATGTGTAACATGTTTAGCATAGACAAAAGAATATGTACCAAATGTTGGCATGTCTGTAAGCATCATCTAATGATTGAGGTGTGGGAAGGTTGTCACGTAAGATTTTAGGATGTAAATCATTGAGAAACCTAGATGCTATAATGTGGAGAGCTTCATAAATATCACTACTATGCAATAGCTCTTCGAAATGGACTAGATAAACCCTAACAGTGGGTGTACCTTGTCTATAGTATAAAAAGAATTGATCTAGCAATTGAGTTTTATATATACGAGCGTATTTATTTCTTAATACTAGTTTCATCTCATCCCATAAAGTGACATAGCATTGATCAAGGATATCAATGTCATCCAAATAGGACTTACATATCATCTAGCAAAGCTGACAAGTGACAGATGACGAGAGTCACTCAAGTTGTGAAATTCAAATAATTTTTCACGAGTATCGAGCTAATCCAAAAATGACTCGAGCCTGATAAGACCATCAAAATTTCATGGTTGTAATGCAACCTTCCTAAAAGGATTTTGAATGTCGATGACAAGGTCCTTAGACGGAGAATAATTGTAATGGCAAAAGGTTGCACACTATTACTATCATGATAACCTAGTGGCATGATGTAGCTATAAGAGCTGCTATATGAATTCATGATGTTATAGTACATTTATTTTTATTGATATATCAGAATATCGAAATAAAAGCATATTTTCAACATGATAAGAAATTGATAGCTCAAGAGACTTGGAAGAGTAAAACGTTGTCCTACTCATCATCTTCAAGATGATTCAATTGCAAATTCCCGAGCGGTTGATGCAATTAACAAGATCATATCAGATTACGAACAAAAAGTAGTCAATTTTTTCTCTTTCTTTCTTTTTTTTTTTTTTTTTGACTTTTTGTCTCTTTTCTCTCTTTTTTTTTTTTTTTTTTTTTTTCCTTCTCTTTCTTTCCTTTTTATTAAAAAAATAAAAACAATAATGAAGAACTAATCTAATTCAAAAGTTTTCTTAACCTCGACGACAACAAAGAAAATCAGAAAAAGTAAAAAAAAAAGGGTGAACAATGATGTGAACACTTTATTTATTGTGGGGAGGGGGGGCAGGCTTTTTTCCTGTTGATTGTTGTTGCTCCTTCACTTTTCTTGTGTTTGAATACGATTTAATATGAGAATTTTTAGATGTGGATGATGGTAGAGGCGGTGGCTAGGTATGTGGTAGTAGTTGAAATAAACTCTTGAACTTGAATACATATCAAAATCTCACAAAATTGTTTGTCCAAAGAAAAATGACTTGAGCTCTGATACTAAATTGACGTAGGATACAATCTACCAAATATAAGAGAAGGGGAAAGGTAAGAGAAGAGAAGTAGAGAAAGGAGGGAGGGAGGAAGAAAGAAAGGAAAGGAGAATTAGACGGACGGAAGGGAGAGAAGAAGAGAGAATTTAGGATGAGAATATCAATTTTTATTCTTATCAATTTTTTTTTTTTTTTTATTATAAAGCATAAGACCCCATTATTCCTATTCAAAAGTGGGAGATAGTATAAAATCGAACCATAATTATGTTTCCTAAAATAAACATAAAAATTGAAAACTAAATATAAATAACATCTCTTCTAATATTCCATTAGATTAATTTCTAACCAAAGCCACACGTGTTAAGTATGGGAATACTTTCTTCAACCTTAATTTTCCAGTCTTTTTTTGCACCATTATGAAGAAATATTAATGCTTTTCAACATCATGGCATTCATTGTTAGATTTAACTTTTCAGTCTTCTATATCCGAAGGTGATGGTAAAAGAAAAGGAATTTAGTGATAAAATTATATAATTCTAAGCTCAGGTTTTATGCCACACAAACACACATTTACATACATGCATCCACACACAGGTTTATATAGCTAGAATATGAATCATACGTCATCTCCTTGTGGTTTCTTCATGTACAGGTTGGATTCTCACATTCTAATATCCTTCGGACCATAATCCGACGTGCTTGCTCGCGGTTTCCAAATCTTTTGGGATACAATATTGTGTCTACCTCTTTTAGAAGATCAAAATCTTCCCAAGTTAATGAAGCTTTTCCAAAACATCAAGACGTGAGGAAGATCTTTGTTATTTTTGGTGGAGATACTTCGGAACGGCAAGTATCACTCATGAGTGGAACTAATGTCTGGCTTAACCTGAATGCATTTGATGATGTAAGCGTTCATATTCTGTGAATTAATCATGTGGTGCTTCAGGAACTGTAACTTTTTCTTGAATATATCTTTTATACTTTCAGCAGCCCTCCTTGGATCCACCTGATGCAACTTCTCTTTTTCATACTCTATGGCTTAGCATTAAATTACCTTCTGATTCACATGTTAGCCTCATTAGTTGATGTGGATGCCTTTTGGCTTTGTTGGTTACAGCTTGATGTAATACCATGTTTGCTTGCCCCTACAAGTAGTAATTCATCCCATCTGAATTCTGACAAGACAGAATCGGGAGCGAGCTCCGGGATAGTTTGGTCATTACCGTAAGTATAAATCATATCATGCTTTACTACCTACCATTAAGCTCAAATATTTTTGAGCTCTGCTCCCCATCTTTCCCTGGGCGATGCCAAATTTGTTGAAAACTTACTGATCATTCTCACTTCTTTCAGTCTGTCAGTTGTTGCAGTGTTTTCTATGATATTCTAGCACTACTTGTGGGTCCTATTTTTCCTTACCTGTACGGAAATGAATGGAATAGCAAGATTTTTAGCCCAGTTCTTCCATTGTTAACCATGATAATTATTAACTGGGCTGGATTTTTGTATTTTGTTGGGATTGCTGTATTTCAGAGTAGTAATCAGAAACTTGAGTCAATCATGGGGGCTAGATGGACTATGCACGTTGATGTAATAGAACATCTTTAATATATAAGGGCCTATTTATTGTCTTTTTCGTTACATATATCTATAAAGCAGCACGGTCAGGGCACCAGTGGTGGAGGATTCTCTTATTTTGCTCAGATTAAATGACCATCATTAGAGTTATGATGTAGTATGTCCTCTTTGGATTCAGCTCAATGCAGTAAACATATGATCATCTGTTGATACTTGGTTATGGCACTCTGTCTTGTTCCCCTTTCTTTTGTCCATTACATTGCTCTTTCTTTGTACACAGTTATTCGGTTGTCCTTAGACATACTACAGAAGAAGTTCTTGATGCTTGTGTTGAAGCAATTGAACCCGTCCGGGCAGCATTGACATCTCACTTGCGGAGCCAAGTAATGGATGACATCATGAAAGGCTTGAAGAAGCATGATTGGTTCAGAGGGTTTGATATATCTGACGAATTACCTAAGAGATATACCCTGGACCAGTGGATCAAGCAAGCTAAGAAAGTTGGGGCTACAGTTTTTATTGCAGGTTCTAATATTTAAAAAAAAATTATAGTCACTCGATTTTATGTTCAGTTTCATCATGAGGATGTGGGGGATGCATTTTCGGACCAGAGAAAGAGGCGATGCAGGATCATCAACCTAATCACCCCCGTCACTGCAGTGCACCTGGAAGTTCTGCAACCTGCCTTTTCTGGCATGACATTGTCTCCTTGCGGTTTTCAAAGCTCTGCTGATTGCCCCTTCCATTAACTTGCTTAAGTGCATTAATGTTTTTGGTGTGGAATGACCATTTTGACCCTGAAATTTTATGATGCTATTTTCGTATTGATATAACGGTCATTTCACATTGAAAACATCTAACACCATTAAGACAAGTTAAAGGGGCTTAGTTAGCATGGTTTTGATCTACGAGGCGGTACATTTTAAACCATAGGGTGGTATCTATAGGTTCAAGAAACCACCAATATAGCAACATTCATGTGATTCTTTGAACAGACACAGAAGTTCACTCTAAGAGTTTCACCAGACGAATCATTAGCGGAGAAGTTTCATTAGTGTACAAAGCCATAAAATATTTTTTTCCATAAAAGAAGAAAGGTAATTCGTGTTTGACTTCCAAACTTGTAGCAGCAGAACTGGCATCTAGACACTATAGTTGGGCATGGTGTGCTTTTGCCTAGTGATTAAGGGATCCTGAAAATGCAAAATAAGTGCTGGGAAGTGAAGTATATCAAGCAATAACACTAACTATGTTATATCCTGGACAGTGCATGGAGGCATAGGTGAAGACGGCACACTCCAGTCATTGTTGGAGGCTGAAGGAGTATCTTATACAGGTAAATAAACTTCTATTGGAGCTTTGCAGAAAAAAATAAGGTAGTTTCTTTAACTCGCATATAAGACAAATAGTGGATCAGCTACTAGTTGTTCTACTTGTAAGTTACTTTTGTGATACGAAGTTGACATATGCTATTGCAAAATTAAGGCCCTGGCGTTAAGGCTTCCAAGACATGTATGGATAAAGTTGCTACATCCCTTGCTCTCCAACATGTACGGTAACTTTTTTAAGCATATGGGTTAAAATATAAGACTTTATTTTCTTTTTCTCTTTTAGTTTGACCATTCTTGTACTTAAATTAGGAACTAGACCATCATTTGTAGCCTTAAGACACTACTCAATCCTAAGTAAGTTTTTTTCTCTCCAACTTGTACTAATAACAAGAATACGAAAGTAAGACTGCCTAAATATACTTTTAGTAGAAAGCAATGTCTTCCTCTTCAAATCAAGTTTTGTGAATGATCTTGCTTGAAAGTTCTTATTTTAAACTCAAAGTATGTTCCCTTTTTTCTGGTATTGAATGTTTTGCTCCTCACTCTGGGAATCTTTATTATGAATATGATCGTCTAAGCAGTGTTTTACAATATAATTTTATGCTAGTAATCAAAAGCAATTTAAGTTTATCGATAGTTGTTGAGATCATCAGGCAGAAGACTAATCCGAGATAAATGCCCTGAACTGACCATATTATTTATATTATTGCATTTGAACTATTGGGATTTTGTCATTTATTTGCTCGTTAATTTGGAAAATAGTTCTGGTTGATCTATATTGTACGATAGCTTGAAATTTCGATATTGGAGTTGTCTAATTTATAGCTTTCTAACACTGCTGATCACTTTGTATAAGTCGCCTTGTGCATATTGTCTAATCTCTAACGAGCTCCAAATCTATTTTGATGTATAGCTTGCAGACTATGGAGTTCTTACAATAAAGAAAGACGTCAGGAGAAAAGAGGATTTACTGAAAATTCCTCTACATGACATTTGGCGTGACTTGACATCAAAGCTTCAGTGTGAAACATTATGTATCAAACCCACTAGAGATGGTTGCTCGACTGGAGTTGCAAGATTATGGTAGGTTGTGTGTCTTCTATCTGCCGTTAATTGTTCTTACTGTTCATTTGGCAGATTTTTGAAGACATTATGACATCCAATTGTTATTTTATTCTCAATAGCATGATGCATGTTATTTCATTGATACAGTTGTGATGAGGATCTCATGGTATACATAAAAGCACTGGAGAGCTCTCTTCCTCGAATTCCTCCTAATAGTTTCTCGAAGGTATTGATGTTCTGTATTTCTCCGTGTTTAGCTTACCCATCATCAAATATACTCAATAAGATTCAATGCCTCTCAATGTGAGAGGTTCTTTCATTATATAGAACCAAAATCAAAACTAAATATGGTAACTATCATAACCTATTAAATATGAAGATTGATGCTTTGTATTCTTTCCTTAGATTCCACTGACATCCCCTCAAATTGATGTTGGTAAAAGCATTAATTTGCAATCATGAATTGAAAGCTGTAACAATGCTTGTGCCCACAAAGACAAGACCCAAATCACAACAACCATCTACAAAAAATAGTGATGACGAGAGACCCAGGAATAGCAAATAGTGCAGAAACAGTCAAGAACTACTCCAAGAACACTTCAAAGTCACTCCAGAGAGCTCACACCCCAAGAGTTTCCAAAAGAATTTCACGAAGTGCGCCGACACACACAGTGAGCTCTATCTGTCGGGAGAAGTCCGTCGAATACGTAATTTGTTTTCCGACAAAAGCTCTAACGGCTAATACACTGGACCAAGATGCTATAATTGGAAGAAATCCCACAAAATAGCCTACATCATAAAAACAACAAAGATGATCCTTCTTTGAGAATTCGAAACTCTAACCTGTCACTTGAGCAATCAAAACTCAACGGCCTGCACTCCGATGTCCCTCTTTCCTTCTCAACCAAAAAATGAAAATCATTTAGGGAGCGTTCTCTTCGTGTTTCAATTTTGTGTTTTGAGTTTTGAATTCGTTTTGTGTTTTGTGTTTTGAGTTTTGAATTCGTTTTGTGTTTGTTGAAAACTCGTTCTTTTTGTCGTTTTAAAAAAATATTTTTCAACCTGTGTTTTTTGAGTTTTAACAGATTTGTGAAGAAAACAGTCAAAACGTAAAAAAGTTATTTTTTGTTTTCTTCACAAAATTTTTAGCCATTTTTAAAAACTTGTTTTCGAAAATGGGAAAGAGAATGCATTTTCAATGTTTTGGAAAATCGAAAACAGAAAACGGCCCGAAAACAGCAAAGAGAACGCCCCCTTATATTTTTTTCCATCTCTCTCATCCTTCTGCATTCTCATGTTCTAAAAAAAAAAATAAAAAAAAAAACCATTATTTTGTCATAGACCCATGAAGCACCATGGAAAGGGGAAAAATTAGTCAAAGCCCAATCAACACCTAATATTGATAAAGCCCACTGCGTCAACAAGCCTTAACTTTTGAAATAATTCAACAAATCTGCAAGTCCAAAACAACAAAGCAGCAGGCCGAATTTAAAAACTATGATTCTCAGAAGGACAAGCATTTCAGTAAGGTCTGTGAAGTTGTCCTCATATCCCTCATCCTAAGAAGATTTGCATGCTTAGTGATGCTCAGTATGTCGATTAGGCAAAAAAATAGCTCTAGAGTACATGGGTGTGTAGGGTCTGAAGAAGTTAAACAAAAAATAAATAAATAACTATTGACTGGACTAATGGCACGAGTTCGCTGACCGGAGAATAGAAGTTTTTAAGTTTAACCTAAAATAAAATTAAATCCGCTCTGATTCCATATCAAATATACTTAATAAGATTTCATGCTTCATGTGGGAACCTAAATCAAAACTAAATATGGTAACTATCAAAATCAATTAAAATATTGGTAGCTATCAATTAAAATATTAATTAATGGTAACTTATTAAGCCCCTGTTTGATTCATATTTTTTTCCAAAATTCATTTTTCTCTCTTCTTTTCAATCACATATTCTTCAATAAAATAATATTACATGTAAACTCAAAACTTTTCCTTAATTTTTAACCACATATTCTCCATCAATCAACTATTCAAAATGCATTTTTCCCCAAAATAGGAATCAAACGGGGCCTAAATATGAAGATTGATGCTTTATATTCTTTCCTTTTATTCCACTGACACCCATAAAAATATCTCTGATGGTTCAATTCATAGATTCCTCTGAATGTTCTTATTGAGAATTCCATCACAAGTAGCACTATTATATGCCAGTTGTATTTGTCTTTTCAAAGCATTTTTTGAACTTCTTTATTCTGCTGTCTCCTTTCTCTAAATATTATGTTCTACTGAAGTTAAGTTAAATGTTTATTATTGCATTAGTCAGTATGTTGTTACGTAACTATTTATTTGCAAACAATATTGCCGTATCAGCATTCCAATTTTCACTTCATTTGGTTGCCCTCCTGATAACTTTTGCAGGCTCATGGAATGATTGAGATGCCAATCCCACCTCCAGAACTCTTACTCTTTGAACCTTTTATAGAAACTGACGACATAGTTGTTTCATCCCAATCAAGTGATGAAAATACACATAATCTTCTATGGAAAGGAAACAGCAGATGGGTAGAAGTAACAGTTGGCGTTGTAGGAAAACGTGGATCAATGCATTCATTGACTCCTAGCATTACCGTGAAAGAAACTGGAGATATATTGTCACTTGAGGAGAAATTCCAAGGTATGTAAAAACAAATTAAGAACTGCAAAGTTTGAAGTCATAATTTACAAGTAAATGATGAATTCTCCATAGTTCAAGAAATAAATAAATTATAGCTAGAGCCTTACAAGATGAAGCTTGCTGTGTGAAAACATCTTATATCTAACATGGGTAATTTGGAATTGCAGGTGGAACTGGAATCAATTTGACTCCACCACCCATCTCTATAATAAGGTTGTGCCTTATCTTCCTTTGTAATTCAAAAAACAAATTGCACAGAAATGCTGGAAATTAAAGTTCAAGTTCCGTGATTTGGCATAATTATGATGGTCAACCAACAAATTATGATACCATTTGTTTTATTATTATATGATATGATAATTTAGTTATTTGAATGAGAACCAAATTGTTTGACATACATCAGCTAAATTTTAATATTCTTGAGGTTTTGATATTGAAATTTTAACAATAAGTAATAGGAGCATTGCCTCTTCAACAGTGTTTCATTCAAGATTCCTACCTTTTTTTTTCTGCATTTTTAGGCTATAAGACAGGTACATTTTGAAAAGTTAACTTCTGCAGACTCTCAGTTGACCTTTATCTTGTAATTGTTTGCAAACTCACATGAAAAAGATCTGCCATCTACTAGTCATGTTTATGTCCTTTTTTCTCATGCTTATATTCTGTTTCTTAAATTAGCGATGGTGACTTGGAGAAATGTAAACAGCGAATTGAACTAATAGCGAACACCCTACAGTTGGAAGGATTTTCGCGTATTGATGCATTCGTTAATGTTGACAGTGGCGAGGTATGTCCAGTTGAACTCGTGTCATCTGATACATTGCCCTTTATGACACAACAGACATGGGAATACATTGGAACTTCTTAGCTTGTGTATTTGGCTTTATAACATTGGTAGGTTTTGTCAGTGACAAGTTAGTGTTCTTATCGATAGAGCAAATTCTAGAATCACACCAACTTTTTATTATGTGATGTATCTATTGCTTTTACGTTGTTCAAAGGGTTACTTTGCAATCTTTTGTTGAATCTCAGAAATTATAATCTTTCTGAAGTCTTTTTTCCGGTTTTGCGTATAGGATCAGAGGGGAAGTGACTTTATTTAAGCTGAATTATCTAAGTAGATAGAGAGCAAATATTATTATTGAGAAACCATATCTTGCAATTTGAAACTTCTGTAAAGTCTCGTTTTGATCAAGTTGTCAAATACTATTGCAGGTGTTGATCATCGAAGTAAATACCGTTCCTGGGATGACGCCTTCCACTGTCTTAATTCATCAGGTACTTATTGATATGCTTGTATTTTCAATTTATGGTGCTATATATAAACTGAAAAAAGTAAAAAAATTGTTACATACATTTGGACAGTTTGAAAACTCGTGTCGATGTTTCTAACTAGAACTTCGAAATATACTAACCACTTAGATATTATTCTTTGTCTAGGCACTGGAAGAGCAACCTCCCATGTATCCTCAACAGTTCTTCCGCACGCTGCTTGACTTGGCCTCGGAGAGGTCTGTGTAAATTGTTGTGTTACATGTATTATTTTTCCTTTTCGAACGTTGTTTTGAACCACGTTATAAACTTCTTCCAATTAAAATTTTATGCTTTCACAAATTTTATTTCATTTTATCTTTACAGTTCTATCAAAAATGACTATACATACCAACTATAGAGGGCAAAGAACGCCTGAAATGTCTTGATTTCTTGGTTTCTGGCAGTAAAACGAAATTTCTGGTTTTATGGCTTTAGTTATGTCTATGCCCCCAGTAGAGCCATTGTTCTTTCAGGTTGTGAGATGTCTTGGCTTGCAACTAATCGATTTATCATAGCAATATGACACGAATGGCCTGTCCGGTGCCCAAAGGAACCCCTCACCAAGGGCCATAGGTTAGACATAGGAATTTGGATAGGATAGAGCTACAATATCTGCATATGATGTCATCATTAATGCATATTCGGTAGTATGGGGGCCACATAGCTTATGGAAATCATGCCGAACCATCTGGGTACGGCAGTTCGTTAAAGTCTGTGACTAGTAGCCTCCCAAATCTAGGTTCGTGATTCAATAATCAAGTATGATAATACATAGTGGATTAGTATTTGATAGAGTTGTAGCCATCAATTCAAAATTATGTAGTCCATTCTGGAATATGTTCAATCAGTACCATGAATAGTAGTCATCCTTACTGTTCAATTTCTTCATCTCATCATCAGAATGACAAATAATACACCCGTAGATTGAGACATTCTAACCATTCCAGTTAGAGTTTGCATCTTGTGACCAGTAATGCCTTGTATTAATGCTGATATCTGTCAAGATTTTGTTATGTCGAATTTGGTAGAATTGATTCTGTTACTATAAATCGTGTCCAATCTATGTCAATATAGAAAGCTGAACTTTACTTTTCATTTCTTTTAGAGAAATCCATTCTTCGGGTTTCACTTAAGGTACCAATGATAACGTGCAAATTCACTCACTACATAGCGTGAGTTATTTATTGGTTATGTTTGAGAAAAATAATTTTGCTTTCTGATCGAACGATGCACAACTGTAACTTCTGTAGCTTCTACAAGTTAATGATTCAATTCTATATGGATATACACGAAATTAAGAACCTAGGCAGAAGGGTTTAAAGGAAAGGGTTTACTTCTCAATGGTCATCGATTCGAGTTCCCTCAGGACTACTGAGGCGAGTATCTGGTTGTAAACTTCAAGGCCCTGTGAGATTAGCTGAGGTGCGCGTAAGCTGATTCGGACATCCACGGTCAAAAAAAAAAAAAAAAAAAAAGGAACCTAGGCAGAAGGGTTTAATTTAGTGAGGAAGGTACTTAAATGCTTATGTTTTAGATTAATTAATTGAATTTGGTATAAGAGCACACAAAAGTTTCGAGTTCAAATCTCATTACCACTCATTTATTAAAACTAATTTTTTAAATGTGCTTTGCAATTTTTATGATACGGCAAAAGATTTTATATATTATGCCTTCTAAATTATGTTTGTAACTTACCTACAATCGAACAAATCAACAAGTAAGTGAATACTTAAACAATAAACAAGGAATTCAACCAAAACAAATGAGAAATTGAAGCAAGAAGATGAAGAAACAAGAAATAATTATCCCCCTTTCTCTTAGGCTCAGAAATATTGATCCACAATCACAAAGATAACATCAATGAGAGATTTTCGGAGTCCAAGATATACACTAAGGTATTTTGCACACAAAGGCAAGGAGAATATCTTCAAGGCACAAAGCAAGAAGGTTTTTCTATAGCACAAAGCACTGGACCGTTTTCTCACGTAAGTTGGTGTGTATATAAGATTTAGAAGTCTCTTATATGTAGGTCAAAGGGGGAAAATGAATTTTCAAGATTTTCCTCACGAGATGAGTATCAATCTGAATAAGGTAGGTTACCAAAAGTTAGGGATAATGTATATCTCTAACTAACACGTCCATCTCCAATTATGTATTGAACACTTAATCCTAATGGATCGATTTCCTCTAAATACCCAACTTAATTGGGTTACTACAATTGTGGTGTGGATTTTAATATATATTTCAATCCCGGGCTTAAAGCCTATGAAACAAAAAGGGTCACGATTTTTCATCATCGCCTAGGGATTATGGGTATCAAAAAATCCAACAATGTTAATGAAAATTATATTCAATAACAATTATCTTATTCTACCCGAAACCTTTCAATAAGAAATTATCATTTGTGATTGTCTTGAAAATAACTTATTACAATAAGTATTAAATGTTCATCCTCCAATAAAGAATTAAATTTTGCAGAATATAATAATTCTATCGAAGATGCAAAATTGTTACTGACATTTATATACACTTATAATCTCGAATTTTGTTCTTTCTTCCATGCTCCTACGTATAAGACACTTAAATCACAGATTCTCTTCTATCTCACCTATAAATAATAAACCTAGCCAAAAAATAAATAATTAACAAAACATATTACATAACTATGAATAAATAAATATTAAAAAAATGAAAAGTTGCTTACAAATACAACACTTAATCACAAATTCTATTTCAACTCACCCATAAACAATAAATTTTCGAAAAGGACAAAAAAAAAAATAGCAATAATTACCAAAAAAAACAAAGGAAAAAAAAAATCACGAATCAAACACAAAACATAATTTCGAAAATATAAAAAAGAAATATTACCAAATATGAAGCAATACTTTATCATGAATTTTCTTCCAATCTAATAAACCAAGAAAATTCTAAAATAATAACATTACCAAAGAAAATAACATTACGAATAAAACACACAACATAAATACAAACGAAAAAGTATAAAGAAATAACAAATTTTTCCAATCAAATATACAACGACATTTAATCACTTATTCTATTCCATCTCACCAATAAAAAATATAGCTGGTCGAAACAAGGAGAAGAAAACCAAAAAAATACAGTAATAACCAAAAAATAAATTCATAAATAAAATACACAACATAGATCCAAACAAAAAGTATAAAAATTAATGGAAAATGTATAATAAAGATTAGCAAACAATTAATTCAGATCATACGAATCTATAGATTATTAGTGTGGTTTTAGAGAGAAGGGGAGAACAGAGTGAAACTACACAATGGTCAAAGAATTGAGTTACTGAAATGTTCAAATGAATGTAAATTAATAATGATCAAAGAATTGAACTCATTAGTGAGTGTAAATTAATGGGGGTTTTTTTTTTTTTTTTTTTCAAATATTGATTATTTTTCATTTTCAATAGATTTTTTTGGGATGCAATATTATTTTTTGATATTGGGTTTAAAAAAAAAAAAGTAAAATTGAGGAGTGAGTCATTATAAACCAATAAGTTCACGGGTCGGTTATCAACTACTGCTTTCTTCAACTCACTCCTCTTTGCAAAGAAATTCGCTTTCGACTTTTCTCTTCCTTCGTAAGACTTTTTTTTTTTTTTTTTTTTTTTTACTTTCTTGTGGCTCTACTCTTTTTTCCTCACAATTATGTACCTCACTTTTTTCTCTTTTATTTTCTTGTTGTGAAAGATCAATCTAACTCCCATTTTCTCTCAATCTTTTTTCTTCCTCACTTTTCAATTTGAATTAATATTTGTACACTTGTGCTCATGTTAATGGCGCAAGAGTAATTGATTTTTCATCCTTAGTAAAGTTGTACATATTTTTGTACCCATCATGCATCACATTCATATCATATTGCAATGGTCTCCCCAACAAAAAGTTCTCGACATGCATAGAAATTACATCGCTCATCACTTCATCAAGATACCTCTCAATTGAGAAGCTCACCTGCACTCGCTTATTCACCTTAATCTCTCTACTTTCATTCAACCATTACAATTTGTAAGGCCTAGGATGTTTTAGTAGGATTAATCTCAATTTCTCAACAAGTGTAGTGCTAGTCACGTTGGTACAACTACCCTCATCAATAATCATCCTGCACATCTTATTGTTGACATGACTTCTTCGTTTGAAATATATAAGCAAGCAAAATTTACTGGCAGTTACTGATAATCAGGATAATTATAATTTTTTGAATCATATTAGTTCACTAAATTTATAATTTATTTTAACACAAGGCACTCCGTTCATTTAATTTCAGTTACTGTATTATACTAGGAAAACCAATGGAATGGACTCATTAAAAAGGACAAACGTCATTTGACTTTTTCGATTGTATGTATTGTTTCGACATATTTAATTTAATACTTTTCTTATGAATTAAGGTCATAACATTAATCAACGAATTAATGTCTGAATGACCTATAGTAACTTTAAATCAATCGACATCTCTTTTATAATTAAAAAATCTTGATCGCCAAATTCTTCGATTGAGACTCTCTCATAAGAATTTTGCTATTTATACACCAAAATTGACACCTCGGTGTATAGACCCCTCACAATAAGGGGGACCACGCCCAATAAAAAAGGATTAAACCACTATGCCTGATGAATTGTGACATAGAGTTTGACAGATTCCTAAGTGAATGGTAATGATTGTATAGAAATGATGACAATGTTTAAAACAATCCAATGATATATTGTCGTGTGATATTATGTCAACCTATCTGTCAATTAGAATCGCAATGTAGCATATTTAAATAAAAAAAGTCACAGTCCCTCTATTGTGAGGGGGCATGTATATCGAGATTCACACACTGGTGTACACATAGCAAAACCTCTCTCACAATTCCATTAAATTGTATCATATATGTCGGCCTATAAACTATAGAATGACCCTGTGGGGATAAATTTCGATTATTGTTTATAATCTATACTTGATAACTGATGTAAAACTTTATTTAAGACATGAGTATTTATAGGATAAAATGAGAGAAACTTTAGAATATGAGCATGTTCACAAGATCAACTTGAATAACATTACATGCCACCAATCTCCGGCCAAGCTCCGCCATCAAATGGGGAGCATCAACCCCGGCAACGAGCGTTTTGTGAGATCTCGTGGGTGGCTCTGCCACAAAGTGGTGGAGCTTGAACATCTAGAAGGCCTCAAATCCTTAACAGTGAGCCAAGTATTGAAATATTCTCTAAACTGAGTGATCAAACCATCTTTTAGGGTCCAAACATGCACCCAATACACTTGAGCCCCTTCCCAGCCCTCCACTATCACGCGTTCATCAATGGCGTCGATGCTTCGAGGCTCGAATTTGAATGCCGTGGTAGAGCATTTTCCGGTGAGCATTTTCATCATGTGGTGGCAGTTTTGAGGGCCGTGGAACCACCACTCTAGGTCGGTGGCTATGAGGCCAGCCACCGTGGCGGTGTCGCCACCTGCTAATCCTTTGTAAAGGGTGTTTACAATGGCCTTGTTATGGTTCTCCAGTGGCGCCGCCGCCAATGAATCAGCATTTGTTATTTCCATTGTGCAGTGTGTGAGTGAAAGGATTCTAGAAATGTTTGGGAAAAGGCTTCTTTGGTTTTTGCATGGCAAGGCTAAGTGGAAAGCCATTTTATATAGGAAACTTTAGAGAGGAAGGGGACCCAAAAACAAATTATGACAAATTATAGACTTCAAATCATTTAACTTGTCAAATCAAGATTGCAACATTCTTGTTCTAAAAAAATTCATTTTTATTGAAATTTATTTTTATTTTAAATTTTTTTAATAAAAGAATTTTAGGCTCAATAATTTTTCTTACTTTTTAACCACACATTTTCCAAATATTCACTATTACAAAATCTATTTTCTTCAAAAAAACAAAAACAAAAACAAAAACAAAAATGGGACTCAAACATAGCTAGTTAAACAAGAGTTGATAGTGATCCGATGCATTCTCCTTTTAACCCTATGAGCGAAACGTGACAAAAGAAAAGGAAGAAAATTCCATGGATTGAACCCCATCGTCTCCACCTCATAGGAATTATGAGATCACCCTAATGGCGCCTTCAGCATCCAATTATGTCACGGACCTATCATAGAACTATGTTCAATAAGGTAACTGTTAGCTATCTATTAACATATCGAGGTATCTTAAGTTATTGTAATAATCTAATTTATTGATTTTTTTGGAGTCATTAGAGCTTAAATTAAAAGTCTATTGATTTATTCGAGCAACTCCTGTTAAATGGAGATGACATTTTACCTCATCACGGCTACATGGACAAGGGGAAATAATTTGAAGACTAAAGGGGAGCTACCACATACACATCTCGTCCTTTTTTTTTTTTTTCTAGTATAATGAGCCTAATTTTATCCTAAAAAATGCATGTGTGAAGATCGTCCATTTACAAGTTAGACACGGATGATTAGAAAATGTTTTACATATAAAAATAAATCGAATAATCACGTCTTTTATGTTTTTATTACATTAAATGTTTCAATATATGGAAATTATTCTCCTTAATAAAAATTGTAAAGTGGAATTATCGAATGGCCTATTCTAGTTATTGAGTTTAATTATGTAGGGTCTTTTTGAGCTGTACAACTCACCTTTGAAAGTAACTAAAAACAATATAGAAAAAATTGTGAAATCTTAGCTTGCACCGGCACTAGATAAATACAAAACCTGATAAATACAAAACTTGCATCGGTACCTGATAAATACAAAACAAAATAGTTCAATCTTCATACATACAATTACAAATATTAATCAGCTTATTATTTTTGTGTATGTCTCATTGTCACTTCTTAAACCTCTTGTCGATTAGGTGATGGAGCGGAGGGGATGAGGCAATAGGTTTGGACCCGTTGCGTAATCAACTACTCCATTATGTTAGTTGACGCATATAAGATAGTCTACTCCTGGGTACAATACGATATTGTAAGGATAATTTTTGGAATTAGAGTTGAATATAAACAATCTTATGTAATCCTATTTTAAGTTAGTGGATTAATCGTGTCTCACCGTAATTAGAATTTATAAACAATCTTATGTTTTTGGAATTAGAGTTTCCTCAAATATTAGAATCATATTTTTTACATCTAAATTAATTATTTTATTTTATACACAGACATTGTTACTTTTGGAAACATACATTTTTGAAGAGACCGTGAAATTCCCAATCTTATGGGAGAATTCGTCACTTAAATTGACAATTTTCTTGCAATAAATAATTGGAAACACCATCTTAGTTTGGTTATATAAATATTCTTTATGTCTACGGCATTGTAAAAATATTTATTTGGCACATGCAACATTATTATAGTTTGTCCCAAAAAATAGCATTTTTTTTATTAGATTGATCATATAAATATTTTAGAGGAACGTTTAGGAGTATACAATTTTGTGGCGTTTAGAGTGTACCAGAAGAACTTGTACGAAGAATTATTTATGATTGTCACAAGTCACATGTGTGACACAATCCTATTTAATGTGAACAGGTGGACTTCTATTAATTGGAACAATAAAATCTCATTGTAAATATCGATTTGACTTTTAATAATTTATAATATCTAATACGTATTGATTACATTAATTAGGTGAACTTTAGTCCACACTGAGTGAAGGTTAACCATAAGAAATTTTACCATACATGTGTAAAATACATAATATCTTCATCAATTACATTATTTATAAAAAATTATAATATTATAATAGTTAAGAATGTTGTTTATAAAGTTTAAGATGTTCCAATAATTAAACATATACACTTAAATTATAATTGTACAAAAAAAATGAAAATTTTGAACGTTAACCATCACATTCAACCGATTTTGTTAACTTCTTATCTATTGTGTGGGGCGCAACTGTATGTGCAATGGCTAAAATTCTCATTTTAATGAAACAAATAACGTGTCCTAACTAGGGGCTTAATATGAGTTGGTATGTATGTAGTATATTGGGGGAGTCTTTAGTAATTAATACAAAAATATTAATTCAAAACTCTCTCAATTTGAATTATTATGATATCAATTCCGATTCATAAGATTTTCACTAACCTAATTTAAATCCTAACAACCAAATCCCAATCCAAAAAATAATAAATGAATAAAATCACCTCCCCAAATCTCAAATAATGGTGATACCAGTTGGATCCAACCCGGTGCCGCTCGTGCACACAGTTGGAACATTCTCCCACAATATAACACACTCATCCATTAAAGTTGGACACATACCCTACACCTACCACCCCCTCTCCCCAACCCCACCCCCCAAAAGTAGATGGGAACTGTATGTATATCAAGTTACAAAAATGCTAGATGTACATTGTTGTATACATCTTTCCTTATTCTTTCTCATGTGGCATAATCTCAACCGCAAAGAAAAAGTTTGTTTGAAAAATCAAAGAAAATGATGATATCATGTGACAGAATGTACACAAGAGTGTACATATAGTATAATTCATCAAGTTATGGTCTCTTTCTTTACCCATCATTTCTTGGAACTTTTGAGAATTCTTGTCTGCAAGAATTTATGGGGTAGAGCCGTAGAGGAGCCCAACCCCACCGCACCAAACAGAGACACAGACAGTACAATAAGACGTGTGCATTAATTTCGTGCATGCATGTAAGAATTTTATCCACAACCTTTGAATGTCACTTCATTTTATTTTTTTTTTTTTTTTTATCACCAAGGTGTCCCAGCTTGCGCCGGACTAAATCCTGGACCTCAAACCTTTGGCCCTTCTCCAGTCCGAGGAGGTAAACCGCGGGATATGCCCTCCATGACCAGTGTCCGTACGCCCTTCTACTTGTTGTCCCAAGAGACCCTCCTCCATGAATTTTACAACACCAAGTTGCTCCACCCAAAGGTATTACAACACTTGGCTGCTCCTCCCAAGATTCGAACTCCCCACGCTGGATGTCACTTCATATTTGCATCCACTAGAAATTGATGTATGGTGATTTCAAGTTCTTTACTAAAAGGAAGCTAGATCAGACCATCGCTAATGGTTAGCGTTGGAAATTTTTTTATTTGTTCGAGTTTCGTCTGATTAATCTTTAAGAGTAACGGTTTTACCCCCGGTTCGCCATCCAAGTAAATTCGAATGTAATCACAACTTATATACACTTGGACAGAACATTTGGGATGCGATCTTCCTATCTGTGAACAACCATTTACAACGTGCAGATAGGACATGTGAAGGGACGACAAAGCGCATCATAACTTTACCTCTACGGGACATCTACCTTCCAACATGAAAGTTACTAGTTTGACCATAACGCTGAATTATGCAATTATAAATTAAAAGTAACAAATCACTTTTTAATTATTTTTAGATGGTTAATTAATCAAAAAAATGCCAAAATCAATAATATTAAAGCAATAAACAACAAAAAATATGTTGACAAAGAAAATCCAACTAGGTAAAAACTCCGAGACCAAACCATTAACTTACACTATATACAATATGAACTTACAGTATGATCCAACCTAGAAAATTCACTATACGCGCTGATCTAATTCCTGCAATCTCCCAGACTCGTTAGAACGTGTTTCACTCACACATGTTCCCGATCTTCTGAAATTGTCTATCTCCTGTGGATCATCAAAAACACATTGTTCTTGTACTCTTCTTGTACTTCTGGTCCAACCTTCCTCAATATTTAACAACATCTGAAAGTTAATGAGAAAGTATATTCATGTATGTGCATAGAAAGTTGGTGTTTTGGATTACGTAAATTTGATTTTTTTTTTTCAAAATTTTGGTTGAATGATCTTAATAATCAAAGGATTAATCTCAATGCTTGATTGTGCTCTTGGATCTTGGAATGATGTTACGAAAATGTAATATAATGAACAATCACCCCACAAAACGTGTTAAGACTTGAGTATATATAGTAGAAGGCATTTATATAACATGGGTCGGATAAAACTCTTGAAAAATGTGAAATAGGATTTCACGCGTAACATCGTCACTCGAGCACCAAGCTAGCGACAAGCAAGCGACGATATGTCGCTCGAGTGAGAGCTGGGCAACAAGCAATCGACAAGTGTTTTTTTTTTTTTAGATAGGCGATAGGCTAACATAAATTCGACGACTCTTTCCTTCTTGTTCCAAAATCGAGCCTTAAGATATCTAGTTCATCTATATAACATTTCAATTGAATCATTGACTTTTACAAGTTTTTATATTAGTCATTTTGTCTAAAAAAAATTGTCAATACAATTAAATTCTAACAAATTCCCCCTTTGACATTCTATGACAAAACTATACAATACAAGTCAAGGAAGTAAAAAACAAAAACTAATCTACCAAAACTCAAATTGAATGACTGTTTCTTACATTCCTTGTTAAACCTGTTTCCTGAAATCAACAACTCAAATACCAAATATAAAAACACATGATAGAGATAATATAACAATTGAAATATATTGTTATAAATATGCTAGTTAGATTGAGCAAATTTTGAGACTTCAATTTAGTGTGGGGGGCAGCTGACCTTACTGCCTCTATACTAAATCCGCCCCCTTTCTACTTTTAATTGATTTCTTTTAAATTCGTTTGGGTTTAGTTAGATTCATTTAGAACCCTAAATGGATTTAATTAGGAGTATTTTGTACTTGTTTTTCTTTTTAGGAGGTCTTGGCTATGTCTCCCTCGCTTGCTTCTATTCATTTTTATAATTAATAAATAATAAATTAAGGTGATTTTATTTAAAGAAAAAATGTAGTTCCACTAAAAATTATTGATAACGTGTAACTCTCTTATATCAATTATGATTATACCACATAACTCGTATTATCAAGTTTTATATTTGTCCCAAATTAGCTTACATGCTAATGTGTCATCAATTATCTACTTCTTGAGAGTTCTCAAATGAAGATCCTTGAGAGTCATGAATTCAACTCTTGCTGCTAGTTTGCATCTTGCTCTCGAGGAAAGAAGAGCAAGAATGTTGAGTTGAGATTTGACCTTTTGTAGCAATGAAGTTGATGGTCTCAAAAATCTCGAGGAAAAAAAAAAAGAGTTTCTTATTGGTCCATGTTTGGCTAATGTTTATAAACTATATAATCAACTAAATCACTTTTTATCTACATATTTTGTGAGACTGAGACACACAAATACTATACATTTATTTACCACATAGATAATGTAGTCTAAAAGTTTTAAACTATTATTTACGTGCATATATTTTATTTTTCTTTGCGTACTCAAATTGCTCTTTTTTTAATAAGTTAAATCCAAGAATCACTATTTACCCTTTTTACTTTCCTTTTTCCCTTCTGGTTTTGGCCGTATCTTGAAAGGGATTATTTACCTATAAAACACTTAATTAATAGAAGCTGTATTTGCAGCCAACTCTTGGCCCTACAAATTGATAGAATTTGAATTGAGAGTTTTCCATCATCAATCACAACCACTTAAAGACACAAAAAATGAAATAAATGAGAGTATAGTCTATTTCTGATTAAAATTTGAAAAATGGGTCCATTGGAATCAAATGTTAGGTAACCAATGCCAATTGATAAGTCAAAAAAGTAGCATCGATCATAATTTGATGATTCACCTCTTCAAACTACTTTCAAATATGCAATGGAAGCGCATAATAGTTGGTTTTTGATGATATCAAGATAATTAACCAAGATTTTATATGGAAAATAATACCTTTTTTTTATTAGTATTTATTGTAGGTTATGAGAATGTTTATTTCTCTAGTGCGAAAAATTAGTGTTCACATAAGAATGAGAAAAAATAAATTAACTAGTAAATTCGAGAATGGATGAGGATAGCGAGGGGCTACTGCCTGGGCAACATTTTATAGAAGTGATTTACTTTTTGCCCTAATATATATGACCCTTTGATTTTCCACAGTGTACGAGATTGTGAACAAGCAATAAAGTGGTGAATAGAGTGTCGAATTCACGAGAACTATGTGTTTGACCGAGTTAAAATTAGTTGCAACTTTAATCGAATATCAAAACAAGTTGTTGTGATTTTTTAATATTAATTCCTGATTTATCAATTAAACTAGTGAAAACAAACAAACGTGTTTTTTTAAATATGTGATATACATTACTAAAATGTCGAATCTTCATTGTTATTCCATTTTTAGTGTAACAATTAAAATGACAATTTGAAATCATTCATGTTAATCAATGTTTCTAATTTAATTGAAAGACCCTCTCATAACGATCAAATGTATTCCCTTCATATGAGCCTTCTACCTCTCGATGAAAAATGCAAACATGATAAATGTATTAACAATTGCTAGAACGCCTACTGAAATCATATAAAGTATAGAGGTATATCTATATCCTCTATCAAATCTTATAATGTTTATTATATTGTGCTTAAACCCTATTGTCTCTCTCTATAATAATAAAATTTATTAACAATTCAATTAGTGATCAAGCAATTAAAAAGAATGATGAAAACTATAATAAACATTCACAAATCAAACCAAATTAAAGTCAAAATTATTAATTAAAAACTATAAATATCATAACAATGGTTCATCTCATCCTAACAATCTATAAAACTAGTTTAACATATTGGAATTACAAAAAATCATATTTAAGTGGAAAGACATAACCCGAATTTTTGATAAATTAAGAAGATGAAGATAAATCTTGAAAATCTTGAATCTCTTCAATGGTTTCTTTATGAATCTCCACTTGCACATTCTCTTCTTTGCCCAAAAACTAAGTATGAATCTTCACTTGATTGAATTCTTACAAATCCCCTTCAATTTTTTTATAAAAACTATAAATTGTGTCTCCTTTGATGATAATGATTGATGAATATTGGAGAATAATATGTATATAAGAGGTTTTGGAGAGGTTTTTTAATGTATTCGGCTGTTAGGTGTCTGTAAGAGTCAGAAATTGGTTGAAAATTACGTCCAAATTGGTTTCCAAAATAGTTCCAATCGAATAAATAAAGTTACCTTCGCGCGCGTATATTTTTGTCTATGCACAATAGTCAGTATTTTTGTCATACATTTCTCTCTTGATATTTGATTGAGGTGATTAAAGTGCATTGGAAAGCTAACTCAAAGAATTACAACTTTTCTAGAAATAGAATTTTTCCAATTCAGACATTTACTATTCCAAAATTAAGTCTCAATCTTCGCCTTAAAATATGGGGTATAACTTGTGCGATTGAAAATTGATTCGTGATAATATTTTGATCGCATTTCAATCCTTTTTTTACTTCTAATTACATCTAATTGACTCCTAGCAATCTTTAAAGTATCTTCTTGGGGTTCGAATCAACTATTGAATATTTACAATTTGGTCCTTTCACTTTGGATTTCACATTTTTCGTCATTTTTTGCTTGTTTCTTTCAATTCCACTTTCAATCATCAAGTTTTACCTAATAAATTAAATATACAATAAATTATGCTATAATTGCTTAAAATAAATATTAAATGTCCATATTTTTAGGTCAAAATAAGTGTTTAAAATATACTTATCAAACACTGCAAAACTTATACATTTGTTTGTTCTCAAACAAAATCATAACCTAACTTAACAAACACACAAACATGCAAAATATTTTTTGTTAGATAATCTGGCTTTTTATTAAATCTACAAACAGTTTCAAGGTTACAATACCGAAATCAATATTCACTTCTCCAATGCAAAATCGACGTATGTGTGTAGAACTAAATAGACATTATTGAATTCATAAGTTGTTTCAATTCTCGGGCCTTAGTGGCCAAATATGTTTTTTCATCACTCGTAAGATTCACACACCCTCAAACTTGTTCTTTTTTCACTCTTTTCCTAGTGTGTGATTTAATGTAAAATCTTTATACTAACTCATTACCAGTGTTCTAAAAGGCGCCAAAACGCGCCGCCTAGGCACAATGCGCGTCCAAAAAGCATCGCATATGCTTTATGCACGTAAAAATGCTGTCAAACCTTTTGTTGACCGCCTAGGCGCAAGTAGGCGCCTAGGGCCGCCTAAACGACCCCTATGCACGCCTTTTTTTTTTTTTTTTTTTTACTTAAACACATTAAAAAAAAATTCACTCACTTACTAGGCCCAAATGAGTCAAAGGCCCATTCATTAACTGATTAGGTTCTAACTGATTATTAGTAATAAAACACTAGTTTTAACTTTTATAGAAGCAAGTTCCTTCAAATGTTAGAAAAACTTCCGATGTGGGAAGACCTTCCAAAGAATAGGTGAAGTACTTGTGAAATCACTGAAACTTTGAAAGTCTGAAACAGTGAAATGTGATTCTCTCGTCTTCTCTCTCTCGTCTTCTCAATTCTCATTCCACATAAGCTAATTCATCTTTCAATCATTTGTGGTCTTCTCCAGCCAGTTCGGAAGTCGGAACTCGAAAAGGTATTTTCCCTTCTTTGATTCTTTCACAGTTGGGTTTCATCTTTTCCACACCCTACCATTCTCTGCATCTTTGAGACACCAAAAGGTTGCATTTTCGATTTTCCATTCTCTGTGTTGCAGATTATTGAAGTCTGAATTGTATAATATTAATAATGTATAAACCCTTGATTTTGGTATAAGTCCTTCTGTGCTTATATATAGCCTGCCTTTGCTTCCCAAAATCCACACTCTCTGCTGCATTCAATTCTTGATCAGTTGCCCATTAAGTAGAATTTCTTGATAACCATTTGTGTTTTTCAAAACTTTGAAAAGTGTGTTAGTGTGAGAATTCTTGTTAGTAGCTTAATTATTGTGACAAGAAAGGGATTTGTTTACGGGTTTAGGAAGTGTAGCATCTATTCTGCATTGTGTTCCCTGATTTTATTATTTTCTTGTAATAAAAAGACACATTACATTTTTTTTGCCTTAACTCATATTTAATTAACTCTTTCCCTTTTCTGATTAATTTCAAAAAGTAGGATTGTCAAATTCGTATTTGTGGTGAATGGATTTTTCTTTTATGCTATGCTATTCTTGAGTATTGTTGATTTGTTAATTGTTATTATCATGAAGTGATAAATAGTAGTGTTCCTTGATTCCAAATTTATGGAAAAATGTTGGTGATATTTGTAGTATCAATTCCAACTTTCTATTAGGTCTTTTACTTAGGGTCCGTTTAAACATTAAAGTCTAAGAAGAAGTTTTTGATTTTTTTAAGAACCCTTAATAATCGAACATTTTTTCCTCCTTCACTCAGATATTTTTTTTCTTGTCAGTAGCTTAAAGTACTGGTAAAAATTAAAATACAGCTGAAAACTGAAGAGTGGTCCATTTAGCAATTTCGTGGACCGAATTTAAAGATCATTCATTAACACAGATTAAGCTTAGTTTTTCTTCCTGTGTAGCACTGATAAACCCTTGAAGTTTATTGATTAAGTTTATTTCTTGATTCTGTTGAAGTAGACAGCGTATTTGTTCATTTTTATATTCCAATTTTTTTTTATTCTTGCTTCAATTTTTCTAGGAAGTAATGGAGCAAAATGATTCTGCAATGGCCTGTAATTTTAGTTTTGAAGATAGTGATTTGAAAAAAGGTTCTGGGGACATTGGATGGGAAACTGGAATTCTTGAAGATCCTACTAAACCTAATGATGTGAAATGCACATTGTGTGGTAAAGTTACAAAGGCGGAATTAATAGGCATAAAATTCACATAGCGGGAATTATAGGAAATGGTGTGAGACCATGTCCTAAAGCTAGCAAAGAGCAAAAGTCCAAGTGCTTTGAAGCAATTGAAGAGAATAAGTCTAAAAGGTTAGAGAAGGCATTGAATGAGGCTAAATTGAGGGATGATGTAGTTATGTCTTTTTCTACACATGAGGAAGAAGAGGATGAAATTGCTATCATTGAAGGAGGGTCTAGGAAGAGGCCTATTCGTGTTGGTCCCATGGAAAATTTCTCAAGGCCAATCAAGGTAGATGGTGTTGGTGCAAGTAAGATAACGAAACAACAAAATATCTATGATGCAATTGCTAAGAAAAGGACATTAGAAGTTCATCAATATTTGGCAAGATGGGTATATGAAGTTGGAATTCCTTTTAATTCCATTGATAATGACAGCTTTAAATGCTTTGTTGAAGCTCCTGGTCAATATGGCCCAGGTTACACCCCTCTTTCACAATACCAACTAAGAGAGCCACTTTTGAAGGGAGAGGTGGAGAGAACAAAGAAAACTCTTAAGAAGCAAGAAGAAGAGTTGAAGAGTAATGGGTGTTCTATAATGACCGATGCTTGGAGTGATAGAAAAAGAAGAAGCATTATGAATTTGTGCGTGAATTGTAAATTGGGAACCACATTTCTTTCTTCAAAGGAAACTAATGATAATGCTCACACTGCTCAATACATATTTGACTATGTCAATGAATGTATTAAAGAGGTTGGAGAGGAAAATGTGGTTCACATTGTAACCGACAATGCTTCCAATAACATGGCCGCTGCAAATTTGTTAAAATTACATCGTCCTACCATCTTTTGGACATCGTGTGCAACTCACACATTGAACCTTATGCTTGAAGGAATCTCTAAACTTCCTAACTTTAAGGGAGCGATTAAGAAAGCAAAATCATTCACTATTTTCATCTATGCACATCACAAAACTTTGGCATTGATGAGGAAGTTTACAAAAAGAGAGATAGTTTGGCCGGGAGTTACTAGATTTGCATCCTCTTTCTTGACATTACAAAGTTTGCTCGATAAAAAACAAGAGTTGAGAAATATGATGACTAGCAATGAATGGGATAATACTAAATGGTCTAAGAGCAAAAAAGGAAAAGAGGCATTTGATGTTGTTGTTCCTAACCATTTTTGGAACTTGATAGAGTTGTGTTTGAGGGTGTTCACTCCATTAGTGAAAGTGCTTAGACTAGTTGATGGGGAGGAGAAGCCTTCAATGGGCTTTTTTTATGGAGAGCTACAAAAGGCAAAAGATGACATTAGAAAGACATTGAAGAAGGAAAGTGATTATATGCGAATCTTAAACATTATTGATGCAAAATCCAAGGATCGACTTGATAGTCCACTTCATACAACGGCTTATCTTTTAATCCATTTTATTACTTCAAGAATCCAAGTATCAAAGATGATGAAAAGATGACAAATAATGTGATTATTTGTGTTGAGAAGTTCTTTCTCGATGTTCAAATGCAACATCATGTGATAAATGTCGAGTTGCAAAGTTACACTCAAAAAGAAGGTGCATTTGGAAAAACTTTAGCTATAAGTGGATGTGAGAACAATACTTCAAATTACAATCCGGGTATATTTAAATTATTTTCTTCTCATTTTTTGTTAATATATAATATTTATCTCTCTTTTTTGTATATATTAGTAAGTTGGTGGGACTTTTATGGCAATCAAACACCAAATTTGAAATTCATGGCAAAGAGGATCCTTGGTTTGACTACGAGTTCATCGGGTTGTGAGAGAAATTGGAGTGTCTTTGAAAGTGTAAGTACTAAATACTTAATTATGTTGCTATATTTTAGTTATTACTTTGATAGTGGTTTGATGATTTAAAGTTTACTAAAAAAATTTAACTTCTTTCATGTAGGTGCACACAAAGAAGAGGAACCGCCTAGATGCTACAAGGATGAACAATTTAGTTTATGTCCAATTCAATGCAAGATTGATGAACAAAAAGAAGAGGAGGGAAGATAAATTAGAAACTCTACTAGCAAGTGATGCTAGTAATGCACAATCTTGGATTGTTGAGGGTTGTGATGATGATGATGATGAGGAGGAGGAGGAGGAGGAGGTGGTGGTGGTGGTGGTGGAGAATGATATCTTACAACCTACAAGAGGTTTTCGAAATGATGAAGATGAAATAAAGGAGCATGACGAAAATGATTTTGTGTCGGACGGCACGGAAGATGAATTGGATGAAGAAGAAGAGATCGAGTTAGAATCCGATAAAGAGTTGGACAAAAGTTAGGTTATGTGACTTAATGTAGAAGTGTTCTAACTTTTATTATATTTTTTTAGTTATCATATTGTATGTTGATAACTTGATAACTTTTATCCTATTTTGTTAGTTATCAACTTATCAATGATTCAATATCATGAAGGCATTTTACTATTATGAATCCGATATGCTTTTATCAAAGTTTGTTTGTCTAGAATTGGTTCCTCAATGAATTTAATTGTGCAAGACCTCAAGAAAATCCACTTTACTTAGTGTATGTTTTTTTTTTATATAAAAAAAAAATTGTTTTTTAATGTAAAAATCTATTTATAATACTTAAAATAATATTAAAAGTACGAAACGCATTGTGACGCCTATTCTCCGCATTGACATGTTTACGCTTGTGATTCTTGATTCTCGACATCGACGCATCACAACGCATTACGCCTTTTAGAACATTGCTCATTACCTTCTATAGTTTAGATGGATCTCACTAATTACAAGTCAATACTTCAACAAATAAGGATTCTCCAAATATTTGATTGCTTCGACTTCCAATACTCAACTAGGCTAATATTTCCTTATTAAAAGTCAATTGTTTTTTTCAAACAAGTGTTTGAGACTTAACTAAGGCATATGGTTCGTCTTCTGTTTCATGCACTTGTTTTTTCTATTTTTTATACTTTTTTGCAGTATTCTCTCCATTAATCTTTCTAGATGACCCATGTAACGAATTTTTTGAGATAACTCCCAAATTAGATGAGTTTAGGGCATCACACCCTTACATGCTTAATAACTCGAGTAATAAAAGTTTCGAAGAGAAGTTTAATATATGAAATATCTCTTCTTCTTTTTTTTTGTATTTTTTTTTTTTTTTTTGTTATGATTAGTGCAATGTCTCTCATTAAACACATATTCAAGCAAACTGGCATCTAACTTAATACTTTCATCCAATTTTATCCCATTGATCTTAGACAATTCACACAAAAAATTTCACACATGGAATCATCATTCATATATATATATTTGCATATAAGTTCTACTAATCTTATCAAGCATATAAATCCAACTTATTTATTCACAATATCTAACTTAATTCACGTGTGCAATTAATATCAAATCTTATATGGATAAGTATCAATCAATCTAAGCATGTAATCTATTCACATTTCATAAATCAACAAATATATTCATCATTGTCATCCAGGCTACCTACCCTATACAAGCAAGCAAACAAAGAAAAAAAAAATTTCGAAATTTTTCATTTTTTTTTGTATTTTTCTCATATATAAAGCAATAAATACACAACACACAAAAAGTAAAAATTCAATATTTTTTCACCCCCAAACTTAAAGTAGACATTGTCTTCAATATCTTAAAGCATAAGTAAAAAGGAAAACAGTACTCCTTGAATTTTTTGTTTGATATTTTTGATGTAACTTGTTGAAACAATTCGTTTCATTTATCAAATTGTTAAGCTCCTTTCACTTGATATCTAAATACATGTCAAGGCTGAAAGAAAAAAATTATAAGAGTCAAAAGGTAGTGAAAATGTGGTGTGTATGATAATCAAATTTTTTTTACGTCCCTAGAACTTAGAAGTGTGTGCCACATGATTTTTCTACTAGTTTTTACTCAAATATTTTTTTTCTTATCTAGACTAAGTGTAAATATGATGACTCATATATTGAAAAGAAATGTGCCTACAACTAATGTAATCTAATAACTACATGCAACGCAAATATTGAAAGCATAATAAATAAAAATGTTAGAAAATTGGATTGCCTCTCAACAAGCGCTTAATTTATAGTCTTTAACTAGATTGTATGAAGGAATTGGTCATGGTGGTTCACGCTGGAGTCTTATAGCGTTACACTCCTTGCAATTTCCAGCTTTACATCATCCTTTTGCCCTTCAAATTTTGAGCTCTCCATTCTCCTCTCTAGCAAGGCTCCCTAGACGTTTAGGCTTTATCTCATTCGACCCTTATTAAACTTCTTCAGCAACATAATAGGCCTACTCCAGAACTAATGGTTGCTTGGATAGATTATGTAATTTAAAGATCCCATGTGCTTCCTCCACCCTCACAGTCAACTCACCATTCTCCATGTCAATCAAGGTTCGACTTGTTGCTAAAAAAGGCTGACCTAAATTTAGTGGCATATCTTGATCGTCTTCGAGGTCCATAACAAGGAAGTCCATTGAGAATATCAAATTTCCAACCTTAATGAGCACATCCTCAACCTTACCCATGGGTATCTGACGCTCATATCTGCCACCTGCAGCGTCGCATTCGATTATTTGACTTCCCTAGCTCCTAGTTTCCTCAAAGCAGACAAATGCATTAAATTGACACTTGCACATGTATCACATAAAGTATTAAAATGAAATCGTTTGTCTAGTGTGGGTACTTCAAGAGAAAGACTAACTCAAATCCAAAATTGTTTATCCAATAGCACGACCAGAATACGAGCACTCTCCAGCTTGTACTACTCACATTCCTAAATCTTCCCATCACCACATCTATCATAGTGTATGCTGAGAGCAGCTTCGAAAAGAGAGGACTACTAAAAAATTAGCTTTCAACAATGTCAACACCACCATGAAAAAAAGACACTTAAATTTTTCTTTTCAATACTCTTCAAGTTTGTTACAGAGGAATGGATGACTTCATTACGTTTATGAGAAAAATCTACCAAAAAGTACAGCTAAAATGAAAAAAATTAAAAATAAAACAAACAAACAACTTTAAAATATGTGGTACTAAACTTGGTTTCGATCAATAGTGCTAACCGTGTAAATGTGTCGTTCGATTCTCCAGCAGTCCAACTGGTTGGCATTGGATTGGGCTTGAACTTGGGAAAGCCGAACGACAAAGTCCAACGTTTGTCCACAACCTTTAAGTATGTACAAAAATTGTTAGGCCCTAAAGCAACTAGCCCAACTCAAGTACTGTTCAATTAAATTCAACCTGCATTGAAGATTATTGTTTATAAATAGTTTAAATTAAAAATAAATTTTCAATAAATGAGTATCAATTTTTAGTCACAAGAAATATATGAATAACAAATAATTTTACCGTTATAACAAATTATAAACTATAGCCAAACATGAACGAATAAGCCTCCTCTAAAACTACATTTCACATCACACTCTGATCGTTTGATGAATACGCGTAATTTTGTCTCTTAAGTAACTTGTGTTCTCATTGCACCCAATTCATCTCTGTTGGGCCTAAGCTTCCCCGTTAGAATGAAATTAGTGAAAATTACACCATAAACTCAATAGCTATAATCACTCCACCAAACAAGGCACCGCAGTCCCGGTTATCTTACCAAAAGGAAATCCCCCAAAACACAGTATTCCTATTTGAAGAAAAATTCCAAATCTGTAATCATCTTGAGTTGATTTCCCCATCCATCACATTACTAGCTTCCTTCATATCCAAATCTAATTTTTATTTTATAAATCGTGCCAAGGAATCAATGTCCATACGGCAATTTCGTGGGGCTGTCCCTAATAGTATTGCAAAAGCGTGTTTGTTGAATCTGAAATTCAAAAGCTTTTCTAAATTCAAATTCAAAATTTTTTTACCGAGAATATTTAGTCTGGATGTTTTTATCCCGTCCTTACACTAAGATTTTAAATTTGGGAATTTTTTTATTTTTGCATGGTATGGATGACACATTGATCTCATTTTGTGAAGATGCTAGCATGTTGTTCTGTCGGTTTTAATAATATTTTGTTGTTTCCTAAAATATCTTGTTATCTATATTGTCATATTACAAATTATTCTGAAGTGCTTGATTACAATTTTACCTTTATTTACAATCAATATAATATTACCTACTTCATGCTAATGTTTTTGGGGCATATACATAACTGGTTAGCGTGTCACAGAGTCAGCGAATCAAATGAAAGTCACTTTGTTACGTAAGAATTGTTTATCAGTCCCGATCACATTACTGTTGGAGTAAAAATGTAATGAACTGTTCATGTTTTAAAGTCCGCGTGAAAATTGAACTTCAAGAGTCGGGCATTTCATGTATTTTCACGTGGAATCAAGTATCATTTCAAATGGCGATATAAGCGTATATATGTAAATAGCCCTTGAAAATTTCATTAACGGACAAGAATCACATTCAATTCCAAAGGACCCCAAAAACCGGGTTTCACAGACAGAGATACAATGGAGAAGCTTGAGAGATTGTACATATTTTTTTTGTTGCCAGTTAACATTGCTATAGTTGAGCTGTTGTATCCTTGTTTACAGAGGAAGCTAATGTAATCATCGTGTTGAATGTCATAAACTGCACCTTGTTCTTGGATTTTTTGGCCTGAATCAAGGTGACTGAAGAATATGACGACATTTTAACAGTGTGGAAAAAAAAAATCAAATGGAAATAATATGACGAACCTAGTTGAATTGATGTACTTATCAATCTTTGCACCATCTTTAATACTGACAAAATGTTCCTGGTATCAGATTAGGGAAGGCAATGTTTGTGTTATAATCATACCTGATAATCCCAGCTCCATTTAATTCATCGAAGATGGAGTCCTGATCAAAACTTCCTACACAATACACAATTTTTCCTTTTACTTTATTCTGATTCAGCGTCCTATATTCACAAGTATTGTAACAAAAAACCTTGTATATCAGTGTAATATCCAAAGTTGCAGTATTCATAATTAAGAATTACAAATGAAAAAAGTTACCTTTAATCATTTTGTAGAAAATTTCTTGTACATGTTTCAACTGTATCACTTGTCGGATGTAATATCTTTCTGAAACTAATGTCGCAGGTGATGAGTAATCTCAACTTAAGTATTAATAGTATTTTCAAAGTGATTTTGAAATCTTCATATGTTCAACAATAGGATTTAATGCCACTCCTTTTAATTGTCATTAAAAAATTTCAGTTACATATCCAAAAAGGAATGTGCGTTAGACCATACTTTTGGAATTCTAATGGATTTATGTAGTAATTTTGGTTATTAATTGAGTTTAATAGTATAAAATGAATTACTATATCTTAATAAGGTATATATGAATTTTTCTCATGGAATTATATGAGCAAATGCTACCAAAATATGCTATTTCTATGGGAATCTATAATTAAATCCGAACTCCATTAGGATCAATTTTTATTTTATTTTTTTGGATTACACCCCCATCTGTCCTATCCTGGATCTTGGTGGAGGGATAAATCGCAGATTATACCTCCAAAGATGTAAGGTGGAAGACTGCCCATTTAACTCCCACTGACCTAATCCATATTTCAAAATTCGAACTGTCCCTCGACAGTTGCAAGCGAGAGTAGAGTTGGCACATCCTTGATTTGGTGCAAATAATTTTCTTGATTTGCTGCTTATTTCTTAATTGAGGGGACCAAATACATTAATTGATCTTAAATTTGAGACCTTTTTACACAGGAATTTGGCAGTAAATTTCTTAAAACATGTAAAATTTGCAATTCATTTAGTTGTTGATGGGATAGCAAAATAAATAAATAAATAAATAAACTCAATCTAGTTAGAAAATTGAACAATAGATCAAATCCAACTCGTTCATTGTATTCAGACACAACCTTAAAAGATTTTACACTTGATCCTCGGCTGCGGGAAAAATCAACCACTCATCAAGAAATGGGCTCTCGGCATCATTTGCATCCAAATATGCTTTTTCGACATTCAAATCATCTTTCCCCTGTGAATTTTCCACCATTAATTCACTATTTCCTTTACAATCCAAAGATTTCAAAAACCCTATCCACCAAGTGTAAGAAGAAGACATATTTTCAGGCCAATCAAAGTCAAGAACTTCCGCTGAAGGAACCGGAGCACACATCACTGTAGGTGGTGTTGTAGACCAGGTTGGTTCAGGAAGTGGCATAGACTCCATTAACTGATAACAGTTCTGCGAAGTCCAAGAACTGTTCCCTGCAGTTCCAGAAGTTGTTGAAGAAGATAATCTATGAAGATGTAGAGCATTCACTATATCTCTTCTAGCTTCATCCATGTTAATCAAACGGTTCAGATGAGCTGATTTTCTTGTGTGAGACTGAGACCTCCTACTGATGCTTTTTTTCTTCGCATAATCACTTTTTTTCAAATTCGCTTCTTCCATGGCTAAGTACAACCTTTTGGGCAGGCTTTGCCTTTGAGTGAAGCAAAAGGGTTGTAAAATATGCGTATAAAAGAGAGAGTGAATGAATGTGAAGTACACACGTGGCGAAGTAGGTGGGGGCAGCATGAAATTGACACCTGGTGAAGAGTTGTCGACACTGGACACATCATGGATATGCCTGGGGAATTGCTCTTGTTTGTCTGAATCATACACCAACTCATTTGTTAATGCATTGTACTTAGCATTTAATCAAGTTAACATAGAAAAGGAAATAGGACCTAGCCCAGTATTGAAATGGTCCGTACTAGCTCACTTTTGGGTCGAGACAGCTCATGCCATGCCGGCATTGCCCCCGGTTATAGCCTGTAGGGACAAGTCGGACATCGTCGGCTTAGCCTAAAGCTTGTCGAGTCGCTTGACATTATATTAACACTCCTAATTTGACCTTTCAAATTGCTAATGACAAGTATTATTTTCGTTTATAGAAATGTAAACCGAGTGAGGTAGCATTGTCTAGAAAATGAAAGCTAACACAACTATTGAGAAGGTCGGATTAGGCTTGGCTAGGCCATAAAGCCTATTATGTTTTGATTTTCGATACTTTTCTCGAAAAGAATTGAACAAGCAGTATTTAAAAAATGACCAGAAAAAGAAAAAGGATCAAGGGTCAACAAATTTTGGACAGGTTTTTCATGCCCAGTTCCCAACTTCACTGGTTGAACCGATCAGGCCAAATCGGGTCTAGTTACATTGCTAACAAGTCAAGCCTAGCAGAACTTGCGTCCTAGCAGAACTTGCGTCTCCTTTTTTTCTGATCCCCCATATTTTTTTTTTAATTTCAAACACATAAAATAATATTATTACACACAAATTTAAAAGTAGATTAAGCACACTCTTGATAGTCACTATTTTTTGGAGGGAAATCAAAAACTCTAAGCTCCTCTTGATAGTCATTTTTGGAGGGAAATGAAAATTTTTGATATGATGAATGGTGAATATGTAATTAAAAAGAAGAAAAAATTATTCAATATTAATAAAGAAAACAAGTCAAAAACATTATTTTGTCAACTCTAGAGGCGTGTAACCATAGTTATTAAACGCGACCCGGACTGTCGGTGACCCAAGCCCTTGTCCGGGCCGAACAAGCTCAAAATATATAAATGCAAGTGTCCCTGTCAAAACTCGATTTTGACCAGGCCAACCATCCAAGCCGAGCCGATTTTTTAACAATTATGGTGTTATATAATTGTCTGACCAAGTCGACCCAATAAATTTTTTAAACCAAATTTTCAAACTCTTCTACATTGATATTTCAAATAATTATTTTGTTTGAAAAAAATATTAATTTTAATTAAGATAAATTGAATAGATAATACACATAATTTTTTGATCAATAATAACTAATAAATAATTTGTACACCACAAAAAGAAATTATTTTTTAATATAATATACAAAATTATAAAATCAAAATTTAACCATTATCACTAATAAATGAATTCAAAAAATCATTAAATGCATAAAAAAAAATTAGTGACAAAGAACTTGAAAAGTTTAATTTTATCTCAAGCAAAAAAATAAAAAGTTAATACTTTAAAAACTATTAAATTATTTTTAAGTAATGATCCACCGGTCAGACCAGCGGTTCACCGGTCCAACCAGTAACCCGATAACCCAGTACCTTGATCGGGTCGATGTTCGGGTCGGGTCTGATAACTATGCGTGTAACTAACATAGTCTAAATAAATAGAATATTACTACAAGATAGAGTCCTCTAGCTTCTTAATACAGAAAGAAACCGAATGCAACATTAATATCATTACTACCAATAATCAGAGCTTTTCGACTGTACCTAATAACTGATTAAAGCAACTTCTGTTAGGAATGAGTTTACACCATTTTTATGCCAGAAAGATCTTCAACAAAATCCATAAATCACTTACAGAATAAAGCATAAGACTTCCTAACAGAGCAAAGGGTTGAAGATACCCTAAGAGCAATCTTCTCATAATATCAAACAGCCTCAGTAGATGCAACTTCACTAGCGCACTGAGATACGTATGGTTTTAGCTGCAAGCAAGAGGTATAAAGTGTATTAGCATTGGTTACAAGTGATAACGGATAAGTATAAAGTCGATGCATAATATAGATTTCCAAATATAGATATAGAGGCAGGGTCTAATTCTCAAACAGATTAAACACCCTCATAACCCATGATTTTATCCTGCTTTCCTAACATCCTAGCACAGGACCTTACCCGCAACTTCTAGGATAAGGATAACGAGTACCCTTTTGGTTGTAAGTCACAATGTCCGCTTCCACAACAATCGCCAAAAGTAGCAGGGTTCGGATGATCACCAGAAAATTTTATCAACATTTCACACTTATATCAATATCACACCACAAACGATATGTTGTAAATAAAGAAGCTGCCAATATTACTGTGCTTTGCTCATCGTTCACACTATATTGATCCAATTTATTACCGGCAATGTCTTATTTAGCTTCCACCACATACAAGCCGCTTTATTACATGACTGCCCTCTTGCTGTACAACTGTACTACCCTTCTTTGCAGCCACATGTTTCTTAGGCAACCATTAGGTTTGTGGTTGGCTTATCACTTGTCTTTATGATGCCCAAAAATCAAACTCTAGGAGCATCATGGTTGCAATTAGTTATACTCTGCTTAATTAAATGCATTGATTATGGCACTGGAGCAGGCAACTCTAATGCTGCAGTCCTTTGATCAGTAAAGAGATTCTTGATACCACTAGCAAATCATCTAGTCACATCAATGTTCCAGTTATTAAACTTCAATCCAGAGAATCTACATGGAACTGTCTTCAACTCTTCTTTAGCTAGCCTTTTGTTAGGTGTCCACATTGTTTAATAAAATTATTTGGGGCTTATGCCTCGAATCCCTCCTTATGTGAGGCTATCATAAAACACCTCAAACCCCGCACCTTAAATGCCATTTGTGAGGCTTGCACCACCATTTACTTAGGCTTACGCTTTGACTTTATGTCGCTTACTCCTCAAGCCCCTCAAGCCAACTAAGGTGTTCACTCATCGGCTTGCATTTTTCAAACATAAAATTATTGGACTTAGCTTTTTGAGTTATTTCTCTATAACCTAAAATGTTTTACTTGCATTTTTCAAACATAAAATTATTGGACTTAGCTTTTTGAGTTATTTCTCTATAACCTAAAATGTTTTACGGGTTTTTTTATTTTCATTTTTCTACCTATGTTGAAGGAAAATGGGAAGGAGACCATTGCAATTGGAGGATGATGACAAAGAATGAAAAGAAACTTATAATGAAAGGATCTTAATGATAGCTTAAAGATCATATTAGTAGTGAGGTATAAGAAATATTTGTGATGTCCCCACTTTTAGTTATAAATTATAATTTTGTTACATGGTTTAAGAATTTATTACTTTCTATTTTCTTGATCTATTTTACGTTTTTACAAGTTAAAATTTCAAATTTTTTTAATTAGATTTATTATGGATTTTTTGAAAGGATTTATAGTATATTATGAGCATATTTTTGTATTTTTATATTCTTTTGAATTCTTATACTGCTCTATCTTGAGGCTTGCGCCTCACTCATGGATATAAAATGACTCAGTAACCAATTAAGTCTTCTTAATATTGGAGGTCCACGGCCTAAAAGGGGGTATAAAGTAAATATGCTGTGAAGATCGGTCCAAGACCTTCAGGTCTGCACTCCCATTTTCAAATTGGAACGCCAAAACCACAATTTCCAAGAAAAATAGATGCAGCTTACCCTAGATCTGCATTACAGAAAAAGGTATACTGAAAATTTTTGGGTGATGTTTTAGGTAAGTATATATGACTACTTGTGAAATGGGAGGATCAGAACCATTATGCACTTTCTTGGCTTTTTTCTCATTTCTTCAACTTTGATTATTAACTCAATAAACTAATCTCCCTCTACTTCTCTCAATACCATCTTATTCTTACCACAGTTCGTACGCCGCACTTATGAAAGAAATTGGAAGGAGTATAAAACAATTTATAAATAAAAAAAATGTCGTTTCCTTCAATGGGTGATACAATCACTTGATGCTTCTTTCCTGAGGAAGGGAAGCATGTAGCTGTATTCGAATTATCTGGATACACGATGAGAGAAAAGCATCAATAAACTCCTTAATAATGGTATGGTACTCAATGAAAGCAGGGAAGAAGTTCATCTTGTTTGTAAAGACCGTTATAAACAGTTTTAAACAGAAACTTTCAATCATTCAAACACTAAAGGACTTATTCTTGTTGTCTAAAAAATGTACAGGTTCCTTGCATCTCACATTATTGCTATTCTAGTATTATCATTGTTTATATTTGAAACCTGAAAATCCGTTTTAGATAAAGTACCTTGAAGTCAGTCAAATCCGGTACCACATAGTTTGGCAGCTTTTCAGGGACCACAATGTAACCACCTGTATCAAAATGTTAAAGAACCTTTTATTTGTATAACAGTATAAGGTTATAACATTGATAAACTATGATTCCTCATGATTCACAAGGCATGTAAACCTCTAATGAGGAGAATCGAACATATCTTAGATAGATACACCTGAAGTTTGGAAACCTCACAGAGATGCAGAGTTCACTAAACATTCAGAGTTCATAGCTAGTATCTATGCTCACCAATGCCAAGCCATTCGAATTTAAAAGAAGCATTTATTTAAAATCTATCACATGAGAAGACTTTCATATTCTGCATATACTAAGCCATAATTTGACTAAATTTTTTTGTAACAAATTTCCTTCCAGATAATCTTGGATACCTAGATTTGGAAGAAATATAAATTTAATTAACCACCATAGAATCCTAATTTAGCTAACAGTTTCCTTAGAGATGGGAGAGGATCTTATTAGTCATTTATTATCCTACGGACTTTGCATGACTCTTCAGTTTAACTTTGTGTAGAAACATTTAATAGAACATGACACTAGAACAATCATGTAAAGAACACAAATGGGCATATAGAGAGAATTATTTGTTTTCAAGCCGATTATAGATTAATAATTTCAACTCAAGTAAACTAGCAAGTTATAATCTTACAAATCCAGTTGGGTAACCTCGTGTAGCACAAACATATTATCACTTTAATCGTAGTAACCAACTTAAGTCAGTGAATCATCCCTAGTAAATTTGTTGCTCTCTATAAAAAATTCAACAAACATGTGATTCATCATGTATTGGGAGAAATCTCCTTATTCACTTAGCGTCTCTATAACACATGTAAGCACTCTAAAACACAGGCACCAATCAAGATGCAGCAGAAATACTAATTTGGTGGACTTCTTAGATGTTTTGGTGGAAAAACTTCAACATGCATTTCTAACAATCATATTATTAGCCCAAGTATCATGTAATAAATCAAATAGCATCATAATAACTATAAATCTTCCTGTAGCACAACAAAGAAATATAACTTCAAAGGTTTGAAGTAGATATAGACATTTGCTAACTTGAAAGAATTTAAAGCCCACGAAGCAAATGATCATGCAATTAAAGAGCACATTAAAATTAAAAAAAAAACAGAAGAAAAATCAGTGCAAAAACAAATAAAGACCAAAGTTTGTTAAAAAAAAAAAAAAAAATACACCTTTGCGAGTGTGGAAACCAGTGGGCTTGCAATTCTTTCCCTTGTAATAACCCTTGGGACTCCTTTTTGATGTGAGAATATCAAGTGAAGACGTGCGTTTTCTCCTAAACGCCCTCCCTATTCCCATTATCAATCCTAGCGGCATTTTACTGGCTTAAATTTGACCTGCGATTAGAAAAGACGGTGTAAATGAAAAAAATCAAAACGGAAATATAATCACGAGAGAGGCAATTGGACGCTGAGTAGGCGAAGAATTCCGGTAGATTAATAATAAGAGATTCAATAACCAAACCTTCAATGTGCTTGTATTAAGAAGAGATTGAAAGACCTAAAATTAATTCATTCACCTCAAACGCAACACCAGGTTTTTATTTATCCTTTCCGCTGTATTCTAATTTTACTTAAAAGGTCCTCGATCTTTATTCATTATAACAATTATATCCTCAACTTTTTCCACTATATTGTATGCACATTTCAATAAGTAAATTGCATAAAAAAAAAACCGAACACAAAATATTAGCAGGCAAAGAAAAATGTATAATCACAAAAATATTTATCTTAAATTTACTTATAAGTAAATTTTATGCTCATACATACAAGTTCATGATTCAATAAGAATAATTGTGATTTAGAGTCATACACAATAACAGTAATATATCGTAAAGAAAGAAGGAAAAATAATTCACTTTTAAAACGAACCATCAAAGTAAACTATAATGTTATCGTTACTTTAATTAGTAACAATGGACCAACGCATTATTATTTGTACATCTATTTTTAGGTATTAATTGAGAAATAAGAGTGTATTTAAAATTCAATATTTTAGAGTTGCTTTTGATAACTTCCTAACCCAATGAAAAAAACGTCTTAAAATAGGCCAAATATTTATTTGATAATAAAGTAGGAATTAGTTATCAAAATAAGTTATTTATTTCTAAGTTTAGACAATAAAAAAATACAAATTTTAAATTTTAATGAATTGCTCGTAAGTAAAAATCTTTAAGTTTAGCCAAACATTCACACATATCCGTTGTAAAATAAAACCAAACAAAATTATTATATTAGCCAACGTTATAAAAATTAAACTAGATCGATCAGTTCATCTAAAAAATCACGTACCAACCTGATTTATAAGTAACAAAAATAAATTTTAAAATCCTTAGAATTAATTTGAGAATTCTTCACTTCACCACCAAAATCTCATGCCAAAATCGACATATTTTACTAATTTGTTTAAAAGGAAATTTTTAGTTTATTTTCATATTTAACTCTTTTTGGATCAAATGATCGAGTTGATTTTAACAACATTTATAAGAGAAAGAGGGCCAATATAGAAGTAATACATATATAATTTTAGACCAATCATGTTTCCCACCTCTAGAGGATTGTAAGAGAGAAGCCCAAGAGAGAAAACAATTAAAAAGGAATTCTAAAATACTTCCATTTTTTTCAAAAAATAAAACATAAAAAATCGAACCCAGTTTTTTGAAATTACTATGAAAATTTATAACTTAATTTTATCTCGAGTCTAAGCAGCTCAACTCATTTTAACACTATTACTTGTTAATAATAATAAGTCAACCAGATATCATAATTATTTTTGCAACACTGTACAAATTACTCTACCAAATCACGAGCACCATAAATACAGGAACTAGACGTGCCTAAGTAATGTATAGACTAGAGGAGTATTTAAATTTTTAATCATTATACTGCATTAGGGATATCAACGAGTCGAGTCGAACCGACTTACCAGTCGAAACTCAAGGTTTGGGTCCTGCTCGAGTAAATATGAGTCAGACTTTTATTCGTCCAAGTCGAGCCAAAGTTCGACCGAAAAATAGAAGGTGGGTAGTTTAGGAGGCCTACTTAGCTGCATGTTGTAGTCTTGCAGAGGCAGGCGTAGTTGCCTGCGTTCAGGTAGCTACAGGTACCTTCAAATAACACGTGGCCACCCGTCATGGGCCATCTTTGGCTTGTGACACGGGCTGGTCCGTATGGCTCAACGAGCCACATGGGCCAGCTTGGGCTCCAACCAATGCTCTAAAATGAGGTTCAACCCGAGTCTTGGCTAGATTTCTTCAAGTCAGGAGTCGAGCTGACTCAAGCTTTTTTCGAGTCGAGCCATGGACCATCCAAGTCAACTAGCAAAATTAACAACCCTATGCCCCCACTATTATTTATTTAGAAATCAATAATAAATCCAAAAATAGTCAACTGAATGAACAAACAGTCTGGCTCTATATATATACATACAACATTTATATGTAGAGGTGGTGGTGGTTGGAATTGTTGAGCCTGAATTTGAAAATTTCGAGGAGGACAAAATTTGGTTTAGGATTTTTTAGGAAAATTAAGAAAATGCCGATGATTAGATACGAGATAAGAAATGAATATAATTTGGCTGATACGGAGGTGTACAGGGCCGTAGATAAGGATGATCCAGAGGCTTTGCTAGAAGGCGTCGCCATGGCCGACCTCGTCCGTATCCTATGCCAGCTCGGTGACCTCGCTGAGTGAGTTTTGCTTTTTTAATGTTTGAGGAGTTAGTGTAATTGTTATTTGGACACTGTGGAGGTTTTTGACACAATGTGATGAACTGGGGCTCTATTGTTAACAAGTCTTTTGGTCTCAGATTTATTTAAAATTCTATTTTTGGTTTGTGATTATGTTAATTTCTGAATTGTGGAAGAATGAAGTTTGAATGTCTTATTTGTGTGTTTACGAGGGTGGATTATAAGCTTAAATGGTTTTTGTGCTCTCTGTAGGATTTCAAAAAATATTGGATTGTTTTTCACTTACAAATAAAAGAAGACAAAGGTCCATTTAGGCCCCGTTTGATACACATTTTTTGTAAAATGAGAATGAAAAATATAGCCGTTATGAGCCCACACAAGAGATGTAAAGTCAAATATGGTGGCTGGATGTAATGGATAACAGTCATATTTTTCATTTTTATGATGAAAAATGGGAACCAAACGGGGGCTTAATGCACAATTAAATGTGTCTATTGAACTTGTGGAATTCGATTGACCGATTTTTACCCAAAACGTAGGTTGTTGTATATGTAGGCACCTTTATCTAGAGTTGACTATATGCAAATTTAACTCATTTTGGCGTCATTTTACGGTATTGTTTGATACATTAAAAGTGATTTATGTGCAGTATTATGATGCACCTGTTTTGTAAGTTAGTGCAGGTTGATGGGCTTGTATCCTTCGTGATTTTGCCTTTTTTTTCACATTATTTCATAATAGTATCCAACATAATTTTGGTTTTGAAGATCTATTGTAGGCAATAGATTAGAACAGACATTGTTCCTCATTTTCTAATAAAGGCCTCAGTATATACTTGTCATTGAACTTCTGGTAAGATTTGTACAGAGATCTTTTTGTTCTTAAAGAAGTAAAAAAATCGATCTTTTTAGAGGGATTAACTTCTATGTCATCAGGATGGATGCAAAAAATGAATTAATTGTATGTCTGATCATATTGATAGTCCTCAAAAGGAAGATAGTTCAATACCTATTTTGTCTAAACAAAAACAGCTACATTATGAGTTGGATAATGAGGATCAAAATTTGGTTTATAATGCTTCCAATTATTTTCCATACATCGTGGATCCATCTCTTGTGAAGAAAATTGAGGAAACACCATTGGGCAGTATGTTGCAAACTATTGGTGCAGAAGATTGTTATTCCAAAAGCTCAGTTGAACATTAGGTTAACTCACAAAATTTGATTTCATCAAATGTAAAAGAACACTTTCTTGACCATCCCCATGCAAGTCCTGACTCTCATAATACAGATGATGGTGCTATTTTGACCAAAGGGATGACGTTAAATGGAATTTCTATAGTTGAAAGCTCCACGTCATCTGACAATGGGCGGTTTCAGGGCCCAAGAATATCAGACGATCATTCTCCTCTTGATTCAGCAGATGTGAAAAGTTCATGTTGTATTCAGGATAATGTTGAAAAGCCCACAATAAGATCAGATTGTGGAGAAATGGATGGAATCACTTGCTGCATAGACTCAACTGGAAATGAAGAAACTGATATTACGTCGCCAAATGACATTCATGTACGGTTCGTTGAGATAGATCCTGCGACAAATCAATATGATATTGTAGATGTGGCTACAGTTGTTACTAGTTCTGCTGTTAATGCTGATGACAATGATTCCATATATGTGGGTCACAAGTTGTAAGAATGATGTATTCCTTTCTATGGGGATTCGAGTCATGATGACTTCAAATTGATAAGAAATGTCACTCATACAGTCACGGAGAATCAATTTTAGTAGAAGAAGTGGATCAACTAGATGTTGCTACATCACATTTGGACTTAGTAGATATTGTTCCTAATTTATATGTGGCATTAGAAGTTGAAAACAGTTTGAATCTTGTTAATACTACTGTAATTAAGTTATCTTCGGAGAAAGAGGCTTGTACATAGAACATGAATGTGAGCCGAAAAGTAGTCTTCCAAGTCATATTGAAGATACTTCCTATTGGCCTATCAATCACCAACTAGAAGAAACAATTTTGCAAGAAAAGATCGAGTCATTACCTAACAAACTAGATCCGGAGTTCCCAGGGACAGGTGAAACAGATTTAGAATTGTTACCTACTTTGAAAAGTATGCAAAAGTTTGATCACGGTTTTCATCAAGGATGCAACAATTATGCTTTCACGATTTTAGATCTCCCTCCGTAGGCAACTATGAGAATGATATCTTTGGACATCCCAAGAATATATCAAGTTCTATATTTCCTCTAATTAACCTTCATTCAGAGACAAACAGATAAATCAAGAAGAATCACCTCCATTACCACCTCTCCCTCCACTTCAATGGAGGATCGGGAAGCTTAATAATATTTATCGTGCTACAGAGAAAGAGATAGAGCAACATACTGTTAGTTTCTTGTATTCCGTATTGCCAATGGGAGCTGACAGAAGGCTCAATTATTGAACCCAAATTTACCACTCTCTGTTGTAATTGAGAAGGATTCACCTTCTGTTGATGATGAAATGACATGTGATGGTTTCCTTGTTGGAGAAGGAAAAATAATGCTGCCTACTTCGAAATCTACCTCGCAAGGAATTTCTTTAGATTCATCTTCCATTGATGATGTTGGTTCTTCCCTTGAAGAACTGAACCAATCTCCGTATCAAGTTGCTATAGAAATCACATCAAATGAATATGAGGTTGAGTATAACTCTTCTAGCTTGCGGTCCAATACTATGATGCACGAAACAGTTGAACTTCCTCTGTCAATGAGAGATAATGAGCAGCCTCAGCTTATATTACCACCTTCAGAGGATGAAATCACACTGCGAGCTGCGAAAGATGGCATTGAAAATGGGATTCGAACAACAAAAATACCCCGACCTCGAAACCCTCTAATTGATGCCGTTTTCGCTCATGATAAAAACAAAGTAAGTATCATGTGGTTTACCAAAATGCACATTGAGTTCAGTGTGTTGCATGCATGCTTGTAACACTTCAAATTATTTTGCAGTTGAAGAAAGTGACAGAACGAGTTAGGCCATAAATGCAATCGATAGATGAAAAAGGTTCGTTCTTGGAACAAATAAGGACCGAGGTAAAACTAGACCAACCTGAAGTTCGTTATTTATACTATGATTTTGTGCAAATAACTAAATATTGTTTTTGTTTGGTCAACCTTTTAACCTAAAAACTGCAGTCATGGCAAAATCAAGCATTCAGGGTCCTGACACCAATCTTAAAGTTGCTGCTCTTTTGGGAAAAACAAAAACAATTCGCCAGGTTTTGACCTTGCTCTCTCTGTGAGAACGTGCGTTCATGTTTTTGTTTTGTGTTAAAAGCGATCAAGTTTATTAATGAAAATGGTGAATATCATAGGCCTTTGTTGGTAGTAATGAAGATGACAAGGATAGTTGGAATGATTCATGATAAATTTCCAAAGGCAATATTTCCTAACACATATAATGGTCGTGTCTTTTCAAAAGCTTTGTGCTACAGTCTCTTCTTAGCACGGGATAAAATGGAAATTGAACATCACTGTGCCTTTTCCCAACCATGATTTAGAGATTTGTGTTATATGCGTTAGCTCTGTCTCTCGCATGAACACATAAACACACACAAACATGTAGTCAGTCACTACCATTGTTCTCGACCCACAATAACATGTGGGACTAAATATTTTTTAGGCACATCATGTAAGTTCTTTATGATTTATATGTAAGCCCCCGTTTGATCCCCATTTTTATCAAAAATGCATTTTTCCTATCACATCAATGTGAGACCATTTGAATATTATATCATTTCATTTGAATTGAATTTTCCTACATTTTTTCAGTTTACCCTTTTGTCCTTATTTGACCCAAATCACATGACTACCTGACTTTAAGCTTTGAATAGTCAACCTATCTTTTATTAATCATTTCGGGTACAACACCTGCCCATATAATTCATATAGCGACCCAACAACATATTTTTCTTCTAGTCATTACCTTTCCACCCCCAAAAATAAAACGTGGTAGACAACAAGTGACTACACGCATCAAAAAAATTTGGGCACCGGGATCGCCAACTTATTTTCGCACAATTACATCATGTTGAAAAAAGCACGTTGATATTATACAAATTATTTCACATTCGAACACATGCATACGATAAATATAATAGGCCAGTCCACGAAGTGCGAGCAACATTAAATGCACGAACAAATACCATGAACAGAAAATCGAAATGCAAGAATAAATGTCAAACCAAACAGTCGTCACGATTGCTGTGCCAAGTAATCCCAAAATCTGTCACATTCACTTCGTTGTACTTCCGGTGAATTCAGTTTGGCGTGCATCTCATCCAATGCGTCTGGTAGCTCCACCTAGGCTACATCTACATCATCCTCCGCTCTCGTGAATGCCTCGTTCACCAATCCTGAGCGCCGAAGAAAATTATGTATCCCCACCGTAACTACAATGATGGCAACCTGTGTCGGGAACGGATAACTTGGTACACGGTCCAATATTTGCCATATCTTTTTCCACAAACCGAACGCCCATTCCACGACATTCCTGCAGGACGAGTGTCGGAAGTTAAACATTTTTCTATCATTACGAAATGAACGACGACATCTCGTTCGTTCGTCGTGAAATTGCTGAAAATGGTAAAGTATATCCGATCCTTTGTACGGAACCATATACCCAGGGCGATGAGCAAATTCGGAGTCCACCAAATAGTACTTCCCCGGGGCCGGCAAGGAAAAATGTATATCAAGATTGTGGATAGCACGCGCAAGGATTCGCGCATCATGCAAAGGGCTGTGTGTTCCTGCCAATATGAATGTGAAGCACAAATTGAAATCTACTGCTGCCAACACGTTCTGGGTCGGCACTCCTTTCCGGCCTATGAAATTGATTCGTTTGTGTAGTGGTAGCACAGCTTTAACATACGTCCCATCAATAGCACCTATGCAGTCGTCAAACAGTGGATGCTTGCCCATATCCGGCCTGTGCGGCTCGACACCGTCGTTGTAGTTCGGGCTCGGTCAAATCATATGCCTAGAAAGCGCGACGATCGCACGTAGAACCTCTTTCACGTAGTGACACACGATTTGAAGTGAATGGTTGAATATCGTTGTCACCTGACAATATCCCTTCCCATGCACTAGTACGCACAGAAACATGCTAACTTGCTCGTATATGTCAACCTGCTGGTTACTGCGTAGCCCGTGCTCATCGCGCAACACATTAGCAAAATGTCTCAGCATACCGGGATACATTCGAAATTCTTGATAGCACGTCTGCCCCTTCTTGCCCTTTGCCTCCATCATAACACATGTGTCCGTTTCTCGAGAATGAAAAGCGTCGGATACGTTGCAGCTGCCTGCGATAGTAATCACATGCATCGTGTTCGGCGATTCGACAATATGTTACCCATGCATACACATCGGCCGCCAAATAGTTGAGGAACTGATCTTCCTCGCAGTCATCCTCCACGTCAGAGCCTGGTAGTAGATCGCAGTTGAAGTTATGCTCCTCCATTACTCAATACACGTGGTAAAACGTCAATTTGACACACTGTGGATGCTATTCAGTTGTAGAGAATGCAATTTCCTCATGCAACAACCACAACTTCACTTGTTCTGCCAATCTTCGTTTGTTTGATGCTATTTATAGAGCCTGTATACTCACTTGTCATTCATCATGTACATATTTTTACTATTTCCTGCAAGTTGCACCAGATTTCCCGCAATAATGGTGCACTTAGTCAGAAATTGATATGACATGAAGAAAGAAAAAAAAACAACCACATTATTGGGACACACAAAATAGTAAATACAGAAGTCCTGATATGTTGATAATACCATAAGTAAAACAAAATAGGAAAACAATATTTGTACCACAACGACAGAATTACTTTCATGCTACAATATTATCAACAAATGTGGGAACCATTATTTGTGAAATGTTAACTTACTGGAAAGGGTATTATATACATTGAAGAGAAACATAAAAAAATCAATTGCTCCGTCGTAATATACACCATTCATCGATGAAGTCGACCATTTTCTATTGACAAAGAGCAATCCCTTCCACCATACCAAACACCTGTAACTGATTTTTTTGTGGTGTTAATTTTGTTATAATTTTTCTAAATTATTATTGCATAATAAAGATGTCAAGGTGAAACATAAAATGACACATTTTAACATGCGTAACGATTCGAGTACAATACGAAATAGTACAATGGTGACACAACTATGTGTAAAATACAACAAATTTTCATGGGCTGAAAAAATAAAAGTACATCAACCTAACACACTCAGAAGCGAAAATGCTTGTCACGCTCAGAGAAAATCCATTGAAACCAATCTATTTTCTCATCTGCGTCTTTCATGACGCGAAGCATGTCTCGATAACGTTTCTGCGCCAGAATGGTACATGTGAAAAAGTATATCGACGTACCACGCTCGAGGTGTTCTGTTGCCAACAACTCTTCTACACAGTCAACATAAGCATTGTCGTTAGCAGTCATCATGATATTCATCTTCGCCGCGACCTCCTCCGCCGCACTGGTGGCCCGGTCAACTGAGAAGGACAGCTCACGCGCAAAGACTTTTTTCTTCTTGTCCCGTCGCGTCCCACTGGAGGACTTCATTTTGCCATCGCGTGAGCTGCCGGAGGCATGCACGCCTGAAGAATCATGCACTTCTTCTTGAAAGCCCAAGAATAGCTAACCAATAGGGGGGGTGAATTGGTTATTAAAACTTTTTCGAAAATTAACTCACGTTTTAATGTAATATCCAATTAAACAATTAAACAAATACGCACAAGTACAAAACCAATTAAGAACAAGTAATGAACACAATGTAAATGTGGTAAATTAATCTAAATTCAAGTAAGTAAAAACTAAATAGATTAATTTAAATAATAAGCCCAAATATAAAAGCGATAAGTAAAAGGGAGAGAGGATGCAAACAATATAATTATGGAGGTTCGATTCAATGCAATGATCTACGTCCCCCGTTACCAAGCTCTCCGGCACGAGCAAGGCCTTTTTCACTATGTTGATTGACTTATGGTGCAATCTAACCCTTTACAACGCTTCCGGTGACTTACAAATAAGGAGCACCGATCCTTATACAATGTTGAGCTTTACGGGACCTCAACACGACCCACACTATTGAGCTTTACGGGACCTCAATATGACCCACACTTTATCAAAATGATTTTACAATGAAATTCCTCTCTTGATAAATAATACAATCAAGTTAAGTACTAAGAGAGGTTAACACTTCAATGAATAGTAATAAATGATAGTACAAGTGTTAGATGAAAAATTTTGATGAATATGATAATTAAATATTATATTTAATCAATCAAAGTATTTCAATGAGAAGATGATGAAGAGATAAATCAAATGTAAGTTCAAAGAATCTTCTCAATATATATATATATCTCTCTCTTTTAATGAATGATTGTAATAAATTAAGTACTAAGAGAGAAATGAAAAACTTTGATAAATATGATGATTTTAAAGGTTTGATTCAATCAATCAAAGTTTCACAATGAGAAGATTAAGATGAAATATATATTATGTAAGTTCAAAAAGATCTTCTCAAGTAATATCTCTCTTTTGAAATTGATATAAATAAGTTAAGAATAAGGAGATATGAAAAGCTTTTATAAGAGAAGTTGATTCAAGAAATTTGATTTAAAATCAAAGTTTTCAATATGAAGAAGTAGAAAGATTTATACAATATAAGTGCAAATACCTTCTTCGAGAATATATCTCTCTTTGAAGATTGATATAAAAAAGTTAAGCACAAAGAGATATGGAAAAATTTTGATGAAAGAAATTAATCAAGAAATTTGATTTAATAATCAAAGTTTTTGTTATGAAGAAATAAATGAAATGAATGTAAAGATGTAGGCTCAAACAAGATTTTTCACTCACATATTTCACAAGAAAGCTCTCTTTAAGTTGTTGTAATGAATGCAAAGTGAAATGGTATTTATAGCCATCAAAACGAAATAGTTCTGCCCATCCGGACGACCGGATCTGAACCGGATGACCAACTAGCCGTTGTGGGTCAGAAGTCAGAACGGTTAAAAATTTGACCGCTGGAGAACCGGACGTCCGGTTGACCGTTGACTTTGACTTTGACTCTTTTTTTTTAAAAGAATTTCCTTTTTGATTGATTTGAAAAATGTAGGCCTATGAAGGATGTTTTCATTTAAAAATTAATCTTACTTTTGATTAAAACATTTTATGCAAATGATAATAAAAATAATTTTTCGTGCACAAAATGATTTTTGAGCTATTGTCATTCATTACTAAAGACCAAAGTATTATACCTTTACATATGATCTATAATGCATAGTCTTTGATCTTGTTTCGGTGTTTGGCTCTTAACTTCTCATTTTGATTTTTCATTGATGTTGTCTCTCATACTTTTGATCTTGATCATTCTTTGATGTCATCTTTCATGCTCTTGATCTTGATCTTTCTTGGCGTTAATCTTTCAAACTTTCGTCTCGAATGATTTGACTTGAATGCTTAACTTTCACTTCATTTCGAGTCTAATTTATAATGCTTGATTGATTTTAACATTGAACTATCATCACTCAAAATCAATTGTTAGAAACAATATTAATCTTGTTTGTTATAATCAAAACATTAAGGATGAAGTTAACCATATGTCAACACTTCTGTCTCATCGCTTGAACCACTGCTTTCCACGTCGACTGGGATTGAATCACGGTGATCTTCAAGCGCACTATCCTCAAACAAACTGAAGCCCATTCTGTACAACTTTGTTGGAGTGACTGCATATTTGTCCCCATCGAAAATGTCGCCAAATATTTGACGATATTTGATGTAGATCTCGCTGACATCTTTGTCCTTGAAGTCTTTGTAGTTCTTGTTCTCCTGCAAAGGTAGAATTGAAAAGGTAATGCAGTGATTAGAAAGCATATGTGTAGCAAATATTGTAGATATGTGAAGGTGGAATTAAAAACGTTACCTTCATCTTTCTACTCCACCATTCCTTTGATGCGACGATTCAGCCGGTGGAAGAGTTGTATTCTATCCCGCTGCAATTTAACAGCTCGAAGAAATGTCGGTAGGTTCGCCGCATTGCGTCCCAGTGGTTGCGCAGCTGTTGCTTGTTCCAATTGTGACATATGATTGAGTTGAACATAGCTGATATACGTGCCCATCCATGTTTGATAAAACACCGATCGTTGCAATGGCCCTTGGCAATTGCGGTTTCACATGCCTCAATGAATGCTCGAGTATCTTCAGGGCTCCATCGTGCATAAGATTTTGAGCCCGAGCATTGTCCCGATTCTGGAACAGCATTATAGTCGGCCATTGGAAAGAAGTCGACTGCAAATTACTAGTGGACACGAAGAATTAGAAAAAATCGGCGAATTGTTTAAGAAAAAGAACGAAAATGTTCGAATTACCTATACGTTGGTCGGATAAATGTGTTCAACTGAGATGTGACGATGTAATGCGGCACTGGCTCCGAACGAGTATATCAAATCTTGGGGGTGAAGACACCGAATGCTCTATAAAGATTAACATGATTTAAGCAATAAAGTTGACAGCTACAATCTTGTATTCCCACATCAGTGCTCAATCTTTGAATGCAAGCAATTCTTTGTCAGCCATCCTCTATACATGTTGTGGGACAAAAAACAGAAACCGTCTCAAGATTACCAATTGTCAAAATATATATGCCAACATCAACCATCCATATTCACTGTCCAATTGTCTATGTTTTACAGAAATAAAACAACACAACGATTGACGTGCGTAAAGAATAAGAAAATCAAAAAAAGATAGAAAGAGATCAGATGACATGAGAAAGGTCTCGCCCATTCCTTTCAGAGTATTTATTTTCTAAAGTTCACAGAAAACAATTTAGTTTTCTCCACTCTAGCTCAACAAAGGGTTGGCAATGAATTAAATTTAGTTCCTTAGCAAATCTGGAGAACACGAATTTAACTAACATTCAAATGGCCATGGGTTTGCCCGTCATGACAGTGATGCACAGTTCCACGAAATCACATGGAACTGCAGTGCAAAATCTTCATTTTTAATATCATCTGATTTAAGTAAACTTCACAGTGAAGGATCGTCATGTAATTGATTTGGTGCTTCTCCAATGATAGGAGGATTTAAGTATGAAATCTGGTAGGTAGTATGTACAGATATCAACCAGTAGCTAGATTACAGACAGACAACCAAATACAAATTGAAAGGAAGTTGGAACATCAAAAATTGGAAGAAACTGAATGAATGCTGCACAAATCAGTAGCTAGATTACCGCAAAATCCCCCCAAAAAATAACTATTGTTGAAGCAGAAAACTTAAGCAAATGGGAGGTAGGCTGCTTCACAGGCATCAGCGGGAGAAATTGGTTGGTAGAGTAGAAGGAGCTTCACGACCAATGAAAGCGACGGAGAAGATGAAATAGGTGCCGCAGACCAAACACGGGTGCAGAGTCAGTTCAGCAGCCGTGACTTGTTGGTGAAATGAAGACGATGGAGTCGAGTGATAATTGTGTGGGATTGGTGTTGGAACGATGTCGTCAATATTTTCTGTACAAATAGATCGCCGGTGTTGCCTTTGGAGATTTGGAGAGAGCTTGAGATTTCTGTCGGTGGGAAGAGGGCAAAATGAGGAAAGGGAAAGTGTTAACTCCTGTTGAAGTCGCATGGCTGTCAGAAGAGGAGGTCCGCAACGGTCAAAAAATAAATTAAAGTGGTAAGAATAATGGGTAACAAACAAGCATTAAATGTATATATGCAGGGGTTATTTACAAATTGACATGTATAAAAGAGAAAAGTGAATAATAATTTTCTTTCATTTGAAAGGTAAAACATGGTAATTCATGTTGTTCTTCAAATTATTTTGGTCTTCAAACAATGTACTTGTTGTCCGAATGAGTTCTTTTGTGTGTAGAAGGCTTGCTGGTTAGTGTGAAATTAACATTGTTTATATCTTGAGCAACATGGCTCGAGGTATGAGTTGCTATGCATATAAATTTGAGAGTCATATTATCATTGTATTTTTAATCCTTGTTTCTTCGGATGACAATGTGTCTCCTATATCAATTGATACTCTGATTGAAGATCAGGCTCTCAAAGGAGGATCGTTGTATTGTATTGTATGATATCCTTGTTTTTAAAACTAACACAAGAAATCTATTTAACACCTTGTTTGCAAAACTAAAGAAGTTGCTTTAACACGCTATTCATAATAATCAATTTTTTTGGCTACACAATTACATAAAATATTCATTCGGAAATAAATGTAACAATGAGTAAATGTTATGAACTATTATGCAACTAAAATGTGTTAGAAAGTGTTTAGTCATTTTTAAATAAAGGAATTTTTTTTGACAAATTTATCCTTTCAGTCAAACATCATGTATGTGTTGCATGACATTAAACGTCTAAATAAATGTATCCTCCCAGGTGAGATTTCATGCTTACAATGTTAACACCTTGTTTGGTAGTTATTTTTTTTAAAATGTATTTTTCTTTGTTCTTTTAAACCATACATTTTTCAATAGAATAATATTACCTGAAAACCTAAAACTTTTCTTTAATTTTTAACCACACATTCTCCATCAATCAACTATTCAAAAATACATTTTTTTTTTCTCAAAATGACTACCAAACAGAGGTTAAAATAATGAGAACATAATCGTCGCACTTACAAAAAAAATTAAGAAGCCTAGCAAAATTTTGCCCCTTTTTTTATTAACTTTTTCCTTTTAGATTAGTCCTAGGTGAAATTGGCAAGAAAACATATATGATTTGGTGTTTTCATTTTTTTTTCTCGTTAAGTTCATTGCTCTATAAATGAAACTTTTGTTGACTTAAAAACATAGACCTATTGAGCTTTGAATTAGTCTATGTTTATTTTCAATTAAAAAGACTAATTTTCTATGGAATTTTTTTAAATTCGTTGAATATGTTTCACCAATTTACTCGTGTACTTGTCTGTACTTCAATTATTAGACATAATGCAATAATTAATTAAAATTTTGCAGTTCATTAGACTAGCGCCATAAAACTCTTTTAATAGTAGACTATACACATGGTGCAATTACATGGAAGATATATTATTATTTTCATCAATTTGGATGACGACTAGTGATAGAACGAAAATTTGTTGTGATTTAATTGATATTTTGCTTTAGGAGTATCACACTATCATAATCTGAGCAAAATACGATATGATTCACATCTTCTTATGTAACGTCACGTATTCCTTTATACGATTTGTGTGTGTGTGTGTGTATATATATATATATATATATATATTTAATCGCTTCTTAAATTTAATTCTTAATTCATAAATTCACAATTAATCGTGTTTTTGCAGCGGGATACATCTCGGAGGTTCTAGATGATCAATTGATCATTGTGTCTATTAAAGTTAATTTTAGTAAGATAAACCAAAATATAAGGAAAATAATTGAGTTGTTTAATTTATTTTAATTTATTCTCTAAATATAATGTTTACTTATTTGATTGATTAATTTAGCACACGTTGACCAATGCCTTGTGATTTGAATAAAAGACCCTTTTGTGCAAAATTTTAAGGAAAGAAAATTATTATTTATTCTTCATATTAAAGGGAACGTGAACCCTAAAAGAAACCTCTGTTTTCTTTCTTCTCCTTTCTTCTAATTTACGTTCTGTCTTGAGATTTGATACATAAGGTACTAGTACATTATTTTTAAGATTATGTTTGCTAGCCATTTTTCAATCCAAAAAATGCATTTTTTATCAGTTAGAAATTCAATTCGGCCAAATTTTTTGACTTCACCTCTCACAGCCGTCTTTTTTGACTTCTTCAATGGTCGTTTTTTTTCTTTTTTTTTTGCTGAACATGGCTACCAAACAAAGGCATATTTAAATTCATATTAATAGATCCTTGATTTAAGAAATTGTAGAGTAGTAGTATCATAGCCAACCTCGTTTTTTTTTTTTTTGGGCAGGCTAATGTAAATATTTTGTTTGCACACATTTCCATTAATGTAAATAGTTGTGTGCATTATATATATGCGTATCGGTTAGCGTGTAAAGACGTGTGCACGATTGTTTGCTTAAATATACATTGGAAATTGTGTGCGCTCGTCCAGTTTGAGTTACATTAATTTTTTCATTCTTATTTTTAATCACATATTTTTTAATAAAATAATATTTTTCATCACATCAATAATTTTTTTTTATTTTTCAACCATATATTTCTCATCACATCAACAATAAAAATTTTTTTTTTTTCAAATAATGTGGCTCAAACATACCAATATGTAATGGGGTTGTGTGCATAATTAGATATACATATAGATAATGTGTTTGTTAGTTTGAATATATACAGACACACTGACACACGTTTAAGTGGTAATAGGCATTTATGTTTGACTTTTGATAGGAAAAGTAATTTATTAGTTGAATATATATAGACACACACATTTAAGTTGTAATAGGCATTTATGTTTGACTTTTGATAGGAAAAGTAATTGATTATTGGAACCATACTATAGGTATAGGGATTTTTCACAGATTTTGTTATTATGCAATCTTAATATTTGATTATTATGTTTTATGTTATTAATATTTTTTATGACATATTCATGTACGTCAATGCATCCATAAGTATAAATGAAGTTCAAGGAATAAAAAGTTTTCAAATGTCACGAGTCAATGAATGTTCTAAAAAAAATGTGTATCATGAATATTTTTATCACGAGGTGTATGTCTACGAGCATGAAAGGTGTGAGTCGAAAATTGGACGTGGGGGATCGATGCACCGACCAAATTTCAAATAATAATTGCCCATTGCATTCTGATTGGTTAGGCCATTCACCAAATAAGTTCATGATGTAATGTTAATGATTTAAAAAAATGAAAGAAAATAGGATACATAGTAGAAAAGTTATGTATTTTAAGTAATATATATGCATATTATAAGCAAGTATTACGTACATGATGTTTACTTACTGGGAGTTAGCTCATTCCACATTATTACTATAATTTCAAATGATGAGAGCTAGATGATGCATTGTGACCTCTTGAGGCGAGATGGATTTAGTATTTTCCAAATTAAATATTCTATTCCTACTCTAATAAGACAATTTGAATCATTTTGAAATTTGCTTTAATTTTTTTAAATAAATTGTGTAATTTTCGTACGCAATTGTTTACGATTTTATAAATTCCACAAAATTAAATCAATTAAGTTTAATTCATGTTATAAAATTTTATATAATTTGAGGCATTTATTTCTTAAATGAAAATTAAATACTAAAGCTCATAAATTTAGAAATTTCTAGAGTTGGGGTGTTACATCATAAGTGTCCAAAAAGTAGGGTCCTTTCTCAGTTGATCACTTCCCATAGTTAACCCATTAATGGTGTAGTTGATATCTGGTGTAAAATCGTACATTTTAGCATTGATTATGAAATGTAAAGAAGAATATAAGATATTTGAAATCATACATTTCCCTTCCTTTTTTTTCTTAAGGGAGGAAATTTTATATTATTGGGATGGCAATATTTGGCCCTACCAACTTCCCTTCTGTAATTTTTTTTTTTTTTTTTTTTTTTTTTGATTTCGTGTTTTGATCTGATAATCAATAGACTTGCAGAGAACTCTAGTCCTTATCACTTGATCTATTAATGAAATCATAATCCTCAAAAGTTCTTAATTTTAGAATTTATTAATTTCTTGTTTTATAATTTCTACTGATTACACATACAAAAGATCTAGATCAAATTTTGTAGCCAAGTAGTACTCGACATGCCCTCTTTGTGAGGGTAATCGAGGTCAAACAATGTGCATTAATATTGAGGGTGATCAATGGTAACTGGATTGCGAGACACTCGACTAAGATAATTCAACTTTTTATTTACGAAGCTGCTTGATCTTGAGAGACTTTCTTGACCAGTAAGACCTTTCTGTATAACTCGTGACTTCCTCTTTTGGTTGGCCTTATTATTGAAATCAAGTAGATTTTATTATAATAAATAAATTTGCAAACTAATATTATTGGACGGCTATAATTAAATATTTGTTGGCGAATGGAATAAAATTCCCTCACCAAATCCTACGGAATCATGCCTTGTTGGGTCATCCACGCGTTGCATACGGTTGTACTTTATATAAATAGACGAAAATAACCCTAGTGGCATTATGTAAATAGTTTGAAGTGACGTCTGGCGAATAAAAAGGCCACAACACAACGCAAAAAAGTATTCCATTCGTTGACCAATTGTTGCTAGTTGGAGCCCGCATCAGTCTCCACCTCCCTCACCAAATTCTCGTGCACTTAACTCCAATTGTCACCAAGTGAAATTCTAAGTTCTTGGTTAAATTATTTTTGTGAAAATTTCGATCCTTAAACTAAATAATATTACATAATTAATCACATTACTATATTAAACTTTAACGTCAATCAAAAATCAAATTTTTTTTTTTTTTTTTTTTTCAAATCTAGAAATAACACAGAGACTGAATAAGATGGGATAGAAGTGGTCGTCCTCTTCTCATACAAGAGATTTTCTGGAGGCGGGATGTACATATGATTAAAGAAAAGGTCCATGTTCAAGGCCTACGGATTCTACCATCCTTACCCATGTCGTGAAATTACATATCTTCAAAAAATAAAAACACATTTCTTATGATAAAAGATCTCATGTCAGACTACAAAATTTAAAGTAGTTTCGTTTAACCTTAAATTATTTTTATTATGTAAAAGGTTGTGTAGCAAAGCTAAAAGACGACGGCATTAATTGATTTAATAATTGTTAGTCCCGCGAAGCGCGAACGTTTAACAACTACCAAAAATGATCTTCAAAATATTTTGAAGGATCAATATGAAAAATTTCTTGAAGTTGAGTGACCATGAGAATCATTAGGTCATAAGGTATCAATTGGGCCGTTCTTATCGTGGTAAGGTTCGGTACTATGTGTATCGAAAGGGCACTGAATAAGTACGGCCTCACCTCAACATTTTTTGTCCAATTGTAGAATGGTGGTGGGACCTACGATGTCTAAGATAATTAATATGTGGACGTAAGCGGCTGTCCCCACAAATTTTAGGTACCTAAAATTAATAATTAATTTCGTTTTCAAATTGTTCGTACGTTCCGCACAAGAACTATGTGTGCGACATGTCCTTCCTCAAATAACTTCTCCACCGGATAAACCTAGTCTACTTATACTTTCTTTTTTCCAATATTACCCTCATCAACTACTTTTATTTTCAGCCATCCTTTTATGTCCTTTACCGTACGGCCGCTATCAATCTACTCCAAATGACCAAAATACCCATATTAATTAAACAACCATTTATTTATGTATTCAATAACTCATTTGCTTTAAAATTAAGCATATGAAAAACTATTATTTCCCATTAAATTATGTCTATGTTTTGTCCTCATTCTTTCAAAAATTAATTTTTAATCACACATTCTTTTATAAAATAATATTACACGTAAAACGAAATTTTTTCCTTACTTTTTAACTACATAATCTCCAGCAAAATACTATTCAAAAATACATTTTTTTTTTTGGGGTCCAAAATTGGGGCTTAAATAAGGGCTAGGACTTCTCATCAACCATGGTTGTGGAAGGCTTCGCCCCTATCATATATAGCTTATGAGATGCACACTTGCTGGAATTCATTCATGATGATATGCTGTTAATAAGGTCTACTTATTCTATCAATACAATTCATCTTTTTAAAATTTGAGCGTACAAGGAAAGACAAATATAACTTAACTAACATGTAGAACTTCTCATTCTTCCGACTTATTTGAAATCGATGGACCTCTATCCATTCGTTGTTTCTTTATTCTTAGTAGCGTCATTCTCAATCATGACATTGTAAGATTAAAACTTCAAGTAAAGTAAGTATTAGAAATAAGATAAGGGTCAATTATGTTAGACAAGTAGATGATATCATCCCATCGTTGTGGAAGGCAAATTATGTTCACATTGCATTTTTATTATGTTCACCACATTTTAATGTTCTCAATTATTTTGTCACATTTTTTATCATCAATTTTTATTAGTTTGCACACCTTGTCTCTAATAACTATTTGTAGAACTGAACTTGATTACTTGAGTAATAAGGTTAACGATTCAAAATATTTGTTAGAAAAGCATAAAGAAAGTCATTTATCTATTTTTTTTATTTTTTATTTTTTTGGAATAAACAAGATTAATAGACAAGTTATTTGCTCTCATGACAAATTTTTTTTTTTTTTTGAATTAAAATGTTATTAGAAAATGATTTGCAAAATAATAGAAGGTTGATATTAACTAGGGATGGCAATTCAAACCGTTAAAACCGAAAATCGTGGTTAACCGAACCGAATGGGGCGAAAATAACCGAACCGATGGTGCAATGGGGTGGTTATGATTTTGATTTTAATGAACCGATTCGTGGTGGGGCGGGTATGGTATTTGGCGACGGTGAACCGCCCCGAACCGATTACCCGTTAAAAAAATTAATTGGGCTTTTTATTATTCTTTTCCAAAATTAATTGGATTTTTCATTATTCTTTTCCAAAAATTAATTGACTTTATTCATTGAGATTTCACACTTAATTGCACTTTGTTCTCTATATAAATTGTACTATGCTTAAATATTACTCATAGTTTGCTTTTCATTATGTTCTTGGTTAATTTTTAATTTTGATCAAGAGAAAGGTAATCATTTGTCTTCATTGTGGATTTTTCATGTAATCAATCAGATGTCTTACCATGGGTCGGCGTCTTCTGTTCCGACTCCTCCCGCTTCAATTGGAAGTGCTTCAATTGAAGTTGGAGATACAGCTACTGGCATTCGAAAGGATACGTCAAGTACACCGGGTATTTCACACACTCCAAGTGAAGTAAATGCAAATCCTATTCATATAGATGTAGGTGGTGATGATGATGATGATGAGCCGACTAAAGAAATTAGAAAAAGAAAATTGACATCTACAGTGTGGCAACATTTCAAGCTACAAAGAATTAATAATGTGCCCAAAGCAATTTGTAAACAATGCAATAAACTAGATGGTGAGTCGAGAAATGGGACAAGTCATTTACGTGCTCATTTGGATAGATGTCCTCTTCGAGGGCAGAAGGATGTCAAACAGATGTTTTTGAATCAATTTAAAGAACCTGGTGGTAGGACTGATATTCATGGTAGAATTTATGGTTTTATATTTTTTATTCATGTACTTTTTTTTATTGCTAATTTTTTTTTCTATTGTGTGTAGAAAATTCTATTTCTTCATCATACTTCGGAGCTTGTGCAAGGTTTAGTGATGAGAACATTGACGAAGAGGTATATTTTTTTTAAAATCTTCAGTGAAGACCATTTTTTATTAGGTAGTATGATTGTATTATTACTCTAATTACATTTCTTATTTACTATGTAGGAATCAACGGTTGAGTCTTGACTCTTGACCTATGCTAGTAAGAGTTGCAGGGAAGAATGAAGATTGACCTATGGCCTATGCTAGTAAGAATTTTGACCTATGTTGATAATATTGTTTGTTAAATTCGAATTTTGCATTTAGAAGTTGGAATATTGTTTGTTTTTTATTTTGGAATATCATTACTAAATTGATATTAAGTAAATTGTGTTTTTTGTTTTTATTGACTTTTCTTCATAATTTTTTTTCCAATTTGACGATTGAATTTTGATTTTAAAAAATAATTTATTTTCGTGGTTATTAACCGAACCAAACTGAGATACAAATCGAGCCGAACCGAACCGACTTTCGTGGTTATGGTGCGGTTATGGTATGACAAAAAATTTGATGGTGCGGTTATGATTTTGGCCGAACCGTCCCCGAACCGACCCGCTGCCATCCCTAATATTAACTCAAAATGCGAAGAAAAAAATTGGAGACATAATTCATAAGGACAATATTATAATTTCACACATACATTCTTCTTCCTCAGACAATACTCTCTCAGCTCTCATTTTCTCAGCTGCTCAAATCCATGCCAGTCTGTTCTGTAACTTCTGTTAACAGTTAATACTGTATTCATCTTTTTCTTCTGTAAGCTTATAAGTTATACCTACAAACTATTGAGTTTTTGTTTCATTGATTGAAGCTATAAAGATCCAGTGCAATAGCTTTAAAATCCCATAAACTTTGAATCTTTATAGCAATGAAGAAGAAAAAATCAATCCCTGAACCGAATTTCAATCGCTTTCATCTTCTATCTGTTGAGATAGTTTTCTTGATTATTGATTTTCTCAATGATGACCCACTTGATAAAAAATCATTTTCTCTTGTTTGCAAATCATTCTATGCTATTGAATCTCGCCATAGGAAGACCTTGAAACCCCTTCGTTCAGAACACTTAATAAAAATTTTGATTCGATACCCTTTTATTTCACATCTTGATCTCTCATTATGCCCAAGAATTACAGACAGTTCTCTAGGTGTAATATCGGGTTATTGTAAGGAAATGTTGAGCTCAATTAATCTTTCAAGGTCCAAGTTTTTTTCCCACGTTGGGTTATCAAATTTGTTGGTGAATTGTAGGAATTTGGTAGAAATTGATTTGTCTAACGCCACGGATTTGAAGGATTTGGCCGCGGCCTTTATAGCCGAGGCCAAGAACTTGGAGAAATTGTGGTTGGTTAGGTGCAAATCTATTACTGATATAGGGATAGGGTGTATTGCTGTGGGTTGTAGGAAGCTGAAATTGCTTAGCTTGAAATGGTGCTTTGGAGTTGGTGATTTGGGGGTGGGATTAATTGCTGTCAAGTGTAAGGAAATTCGCAGTTTGGATCTATCTTACTTGCCGGTAATACTGCTGTTCTTCGGCATTATGATTTTGATATTTCTTCATTTAATTCAGAATTTATCGGTCTTTTGGTGTTAGCATATCGATTAGTATATGATGATTTTATATTTTCTCCTAGTGTGGTTTAATAGTTGTTTCTGCTTAACATATCTATTTTTTCTTGTTACAACATCAAGTTATTATGTTATTATGATTCTTGATCATCTGTGTTTTTGATATAATGATAATGATAGATTGAAAGCATCGTCTGATAGAAAACTCTTCTTTTACTGAATTTACGATACATTCGATATGATGTTATAAATTACAAATCATGGAGTATGAGCTTGATAACATTTCTGTTTCTATAATTTTCCTTGTGTAGATAACAAATAAATGCTTATTACAAGTCCTAGAGTTGCAACACCTAGAAGATTTGGTTCTAGAAGGGTGTTTCGGCATTGATGATGACAGCCTTACGACACTCAAACAAGGATGCACGTCTTTGGAGGTAGTCATTTTTGGGAGCATCTACAAATCTGTGTCTGGGCATATTTTGTTTCATTACACTAATACTGAAGATCAGTCGATTTTGTCCTATCCACTTTCCTGTCCATGAATTAATTCACTTCTGAAGGATAACAAAAATAATGTTCATTCAGAAGTTTCATACTCAGGAGGTGTTAATCTCTCGATATTCTTGCAACGCCTGTTTATACGATTACGTTATTAACTAATCAACTTACTGTCTCTTTGGCAGACACTTAATATGTCGAGCTGTCAGAATATCAGTCACGTTGGTTTGTCTTCTCTAACAAGTGCTGCTGGATGTTTGCGGCAACTTAGCCTATCTTATGGTTCTGGGGTGAGACTTTGGATAGTTTTACCCCTTCTTCTGCCCTAACACGTATTATTTTAGCTCATCGTTTACTGCATTTCAGGTGGATCTTGCTCTTGGTGATAGTTTGCAAAAGCTTTCCATGCTGCAATCCATAAAATTAGATGGTTGCCAGGTTACATCTTCAGGACTCAAAGCCATTGGAAACTGGTGTGTATCACTCACGGAACTGAGCTTAAGTAAATGCGCGGGAGTGACAGACGAAGGACTCTCCTCTCTTGTAACAAAACGTGTAAAATTGAGGAAACTAGACGTCACCTGCTGCCGCAAAATAACTTATGCTTCAGTTGCCTGCATAACGAACTCTTGTACTTCCCTCACTTCCCTCAGGATGGAATCTTGCACTATGGTTTCATCCGAAGCGTTTGTTTTGATTGGACAGCATTGCCAGTTTCTTGAGGAGCTCGACCTTACGGAGAACAATATTGATGATGAAGGTAACTTCTTTACCCAACGAAGTGTACTATATTGTGAAGAAGTCAACATGAATTTTGGTATTTATGAGATTTCTTTATTCGTATGCTTTGCAGGCCTAATATCCAATCTCGAGGTGCTCCCGACTTGCAAGCTTAAAGTTGGGGATTTGCCCAAACATAACTGACAAAGGCCTTATCCATATTGGCATTTGCTGTTCGAAACTCGAAGAATTAGATTTATATAGGTTTGTACATGGTTGAAGAAGGCAGTGGTTAACCAATCTTATTAATTTTGTTCTTGTCTAATTACAAGTTTGTGCTCATTTCAGATCTGCTGGAATTTCTGATTCGAGTATCTTGGCAATTGCTCGTGGTTGCACTGACATTGAAACTATCAACATAGCTTATTGTGAAAATATTACCGATTGTTCTTTGGTGTCATTGTCAAAGTGTTCGAAGTTGAACACTCTAGAATGCAGAGGATGCCCTCTTATTACATCGTCCGGTTTAACAGCTGTTGCTATGGGATGCAAGAAACTAACGAAATTAGACATTAAAAAGTGTCAACATATTGACGATGCCGGAATGATTCCTCTTGCTCACTTTTCTCATAACCTCAGACAGGTTTTAATTCAGTCGATTTATCTCCTCGATTAAACATCATTGGGTGCCACGAAATATTATGCACTAACTATTGTTCGTCTCTTACTGTGCAGATAAATCTGTCGTATACCTCGGTCACAGATGTAGGCCTATTATCCCTTGCAAGTGTAAGCTGTCTACAGAGTATGACCATCCTGCACCTCGAGGGTTTGACTCCCAGTGGACTAGCAGCCTCACTATTGGCATGTGGAGGACTAACAAAAGTGAAGCTTCAATCATCATTCAGATCATTGTTACCACCACCTATTATCAAACATTTGGAATCCCTGCGGCTGTGTTTTCCAATGGAGAGAGAAAGTATTCCAGGTATCTTTAAATACGCTTGATGGTTCAACTCAGTCACATTTCAGTTGTTTATCCCATAGTTAAAAAATCTGAACGATGATAATCACATAAATTGGACGTCCGAAGAAGTGTACTCTAATACTAGTGTAAACAAAATAATGGAACTTAGTATTACTTTTTTGTGATTGACAGACTGACATAGATCCCAAATCTTGGAAACTACAGTTAACTGAGGAGGAATAAAGCAATTTCATGACATGGTTTGATCTTTGGAGTGAAGCAAATTCAATAAAACGACAACTGGTACCATAGAGAAGTGGCCATAAATTGGAGCCTTGACCAATTTGAAAGATCATTTAATGATCGTTTGGATTTGCTTGTCCATGGACTTGTGTGTTACGATGAACCAATTATCTCTCAAAAGAAGTAGTACTACTCCTGAGATGGGAACTTGGGAACGCGTTCGTGTAGTAACACTCCAGAGGAACATGTTCGTGTATTACATTGACAGTGTATACAATGCTAGTGTAACTTGTAAGGAGTATGTAAGTTGAGAGTTAGAGAGGCTGCTTTCTGTACAATGGCCTTTGTTGAGTTTGTTATTCAAGTTTTTGTACAAAGAAGAATTTGCGTGCTTATAAATACAGTTTTCCCGAGTGATCTTTGATGCTCGAATGCTGTTGCTGAAAACTTCTTTTTTATTTTATAGGTTTTTCTTTTCCATGAAGATTGTATTTTCTTTTGCTGTTTTTGAGCAAACACAGTAATGGATAATCATTTTTTTCACTACTGACGAGACCCTATTCTCGAGCTCGGGCTTTTTTCTCAATGAGCCGGGCTCTTGTAGCTTTGATTTAATTGTTAAGGATTAGGGTAATCCTATTGATTGTAGCTTTTGTCGGTTTTGCTCTAGGAACTATTGCCTTTAATTTACAAGGTTCTCCATCAACCATCGGTTTTGTTGAGGTTTTTTTCTGATCAACACCAACTTCAAGATAGTATTGTTGTTGAGTTCTATTTCTACGCTCATAACCAAGCCTTAGATCACACACCAAAACCCCGATGCTCAAGTTAGACATGGATGGTAGAATGAAAAGCAGAAATAGCTTGGATAAGTTGTTTTGTGTGTATTGAATATTAGTTGTCCTTACCTCTTTTTGTCCTCTATAAAGTCTTACAATAATAACGTAGGATAGCACATCTATTCTACACGATTGGGATTAAACTACTACACATAATTTATGGTCTTGTCAAATAATATAAGATAATGTGGTAGAAACTAATGACACAAATTGGGAGACTTTCAACTGCACATGGATTGTGACCTAAGCATAGTGAAAAAGTCAAAGAAAAACGTCAAAACATTTTTAAAACAAATAACTCTAAGGTTGTTTCCTAGAAAGGCTCAAAATGCTTGAACATCATACATTGAAGTCTATATACACACACATATAAAACCAATTTGAACGTTCAGCCCTGTTTGATTTTCATTTTTCTTCATAAAAATGAAAAATACGATCGTTATCCATCACATTCAGACACCATTTTTGACTTTACATCTCTTATGGGGGACCCATAATGACTATATTTTTTTTTATTTTTATTTTACAAATAATATATATCAAACAATGCCGAAATAATTTCCTTTTTGACATCGTCTTCATTTTCTTGGCTTTTTCATTTTTCAAAGATTTTGCTTTTGTACGGACAACAAAAATCTAAGGAAATATTTTGTTTGGACAATGAATGTAACCTATATTCTTCAACTCACGTGTAGAAATAAGAAAAACGTGCACTCTTCAATCCTTTGAAATTCCACTTTATATCATTATTTGTAATACCAAAAAGTTTTATACCAAACCTAAATTATGTTGACTAGTTCTCTCGTGCAAAACACTCTTGGCCTAAAGTTTGGTCAATTGTGCATATCTTAAAGTAAGTTGAGCGTATGTAATACTCTACTTGGATAGAGTTAAATGAACTATTCACGTACTTCTCTTATTTAAAGATTTTTAAGTTCATCAGTTTCAACAATACTAAAAATTATCTATGTAGTTAAATTAATTTGTAAATTAACATAAAAGAAGAGCAATAATATTGGACATAAATTAAAATAGATGATGTCTACAAATTTTTTTATTCAATACAATATGTCCAGGACCAGGACAAAACCCATTGGAGATAAAATCATTTATTCATTATTCATCAATCTTCGCACCACTAGTGCTGATAGCGTCATTAAACCTGTGTGACTAAGTACTTATTTGGGTTTCGTTATAAGTTTCTTATAATTTAAAATCTAAATAGTCAGAATCAAACATAACCTATATATTTCGTAGGACTCTCAGTTACTATTTACTTAGCCATTCATTTTTATCACGTTGTAATTTAAGAAACTTACCAACAAGCCCTAAGCCCTTGTTTGGATAAAATGGATTTTGAATAGAGATTTGAGAGAATGTGTAGTTAAAAGTATGAAAAAAAAATTTGAATTGACGTATAAAATATTTTATTGTGTGAATATACGGATGGAAATGAATATTAGAAAAAAAAAAAAAAAAAAAAACTTTAAAATGATGGGAGGGGAAACAGGGCTAAATGACTACTATGGTATCTTGGTAGGATATCCCATGATGAAGTGGCGGTTGCAGATGATATGAACCGTAGAAAATCCCAATTCCTCAAGACTGATTCAGCCGCCGGGATTAGTCAAACCCACGAGCTTTGACCAAAGAAACCCATTCCACGGTCAAATTTTCTATCACCTTCTTCGAACAAGCCCTTCATTTCACTATATTTATTTTATTATCCTTCAAATCCCTCTTCAAAACTTTCCAAATTCTTCCCTTTTATTCAATTTCTAATGTCTTCTTCAGGTGGCAACTTCAATACTTCTGTTGATGCACCATACATTTCTTCATTCACTGATCTTCTTGTACGCAGCAGCAGTAATAAACAAGAAATGAACAGTGAAGAGAAATCTCCATTCAAATGGGATTTTTCTGATCAAAACAGTATTGAAATCCCAAAGTATAAGTCATTTTCACCTTCTTCTTTGCCTATATCACCTTCTCCAGTTTCTCCTTCTTCTTACCTTTCCATTCCTCCCAGTTTGAGCCCTTCTGTGTTTCTTGATTCTCCTGTCATGTTTTCGTCAGCTAATGTAAGTCCCAAATTTATTTTTAATTTATGCTAGCTAGTCGAACGAGTTGATAAAACAGAATTCATGTAATCGAACCCAAATTTAGTTTGTAGTTTTTATATTTGTATATATCTTTTCTGACTCAGAGATTGTGGAAAGTAAGCAAGGGTTCTAGGTATAGAAGCTAGTTGAGGATGTTCAACCGACCATGGTGATAAAAATGAATTCGTGTAGTCGATCCTAAATTTATTTATTAGGAATAAATACTGTCTGTAGTTTGTATATTTGTGTATGTCTGTTCTGACTCAGAAATGTCCAAAAGTAAGCTATTGGGTAAAGAAGCTAGTCCATCTAGATGTAGTCGACCCTAAATTCTTTATTTTCGATACAGAGATAGGTTTTGTAAAATGAATCATGTAACTGGTATCGAGTTTATCGGAAGTAGATCTTAATTTGTTGTCGTGTGTGTGTGTGTGTGTGTTTCGATCAATCGATATGTGATAGGACTAATGAAGATTTTGATGTGTTTGTTCAGGTTCTTCCATCTCCCACTACAGGAAGTTTTGCTGATTTGCTGCCTAAGGATGCGGATAGAAAGTATTCTGATTTCACTTTTGGATCCCAAGCAAGGCCTTCCAGTTCTTCGTCTATGTTTTCGTCTTCTGCAGGAAGAAATCAATCGGTATGATCCCGACACTGAACAACTCGTATATCTATCTTCGTCATTTATTGCATAATTATATGATTTTTTGAAGAATTAGATCCTTAAATCAGGAATTTCAAGATTATTAAAGAGAATGAACCCTGTAATTTTATACATTTTGAGGGAATTATTATTGAGAATTATCATTTCCTTTTTAGATTGCTTGTTCCTGTGCTGATAATTATATTTCAACAGGAGGAGTTATTAAGAAGGAATCAAGAAAATGGGGGATTCAATGCTCTAAATAAGCAAATTGAATTTTCATCATCAAAATCAGAATCAGTTCCATTTCAGAATTTCTCTCAAGATGTTTCGACAATTCAAGCAAATAGCAATTCGGCTCAAATGCACTATGCTCAACCTACTCAGTATATTAGGGAACAGAAAAAATCAGACGATGGGTACAACTGGAGGAAATACGGCCAAAAACAAGTTAAAGGAAGCGAAAATCCTCGTAGTTATTACAAGTGTACATTTCCAAATTGTCCGACTAAGAAAAAGGTCGAACAAAATTTGGATGGACATATTACTGAAATAGTATATAAGGGGAGTCATAATCACCCGAAGCCTCAATCGACTCGAAGATCATCTTCGAATTCGATTCAAAATCATGCATATAGTAATATGGGAGCTTTAAATCAATCAAACTCATTGCTTGAAAATTCTCGTGGGGAATCTGTGACAACCCCGGAGAATTCATCAGCTTCTTTCGGTGACGAAGATATCGAACAAGGGTCTCCGATGAGTAACTCGAGAGACGAGGAAAATGAACCTGAAGCCAAGAGATGGTGAGTCTAGCACTTGATAATTTTAATAATTACTAGCACTTGATAATTTTAATAATTACATGATATCAGAATACATATCTGACAGTATTAATTTTCTTTGTGTTTTTCAGGAAGGGTGAAAATGAGAATGAAAGCATATCAGCCTCGGGCAGCAGAACGGTTCGAGAACCTAGAATTGTCGTTCCAAACCACAAGTGATATCGATATCCTTGATGACGGTTACAGATGGAGGAAATATGGACAGAAAGTCGTTAAGGGCAATCCAAATCCAAGGTACAGTAAAACCTCAACTAACTAATGTTCAATAAATTAATAACATTAATGACATTAATTCATTAATTTCCTGCAGGAGCTACTACAAATGCACGTACAGTGGTTGTCCGGTTAGAAAGCACGTAGAGCGAGCATCTCATGATATGAGGGCGGTGATCACCACTTACGAAGGAAAACACAACCATGATGTTCCTGCAGCACGTGGTAGTGGCAGTTATACTATGAACAGACAACCTATTAACTCGAACAATGTACCTACAGCTATTAGGCCATCTACCATGATCAGTCATTCCAATGGGTCGTTGACAAATTTTGCCAATTCAATGACAAACAGGTTATCGGGAGTGCAGAACCAAGCACCGTATACCCTTCAGATGTTGCAAGACACAGGCAGTTTTGCATACTCGGGTTTTGGAGACACGGTCAATCCCTATATGAATCAAATGGCCAAGGAGGAACCTAAAGATGATTCATTTTTTGATTCTTTTCTAAACTGAGGATTGCCTGGGAGAAAAATCCTATAAGTGGCAAATCTTTTACTAGTTAAATTGTGTTGTATATGTTAGATCTTGTGAAAGGAGGTGGTGTATTTTTTTCATTTGTTTTGAGGCTGTTGACGCTTAGAACAATTGCCTCATATCAAACATAGTGTAACATGAAATAAACTATAAAACAAAATGTCTTAGGGAGTCTTATTTTATTGTCAATCATTTCTTTCTTTTTCAGTCAAAATGTTGAACAACTTTTGAATAAACCAGCTCCTTTTTCTTGCCAATTATTGAATTATTGCACTTATTTTGATGTTTGTACAAAACCAGGAGAATTAGTGCTAGCAGTTGGCCTGGCACATCAGATACTCATTTGAAGTCGATGCTTCTCTCTTCTCCTACTAGAATGTATACAAATTAAGATCAAGGGACAGAGATATTACCCAAAAATAGGGGACGGGAGTGGTGGGGGGGTAAGAAATATAAGAGAGGTAATTTTAGGGAAGATGTGCCAATGTGGCATAAAGAATGTGTCTTAATGGCCATTTTGTCAACAAGAAAATTTCTTCCAAAATTTTCATGGGTCGAGATTAGCTTATTGATGATTATTACGTAGCTTATTGTCAACCACCAATAATTCTTACAACATTGGATACCCTCTTATTGGATTCTAGTCTTATGTTGTATGATTATCCCTTCTTGTTTTTGTCTTCCTTAAACATCGTGAAAAATTTCCAAATCTTGGGCATCCCAATAAATTTTGGGTACCAATATTATTTTGATTACACCTTATTTTCTGCCTTTTGGCAATCTGATTGATTTTCTTGCAGAAAATCAACTGGGATTTTTCTTGCCCCATAAGACAAGAATTTTGTGGGCAGCAAAGATATGGGCACATGTTGTTCATGTCAGAGGGGTGGAAAATTTGAAGGGTTTTTTCTCGAAGAAAACAAGGAGGAAAGACAAGTTGAAGATGACGACATTATATTGAGAGTTAACGGTGGTGCACGTATGAGGCTGCAAGGATCATCTAAATATGTGTCAATGTTTACACAGCAAGGGCAAAAGGGGGATCAGCCAAGATGCCATGACTGTTTGGGAGGTAAAATTGTAATTGCCATTTCAAGATTATTTTTGGCATATAATGCACATTCTCGTAATGGTTAGCGAAGATATACTTATATCCTCTGAGGAACTAATGATTGGTCGCGATTGAAATTCTTTAGTTTGGATTTTTTTGGTGAAAAGATAAGATTTATGATTATTTGGGCAATCTGGAATAGAGGCACGGACACATCTTATGAATTCAAGTGTCATTTCCTACTGTTACCTAGTCGGGTGGTGAATTGAAAATATTCACCCGAATGTTTAATCGGTGTAAAGATATTGGAATGTAGTTAGCAACGAGTTTGCATGACAGATGATGACACCTTGAGTATCCCACATCGGATATTAACTCATCTTGCTGTTGATTGGAACGAAACTTTTTAAGATTAAGATCTTGCTAATATTAATTCATTGCTTTCTTCAGAACTTCTTGGGTGAGAAGGACATGTTCTTTTGCGGGGTGTTTGACGGACATGGTCCGTCTGGGCACGAGGTGGCTCACTATATCCGCGACCTTTTACCCGCAAAAATCTCATTATTACATGAACAATCAAGCGTTAGCGATGCAAATACTGAGGAAATTTCCCAATTGTGGAGTCCATTTTTCTCAACATGGAAAACTAGATTAATCAAGTCCTTTCAGAAGATGGATGAAGAACTCGAGGCTGATGCTACCATTGAGAGCTATTGCAGTGGAAGTACATCAGTAACTGTACTTAAAAAGGTACCAAATGCTCAAGTTCATGTACGAATCTACAAGATTTTAACTTCTTTTATTTCGTTAACACTACATAGTGCTATTCAATCCCCTACGCCAAACGTGTCAAAATGAATTTTGTTTCATAAGATATCTTAGTTTGAATTTTTCTTCATTTAAATCTTTCAGTGTGAACACTTGGTAGTTGCAAATTTAGGGGATTCTCGTGCCGTTCTGTGTACTCGGGATGATAACAATCAACTTATTTCTGAACAGCTAACGGTTGATTTGAAACCGAATCTTCCAAGTTAGTGTTTTTGGTCTACCTTTGCATCGAAATGGCCAAAAGTTTTGATACAGTTTTGTATTTCTTAAATTTAGCCTTATCTTTGCATCTAAATTAGGTGAAGCACAACGGATTAAGAGTTGCCAAGGCAGAGTTTTGTCAATGGATGAAGAACCAAATGTGTTTAGAGTATGGATGCCTGATCAAAATTGCCCTGGTCTTGCTATGGCAAGAGCTTTTGGAGATTTTTGTTTAAAAGATTTTGGCCTAATCTCAACTCCCGAAGTAACTTACAGGAAGCTCACAGAAAGAGACGAATTCGTAGTCCTAGCAACCGATGGGGTAAGACTTTTGTTCAAAAGATTTTGTATATATAAACTAGATATGTTTGATATGCAGTACTCGAGAGAACTTAATTTAAAAATGGCCTCACTCTTTCCTGTTAAGTAATAACTACAATGAATTCACTTAAAACTCTTGTTTTAGTTCAGATATGGGATGTGTTGACGAACAATGAAGTAGTTAAGATTGTGGCATCGGCAAAGACACGATCAATGGCAGCTAAAATGTTGGTAGAACGCGCTGTTCGAGCATGGAGATACAAATTCCCGTGCGCCAAGATTGATGATTGTGCAGTCGTATGTTTGTTTTTCAAACGCCACAGACCCTTGACCAAATCCATTTCCGAAGTTACTGATCAGAGCTTGAATTTTACGGAGCTTGAAGCATATAGTTATCCCAGTAGGACTAAAACTGATGATGGGCTCGAAACGGTTTTGGATTGGAAAGTAAATAAGGGATCTGAGAGTCGAGAAGATCGATCACATTCTGTAGCAAATAGGCCTAGAAAGCGAAGACTGAGGAAATAGGATTGTATTGAAGAGTAAGTTGAGGCAACGACGCTTATAAAGGACACGGACTAAATATCTTCGTCATTCAAGGTTTTTAGTAATCGAAAATACCTAGGATGTTTTAGCGCATGATGTGAGCAAGATTTCGAAGACTAGTAGTGGATGTTTGATACACCGTGTTATACAGAAAGTTTGACATTATATACAGAGATTGACGTATTATATACACAAACCACCGTAAAAAAAGAAAAAGAAAATATTAATACATAATTTCGGTAGATGGCATATATTTGCGTGCGAAATATATCATAAATGTTTTCTCTTAATAAAAATTTGAACCCCAATTGTTTCCCGAATAATTACCAAACTGCACTACATCAATTCAATCTTTCAATCCCATCGTCTCATAAAGATGGACTTATTTCTATTTTCACACAAATTAAGAAAATGTAATTAATATAAAATTGCATACTCTATTAATTTCTCATTCCACCTAGTCAGGTGGGCGCCAACAGATCTTTCGATCCAATCCCTACGTGTGGGTCCCATTCACCTATCAAAAGTGAGAAAGCGAGCAACAAAATATATATATATATATATATATATATATATATATATATATATACTTTCATTAAGGGAATATGTGGTTATATTGTCACCACAATTTTTATTTGATATACCATATTTTAGTTGTAGTTAAGTTTTTTAATCTTTGTTCATTGTAACAATTATTTTCTTAATATTTTCTGTTGAATTTTTATGTTTAACCTTCCATTAATTACATCTTTATTGATGATTTATTTCAAAATCTTTTGTTCATGCTTTGAAAGAGGGTAAAATATTTTTTTTCGCACTTTTTATTTATTTATTTTTTAAATATGATGGGGAAATAAGTTGTTTTACGTCATTTCAACGTACTTTAAAACATAAAACTATTTTCAAATACAAAATGTGTTAACTAATGAAAAGTTTAAGATAAGAATGACATGAAAAATCGTTAGGGACACAAGTGTTATTATGAGCAAAGATCAAGTACCATAAGTACAATTAAAATGTGGTGCGAGAAATAAAATTGAAAAAAGTTTGTTATACATCACTTGTACACATTCCCCTCACATGAAAGAGGACCCATGGTGATTAAAATATTCGCAGGCCCTCCTCATGTGAGGGGGATGTGTACAAAGTTGTGTACAAGTGATGTACACCAAGCCCCTCTCAATAAAATTTGTGATATGAATATAATTATCCTAAGAAAGTTGGTCTATAATTTGGGACACATAGAAAAGAAAATCAATCATAACTTTATGGGACGGATGAAGTATTTCGACTAAGTTACCTTAAATCCTAATCTTATTTCGAGTGTCCTATCTCAAAAGAATCTTAATGAGCTTGTAGTAAATAAGTAATTTATTTTTAAGTTCTGAGTCTCAAGCATGCTGATTTGGCACAATTTTGTTCACAAAATAAAATTTAGGGTATGTTTGTTTTAGATTATAATATGATTTTAATCTAAGTCAAAGTCAAACAATCAATATCAATCATATCTTTTTTGGGTTCTCACAACTTTTTAACTACACATTTCAAAAATTTATATCACAATCTACTAAAAATTCGATTTTAATCCTCACCAAACACCCTATTAATTCTTACTCTATCCGAACATGTTTGATAGGATTAAACTCTTTTACCAGGGCCTATGTAGCCCTGGTAATGCAGCAAGGCTTTGCTCGATATAATGAAAATCCATTAATACTCAAATCGCGATAATAAAAATAGCAAAAAAATTTGAAATAAGACACTTTCACAGGCCGAGCACAATTTTTGCATATTTTAATTCTTTCGCAGTTTAGATAAATACTCAAAAATTGTCCTACTTGTTTGCCAAAAGTTGATGATTCTTGATTTTTTCTATCATCAAAGAACATTCGAACCTAATGATATTTAAAAAAAAAAAAAAAAAAATTAAAATCGCAAAAATTTATAAATTATGATAATCTCAACTTTGATAAACTATTGGGTTTTATGCATTAATGCAATCATGTTGCAAGACGTTAAAACTTAGAAGGAATTAGACTATATACCTACATTTCTTTTAAATGTTTTAAAATAACTCCTTTATTTTTATTTTATTTTATTTTATCTTATCTCATCTAGTTAACTTTTTTCAAAAAATACTTATAAAAATATAAAGTTATTAATGGACGAGAGCAAGGTTAAAGAAAATCGTTTATTCTATTATAATATTTGTCCGTAATTAAAATAACAAAAATTCGTCTTCTTAACTAAATATCGTTTATCGTGAGTTTAAGTGAATGAATATGTCAATCGAGACTTAGTACAACAAAAGATATAAGGCCCTGTTTGATTGGACATATCTTCCACATTCTGCCTTTTTTTCTTTTTGACATTTGGAACACATTTTAGACTTAATGGTAAAAAAAATTATCCATTTAATTGACAATTTATATGAAAAACAAAGTTAAACGAACAAAAAAATTTGCGAAATATTTTTTAATTTTTGACAATCCAAACAAATTTTATCCTCAATTGTAAAAAAAATTATCCCAAAAATTAACAATTTTCATGGAAAACAAAGTCAAACGGATTAGGTGGAAAATTATATCAATCAAACACAATTAACTACAATTTTTAGTAAAACAAATTCTAGACAATTCAATTCCCTGCAATTCATTTTTTTTCCACCCAAATTTCACCTTTGCAATCAAACGGACCCTAAGTACAATAAGGATACGAGTTAAAACAACAACTACAAATTTATCTTGAATTTATTTTTTGCTTTTTAAAGCACTACAATTTCAATAGTTAATATCTCAAACTATTCTAACAATTCCAATCAAAGAGTTCTATTTCGACAAATAATTTAGCACGGAATAGACTCGAAATTTAATAGACTAGTAGATCGAGAAGATTATTTTATTTTTGTAATAAAAACAAAGACGGACAGATTCTTATAATCCATTGACTTTGAGTGTAACATGACGTGTTATTATTGGTGCAAAATTATGTACATGTAGACTTTTCTTTTAACAAAAAATAACAGAAGATAACATAATATTTCACTAATCCAAGTAGATTTTTTAATAAAAAAAATTACACACTGCAAGATAATGTTTTTTTTAATAAAAAGTAACTTGTGGTAGCACAATAGGTTACCCATATAGAAATATTATTTTTTCCAAATTAGAACTTGAAATATTTCATTTTTAAATGACAATGCGTGTTTTTTAAAGATTATCAAAGGAGGTAAATTTTAAATTTTAAACAAAAATGAGGTATTTTTAAAATTTTTGAAAAAGAATGCACTTATTAGGGTATGTTTGATAATCCTCCCCCCCCCCCCCCCCAACTAGGAATTCAAATTTCAAGTTCCAACTTTGTGCTGTTTGATAGTACAAATTTTCCATGAAATTCATTTTCTCACTTTCTCTTACACGTGCATTTTCTTGATTTTTGAGGTAAATGTTTTCCCACCACTTTTGTAAGAAAATAATAATTCTTTTTGACAATATTAACAAATTCTAGACTCAATGGTAAAAAAAAAAAAAAAAAAAAAAAAAAAAAAAAATCACTTTTATTCACAATTTTCATGCAAAACAAAGTCAAATAAATGATATTCAGTATGATAATTTTTTAAAATTTTTTTTGGCAATTATAACAAATCTAGACCCAATGATTTTTTTTTTTTATCACTTTTATTAACATTTTTCTTGCAAAACAAAGTCAAACGGACACCAAACTTTTAACATTTTTTAGGTGGAAAATTATATCAATCAAACACAATTAATTACAATTTTCAGTAAAATAAATTATAGACAATTTAATTCACTGTAATTTATTTTTTTTCCACACAAATTTCACATTTCCAATTAAGAATGTGATGTTATAAACATTTAACCGTTCAGTTCTACATAAATGAACAATGAGAATTAATATATACTAAAATATTTTCTAGCGTATCTAATAATTAGTCTTTAAAATAGTCACTTAATAAGACAAAATGAATATAAATATCTTTAATTATTTCTTTCTACTAAAAAAATAATCTAAATAATCACCCTATTAAAAATAGCAAAAAATCATAAATATAGAAATTTGATACTTGATAGGTGGCATTTACTTGTCCGCAATATATATGAGCATGTTTGAGCCCCATTTTATTGTAAGAATACATTTTGGAATAGTAAATTGATGAAGAATGTGTGGTTAAAAAATAAGATTTTTTTTTTTCAATTAGCATGTAATGTTATTTTACTGAAAAATGTGTGATTAAAAATGATAGAAAAAAATATATTTTGGAAATAATGAGGATCAAACAAAAATATAAATCTAAATATTTTTCTTAAAAAAATTAAATTCGTGATATTTATATCATAAATAAATCCGTTCTCAAAGTGCACTACATCCCTGAAGTCATCCTACATTATCGCCATAAAAATTCTTGATTCGTATGTATTATCCCATTTTTTCGATTAGATGTCTAGATTTGAGTTGCATTCAAGTAGAGACAAAACAGCGTAGACAATCAGTTAGAGAGATAAATTGAGTGTGTTTGGTGGAGATTTAAATTAGATTTTAATTGAAAAACTAGTCGTTAGTGGGTCTCATGCCTGAGATGAAAGTCAAGCATAACGGGTATATTTTCAATTAAAATTGAATTTTAATCTCCACCGAAAACATTTTTCGATTACCTATTTTTCAATTAGATATTTCACGAGTTACATTCTAGTAAATTTGTTTAAAGGTTTCACATCAACTAGGAGGCTAGAGACTTAAATGGTCTTTTCTCCTGAACTAGCCCGAGCTGAACCAATTTCTTTTGACTCGTCAAAGTGAGCCAAGTGCCCCATATTTGCTTTGCCTAGCAAGTCACACCTGCCACATTTCGCTAAAGCTACTTGCACTCCCAAAGCAAGGGAAAAATTGTGGGTTCGTGATGTTTCAACTGAAGCGTGCACATTGGCTTGAGCATGTTGCTTCCACAAATTAGTGTCTGCTTTGGTCAAAGTTTTTTGCTCCCTCTGAGCTCGTCGGTATGTTGAAGGCATAGGTTGAGGTACGTGCTTGACTGTACGATGCGCATAAGGTTGAAGACCACCCAAGTTATTTAATGGATGGGTTGGACCATGGGCTCAGGGCCAGACCTGTGAATGTCGGAGCCTGAGACGAAATCCATAAATTAGGCCCCCAGACCCCAAATCAACGTGCGCCTGTACAATTATTGATCCTATAACAATAAATCATATAAGCCAACCATGCCGCAATTATATAAGCCGACAAGAATTCAAACATTTATAATCTCTTCAATAACGAGTTAGGACAAGTCATTGCTTACTTGAGAAGTAGAATTTCGACGAAAACTATGAAATTATACTCTTGAGAATTTTACCAACACAACTCACGAGCCTGAAATAAAAATTTAACATTAAACATCATTGCATCAATGACCAATAAGTGACACCACATGAAGGTTGTAGACTTAATAGTTACCTAACCTTCATGTGCGAAATTCTGTTTTTCTTCTTCACTTTTAAATATGACACGTTTTCATAATAACCATGTGTCAATAATTTTGTAATTCTGGCAATAAGTCTTCCTTAATAAATTTTATAACTAAGTAGGTAAAAAAAATTAAAAAATTAAAACTTTATACTAAGAATAATAATCTTGAAATTTGGGCTTGTGAATGCTGTTTTATGGGAAATTGTGGGCTGAAAAAAAAATTGGGCAGAAAAAAAAGGGGCCCCTTCCACTGTGGGCCTGAGACGCATGCCTCCTCTGCCTCGTCTCAGGTCCGGCCTTGCATGGGCCACCCTTAGTGATCAATCCACTAGGAAACTGCTATATTTTAAGAAGTTCGAAAAATGCACTGAAATATTATGGCATAGCTTACAATCCTAAAATCTAATGTAAATGGAAGCATTTTTGGGTTTTTCATTTTGGTCCCTTATCTTTCGTATAATATCAAATGTAACCCTCTCTTAAGTCTAGAGGCTAGAAGATTTTAAGAAGTGTAAGCAAACCAAATGATTAACCATATTGTTGTATTTGTGGAGGACATGTTTGGTATCGTCGATCATATTAAACTTGACCCAGGATATAAAAGAAAGTTATGTTGATAAGATTAATGTAGGGTCCATTTCGCGAAATTTTTATTTTTACTTCTACTTTTTATAGAAGAGTTTCTTAAAAGTCATCTTAGATCAGTTTTCTCTATAATCTTATCTAGTCAAATAAAGTAATTTCCAAAAATGATTTAAATATATTCAAAAGTGTTGTAAAAGGAAAGTTTATTACGGTTTGTAATGAATGACAATTATACCCCTGCAGCCCTAGAAATTATTATCATTGTATCCCTGATTCTTACCTATAAATATAGGGCTTTGGTCATTAATAAAATACACACAAGTCTATTGACTTAATTCTCTCTTCTACCTTTTCTCTATTTTATAACACGTTATCAGCACGATAGCTTTAATTCAATAATTTATTTTTCTTAAATTTTATCTATTTATTCAAATTCCAAAATGATCACCTTCGAGTTTATTCAAGTCCCAAGATTATCATCCGATTTACTGCCCAAGAAAAAGATCGGATTGTGTTTGCCCTCTGAGCAGAAGATTCTTTTTAGAACAAGTTTGCGGATTTGAAACTACTGCATCAGGTTGAACCTATTGCAAACCCTAAGAGGCTAATGTCACCTAGGCTGGATCATTTGTATTGGTTTGTCTATGGCTAGAGAAGGGACAAGTTATGGTAGAGCATTAATTATGGCTCATGATGAAAATTTACCTGCCATCGCCAGCACAAAGAAAACCCTGGTTTGAATTTTCAACACACATGATTGGACTTTAATATAGGAGGTAACTTTTTGTTCACAAGTCTTATGCTTTTAGTGTGTCAAAATTATGTGCGCTTAACTTTGAGTTCTTGCTATTGCTTAATTTTCATTTTACACGATGGAAGTTGTGTATTGAAATTTATTTTATTTTACATACAAATATTTTAGTTAGATTATACTTGTTCTCAAAGAGCATAGTTAAATATGATCTAATGTAAGTTATATTTTTATTCGTGAAGAGTAAATTCTTATATAACTTATTATAATAATATTTTATTGCTCTTGAAGAGCATCAAATTATAATTTTCAATATTTCAAAAAAATATTGATCTATTGCTCTTGAAAAAGTAAAAATAAAATATAGTGTGCTTTTGAAGTAGCACAAGTCTAGAAGAATATACTAGTTGTGTTCCTGAAGAAACACAAATTAAATTACTCAATACTGAGTTATAATTTTTAAAGTAAGATAACTTTTTATTTTATTAATATTTTAGGAGAATATTACTTGTGCTAGAATAGCGAATTCTATGAGATCTAGTTTATTTCATGATTTGAGAAATTTTCTAGATCGATATCATAAATGAATATAATGTTGTTGCTCCTGAAGAAACACATCTCTACAAATAATACACGACTCCTGAAGAGTTAATATTTTCTAAATAATAATTCGTTACTCTTGAAGTAACACACTATTATTTATGTTTTAATAATATTTTATTTGCTCTCGAAGATAATAATTAAAAATTATGTCTTTACTCCCGAAGAGTAAATTCTTATACAATTTATTATTTCAAACAATAATACGTTATTACTCCTGAAGAGCAAAAGACTCCGATTCAATAGTCCAGAAAAATGTTATTTATAGATCTGTCTATTACAAATATTTTGTTGCTCATGAATTAGCACAACATTATATTGATATTATTTGTTCAGAAGAGCATGATATTACAATTTCAATATTCCAAAAGAATATTAATTAATTTCTATGTGAAATCACAAATTCAATTATTCAATTTCTTTACGTATCCATTCTTCTACATTAGGATTTATATATTGATGTTCTAGTTATATTTTATTTGCTCTCAAATAGTATAATTAAAAAAAATTCTCTTTTTACTCTCGAAGGGTAAATTTTTATCCAATTTATTATTTCAAATAATAATATGTTGTTGTCCTTGAAGAGTATGATACTACGATCCCAATATTCCGAAAGAATATTGATCTATTACTCTTGAAAAATTTATAATTAAAAGTAATGTGTTCTCGAAGTATCACATCTTCAAAGAATATATCATTTTGAATTCGTGTTTATCTCTGAAGGAAAGCATATAACTAATGGCACGAGAACATTGATTAGTTTGACTACTTGAATGATATATGACTATATAATGTTTATTCATATTCTTCAAAATTAAATAATTGAAATATACCTTATATTGAACCAGAAGTTCAATTTGATTGGCATGACCAGTTGGACATCGCTGGATCAATAATGATGCGAAATTTAAAATTCAAATGGATATTCAATGAAGAACCAGAAGATTCTTCAATCCAATGAATTCATATATATCATTTGTTCTCAAACGTCACTAGCTAAAATAATATTCAATTCACTACATTTTTGAAAATTAATTAGGGTGATATATGGGGTCCCGTCACCCACCACGTTGACCATCTAAATATTATTTGTATCTAATAGATTTGATACAAATATTAGATAATTGCATGGTATTCGCAATCTGAAGTTTGCGAAATTATTGCTCAAGTTATGAGCATAATTTTCAAATTATATAATCAAGACTGTGTCTTATTAATGCTAATGGGCATAAATCTCAATATTTGAATAAGTGTTAGTTGAGATGTCGATAAGTTATTTAACACTATTGTTTGTTAAATGCCTCCAATTAATTAAATTGAGAACAAAGTATTTTTCCCTTTTTGTTTGGGTAATTCTATTACGCATTGTCAACATCATAGTTCTCCCTATTACAATTGGCTTATGGTCAGAGCCTAATTTTTCATCTAATTATTTTGATAGTGCAGTATACGCAAAATCAACCCATCACAATGCACTGAGATAAAAAATAAAGAATGTTGAGAATAAATGCATAGTTTGAACCCTTATCCCAAATAGGTGATATTTTATAATGCTGAAAAAAATTATTGTCAAATTGACTGGACAATTCTTTCAACATTAGGGGGAGGAATTAAGAAGTTGAAAATAATATACAAATGCATAATTATCTAAATTCTCGCAAAAGATCGCTCGAACCAGAAGCTCGAAAGATAATTTATTTAGATGCATTTACTGATAAAAAGGATCAAAGTGCTCCAATACGAATTAATGTCCTAAGAGGACAATTTGATATTATTATATTTGATATATCTATGGCACGTCTGAAGCGTGATGTGTTCGATTCTAATACAAAAATCTTTGAACAAAAATGGAGCAATTAGCAAAGATGATTTTATTAAAGAGGCATATACTTTTAATGAATATTTAGACATAACAAATTATAAAACCCCTGAAGAGGTTCTGGTACCGGATATATTGAAATTTGAGATATCTTAATAAGTTATGTCGTTATGGAATAAGAAATAGAATCGAAAAATGAAAAGTTGTCGACAACAATTTTGTACATGATGTGTTACATCATATATGAATAGCAAGGAATCAAAATAAATGCGTCAAAATATATCGATCGAAATAATGTTTGACCAAATAAAATGGATGCAATCCTAAATTGATTTCACTAGAGAAACATGATTTTTTGGACCTGTAGTCCAATAATCTAAAGATATATACTTATGCGAAAAGAAAAGAAAATGAGAAAAATGAAGTCATAATGTGTAATGTACGACTCTCAATATAGTGAATTTCGCAAAGATTGTCGTTGATAAAATCACGAATCTATATCATGTTATCTTGACAATATATGAAATTTGAATTACGTGATAGTCAACTCATCTGACATGACTATTAATATTATCTCTGAAATATTTAATATGCTTGAAGCATTACTCAAATGATGCATGTCCGAGAACCATGTTTCAAATTAAATTGCAAAGATCATTATGTGGATTGAAACAATCTAGACGCATGTAGTATAATCGCCTTAGCGAATATTTGTTAAATGAGGACTATAAGAATGACGATGTCTGTCCATATGTTTTCATAAAGAAAACAAATGTTGGATTTACAATTGTAGCGGTTTATGTGGATGATTTAAATTTAATTTGAACTCCTGAAGAGTTCAACGAAACTGTTAAAAATGAATTTGAGATGAATGATTTGGAAAAAATCAAATTCTGTCTCGGGTTGCAGATTGGATATTTTTCAGAAGGATTATTTGTTCATCAATCTACATATACAGAAAAGTTCTAAAACGGGTTTATATGGATAATGCTCATCCATTGGCATCGCCTATGGTTGTTCGATCACTTGATGTGAAAAAAGATCCGTTTCATCCCCTTGAAGATGGAGAAAAAATTCTTGGTCCTGAAATATCATATCTTAGTGCAATTGGAGCATTAACTTATCTTGCAAACTGCACTCAACCTGACATAACTTTTTCTGTAAATCTCATTGCAATATATAGCTCTACACCAACTCAAAGAGATTGGAATGATGTTAGACATATTTTTCGTTACCTAAAGGGTACGATTGATTTGAGATTATTTTATTCCCAAAAGTCGGGATATAGTTTAGTGGGATATGCAGATGCATGTTATTTATCTGACCCACATAAAACTAAATCACAAATAGAATATGTGTTTACACGTGGAGGAACAGTTATATCATGGAGATCTGTGAAGCATTCCTTGACAGTAACATTCTCAAATCACTCTGAAATTATTGCAATCCATGAAGCAGAGCGAGAATGTATATGGTTGAGGAACATGACTCATCATATCCAAGGATCATGCGAGTTAACTTCAACAAAAGATAGTCCAACAATTTTGTATGAAGACAATGCAGCTTGTATTGCACAACTTAAAGGAGGCTATATCAAAGGCGACAGGACGAAGCATATTTCTCCAAAATTCTTTCATACACACAAGTTTCAGAAGAATGGCGACATCGATGTTCAACAAATTCGCTCAAGTGACAACTTGGCCGATCTATTCACAAAAGTGCTGCCAACATCTACATTCAAGAAATTAGTCCATGAGATTGGAATGCATCAACTCAAAGATTTGCAGTGATCAACATCAGTGGGAGTAGATGTACTCTTTTTCCTTCGCATAGGTTTTATCCCACTGGGTTTTCCTAGCAAGGTTTTAATGAGGCATCATTTATTTTTAATATTCCAAAATAACTGTACTCTTTTTCCTTCGTTTGATTTTTTGTCCCATTGAATTTTTATCAAACAAGGTTTTAACGAGGCAGATATTTTGTAATGTGTCATTCAAGGGGGAGTGTTGTAAAAGAAAAGTTTATTAGGGTTTGTAATGAATGACAATTATACCCCTGCAGCCCTAGAAATTATTACCATTGTATCCCTGATTCTTACCTATAAATATAGGATTTTGGTCATTAATAAAATACACACAAGTCTATTGACTTAATTCTCTCTTCTACATTTTCTCTATTTTATAACAAAAAGTAGTTTTTAATCTTATAAGTAACTTTTAATTTTTCAAAGCATTGTCAAATGAGTTATAAAGCTTGTTTACTTCCGTTTTGCCCCAATTTTTTGGAAATAAAAATGGGTGGAATAATGTTTTTTTTGAAAAAGAATGAATTTTTTTTCGATTTATGTATAATATTATTTTATGGAAGATTGTATGATTAAAAATAAGAAAATAGAATAAAATAAAATAAAATGTAATTTAATTTAATTTAATGTGATTCAAATGGGGTGGAGAGTATTGTATTGTTATGCCTCCACCTTATGTGGAATTCTAGTCACTTCAACATAAGAGCCACATGGAGACCAGATGACGTGGATGAGTAGAAGTCTATGAGCCTTAGGGGGGCTGAGCCTTGCTTAGGCTATTAAGCTGACTCATTCCTTGGAGGAGAAGCCAACCCAACCCATATTGGGATTTATTTGTACTTTTTATAAAAAAAAAACTGGAAGTATGGTTGCATTTAATTTTTTTTATGTTTATCTTGTTTCATATAAATAGAATGATATATTTGTCATTTCATAATTTTTGATTTAGAGACCGGATGAAAATGATAATTTCTAAAAGAGTAAATATGGATGAAAATGCAAAAAAAATGTAACATTGAGCCCTTTTTTATTTTTATTTTTCCCAAAATTCATTTTTCTTTCTTTTTTTCAACCACATATTATTTATTAAAATAATATTACACGCAAATAAAAAAAATCTTTTTTTTAATTACACATTCTTTATCAATCTACTATTTCAAAATAATACAAGCAACCAATAAACAAGGATTTTATCGACCTTTTGATCACGAAATAATTAAACTTCACCAAGATTTGTGAACGCCACAAGATTATTAGTCTTGATAAGTTCGGGTTGTTCCATCAAGAACAAAGAGAGCAAGCAAAAGTCTTTCAATTAATTCATATTTGAAGTCTTGTTTACAATAAAAATAAAAATTCATATGTATACTAAACCCTAGGAATAAAAATAAAAACGGAATGTAAGTGTCCTAAAATATGACAAGTTTCCAAAAATGAAGAATTTTAACTAAATTAAAAGTCTCGCGAAAACAAGGAAATATTCTGGTCGAGTTACTACCATCCGACTGCACGATAGTGTGCCTTTACTTCCATTCATGGCGAGAACATGAAATTGTCCATCTCCTCTAGGATGAAGTTTGGACTTCTTTTGAATTCTTTTTCGCCTCTTTCATATGAACACTCAATAACCATCACATAGATCAAAGTGTGCTCGTCCCAACGGCTTCCCTTTACAAGTTTGAGATGCTCCAAGAACTATCCCTGCCGGTGAGTATTCGTGCTTCCTCCATGTCTTACCCTTCCTAGGTGATTGTAGCACAGGGCCGGACCTGAGGAGAGGCCCAAGAGGCCCCAGCCTCAGTCCCAGCATATTGGGGGGCCCTAATATGTTAAACCCCCCGTTTTTTTAAAGCCAAAATCGATTTAATCGAAAACCAATAAACCATCTCCAATTCTCCATCGACTGATCGACCATCCTCCATTCCTCCTCTTGCTCCTCTGTTCTCCAGCGACTGGCGACTAGAAATGAATGGGAGAATCTCACGCTTGATGCCTTGACGTCTCCGGTCCGGCGCTACAGTGTGCTCCAGGTTCTCAGTAGTCAGTTCTCACGCTTCGAATCGTCTGGCACTCTGGCTCCTCCACCTCCACTCGGACCACTCCACTGCCTCGAGCCCTCGACTAATCTATTTGCCTATTTTGTAAGTAATTTATTTTCCCCAATCGTTGGTTACCTGTGAGTGTTGGCTGTTGCTGTTGTCTGTTGATTCTGAATTTCTGATTTCTGCAAAATTAATATGGGCTTATGTTATGTAGACTGGAGATGTGTTTCTGGCTTTCTGTGTAACTGTGTTTGTGTGTTTTGTGAATTTGTAATTTCATACTTGCTGTGGTTCAATGGTTGTGACTTGTGCGCTTGTGCCTGACTGCCTGTGAATTATCGTAATTGGTATCATCAATTCATCATATCATGGTATGGATAATCAGGATTCAGGGTGGAGTGGAGGCTGGGTGAGTGAAGAAAGGGTAATCGAAGGCCCGAGCCTGCAAGGTGGAAGCAATATTTGGTGCTAAATCTAGTAGTTAGTACTGGTAATTGTGGTTAAGTGGTTTTGCCGTTTTGGAGATGGTAGACATGGCCAGATTTAGTAGTGGTAGTGGACAGGGTTTGGGAAAACTGAAAAGAGTTCTGTTGAGAAGAAAGGATTGGAAACAGTTTAGGTAGGAATGTTTGGAATTATGTATAGAATGACCTTATTAGAGAAGATACATTACATCTTATTGTGAATGAGGGGAAATGTAGAGCTTGTTTGTGAGAAACTTTTTGAATGTCATATAAAGAATTCTCCTTACCAATTTTCATTACTTGTGATAGCTAAATGCCAGTTGCTTATAAGTTCAAGAGGTTTGATTACGAATTCCTAGTATTACACTCTCATTTCAGTATGAATTTGTGGTTTGTGGATTTTTTCTGGTAAATGAGAATGGCTTCAATAGTGACAATAACTAAGGCATGTTTCCATTGTCACTGTGATCATGAGTCCATTGATTTTCCCAGCAATTGTACTGAATTACAGGATTATAAGTTGTGCATTGTGATTGGGTCATCAATTTTGATCTTCGTTCTTAAACTAATTTGAGCCTCTTTTACTCTCAAATTTCAGTGTTAGCTGTTGAAATTTCTTGAGTCCAATACCATGGCTCCTAAGTATGTGTCGGGAGCTCAAAAAAGGAAGAAGAGGGAAAGAGTAGAGGCATTAATTCGAAGCCAAGCTGGAGATATGGAGAAGTACTTTAATGGCAAGAAAAGAAAAGAGAATGAAGGAACACTAGAAAACAATGGAATTTTTGAGGAACAACAAAATCGGAATGATAACGATAAAGAGAATGTGGATGAAGGGAAAGAGAATGAGAAAATGAGTGAACCTGCCAATATGGATGAGTCAAAACAGAATGACGAAAATAATGTTCAACATGAGGATTTAAATCAAGAGAATTCATTTTGCTTGAATTTTAGTGATCCTAGAAATTGGAAGGACATTCACATTGATCAAAAGATGAAGGACTTTTTAGTTGAAATGGGTCCAAAAAGAGTTGATGACATCATATTTCCCAAAAATAGTCAAGGTAGACATTTTGAATCATCACAATACAAACGGCTAATGGCAAATGGGCAGACAACTGATAGAAGATGGTTAGTGTATTCAATTTCTTTGGATAAGATCTTTTGTTTTTGCTGCAAGCTATTTAAGACAGAAAAAATGATGAAAAATATTGGTCAGTTGGGTAATGACAGATACAATGATTGGCATAATGTGCATCGGCGTATTACAAATCATGAAGTGTCTAAGGAGCATATATCTTGCATGATTAGTTGGATGGAACTGGAAAATAGGCTTCAAACAAAACATACAAATGATAAAAGCATACAATTGTCTATCAACAAAGAAAGAGAGCATTGGAAACATGTGTTAACGAGAATAATATCTATTGTGAAAAGACTCGTTAAAAATACTTTGGCATTTCGAGGAGATTGTGAGCAACTTTATGTTGAAAACAATGGATTTTTTTTGCAAATGGTAGAAATGGTTGCTGAGTTTGATCCAATAATGGAAGAACATATTCAACGTGCTCAAGCACGCGAAATTCAGTATACATATCTGGGTCCTAAGATTCAAAATGAATTGATACAAATGCTGGCAGGCGAGGTGAGAAGTGCGATTGTCACAAAAGTAAAACTTGCAAAATATTTTTCCGTCATACTTGATTGTACTCTAGATGCGAGTAATAAAGAACAAATGTCTCTAGTCATACAATGCGTGGATGATTCGGTAGACTCGCCAATGGTACAAGAATATTGGATTGAATTTTTGAAGGTGGATGATACATCGGGACTTGGACTTTTCGTTGAGCTTAAAAATGTGCTAAAGAATCTTGAGCTTGAGCTTGATATTGATATTGATAATATAAGAGGTCAAGGGTATGACAATGGAGCTAACATGAGCGGGAGACATAGAGGTGTACAAAAAAGGTTACTTGAAATAAATCCTAGAGCTTTCTATACTCCATGTGGTTGCCATAGCCTTAATCTAGCATTATGTGATATGGCAAATTGTTGTTCGAAAGCTATGTCATTTTTTGGAGTGATACAACGAATCTATACATTGTTCTCTTCTTCTCCTAAGCAATGGAAATTGTTTAGAGATAAAGTTCAAAGTCTGACACTTAAGCCATTGTCACAAACACGCTGGGAAAGTCATGTGGAAAGTGTCAAGCCTATAAAAGAACAATCTGTACAAATAAGAGACGCTTTGCTTGACTTGGCAAATATTGCTGAAGATCCTAAAACAAAAAGTGAAGCTGAGTCCTTAGCAACATATGAACTTGAAAATTTTGAGTTTTTGCTTGGCATGGTAATTTGGTATAAGTTGTTGCAGGCAATCAATACTGTGAGTAAATTTTTTCAAGCCGAAAACATGGATATTAATGAAGCCATCAAGCTTCTACAAGCACTTATTTTGTTTTCGAAGAGTATAGAGAATATGGGTTTGCTAGTGCTATGAATGAAGCTAAACAAATGGCAAGTGAAATAGGAATTGAAGCTATATTTCAAGAGAGACGTAACATTCGAAGAAAGAAACAATTCGATGAAAGTGGCAGTGAAGAGGTAACACATTCGGCTGAAGAATCTTTTCAAGATGAGTATTTTCTCTTTATAATTGATCAAGCTCGATCATCACTTCAAACTCGTTTTGAACAATTTACACATTATGAAGAGATGTTTGGATTTTTGTTTAATGTGGATAGATTAAAGAGTATTTCAGTTCACAGTTTGTTGGAATCTTGTATGAATCTTGAGAAGTATTTAAAACATGATGGACATTCAGATATTATAGGTGATAACTTGTTTTCAGAGTTGATCATGTTGAGGTGCTATTTAACTACAGAAACAAAAAGAGCAATTGATGTGCTACATTATTTGAAGAAAATGAATGGTTGTTTTCCGAATGCTTGCATTGCTTACAAGATTTTGCTCACCATCCCAGTTACAGTTGCATCAGCAGAAAGAAGTTTCTCCAAATTGAAATTGATCAAGACTTATGTCCGATCAACTATGTCACAGCAAAGATTGAATGGTTTAGCCATGTTATCAATTGAAAAAGAAATGATTGAACAACTCGACTATTCTAGATTGATTGATATTTTTGCCTTGAAAACTGCAAGAGGGGTTGTATTTAAGTGATCTTTTCGAACATTTTCGCATTGTTATGTGATTATAATATACATGGTTTAAATATATTTTTTTTATTTTATTTTTTATTTAAGTAAACAAATATAAATGAAAAAAAATTAATTGTTTTCTATAATTTATGGGCCCAAAATTTAAAGTTCGCCTCAGGCCCCGGAAAACACAGGTCCGGCCCTGTTGTAGCAATGACACTGCAAATAGACTCATGTCTCCCATCATATCACATTGGTAGTTCAATCCACTGCATATTAATACCTTCCATGACAGCTTATTTACTTCTTCAGGGATCACAAAGTTGACCTTCGGTAATAAAAAAATTTTCAAACTGAGGTAGGCAATATGTTTGCCTTCATGGACCAAGTCTTCAAAATCTTGCAAGACAGAAATAATAAAACTAGGGAGGGAATTGTTAGTTCTCACTAAAGTCCTCTTAACTTCACTTTCATTTTCTTGCAAGCTTACTTCTGACTTTTCTTCTCTTCGAATACTTTTTTTTCCCCTTTTGTGGTTCCTTATTTCTTTCAGCCACCTTTCCACTCTCATTTTCTTTTTCACTCTTTTGTTGCTCTACTATTTTTTCCTCACAACTAGCCATCTCACTATTTTCTCTCTTACTTGCTTGTTATGGAGGATCTCTCTCACTCTCCTCTTTTTCTCACATTTTTCTCTCTTCCAAGTATGTGTTTCTTGGGAATCTGAAATTAGTGACAAATTTTGGTCAATATTTTGTGGTCACCCATCCTCTTTTTCCCCCTCAAATATCGAGAATCTCGAACTGAAATAAATATTTATTAAGATGAAACATTGGTATTATTATAATCGGAGGGAACTGCAACATGGGGAATGTTCGTGTTTCTTTGCACCCCCAACATAAGCGGATTTCCTATTGTAGCGACCCAAATTTTTAAAAGTACAAATTTTATAACTTAAATTATATCGCTACGACAATCCCGTCGAATTTTAGAAACTATTTTACGTCCGTCGAATTTGTCTAGCAAAACAAATTTATTTACGATTTCGAAACGATTTTAAACTTAAAATTTCAATATTTATTTATCGAATCCAATTTCGAACAATTTTAAAAGTATCAAATTCTTATCGATTTGAATCCAATTTTAAGGTTCGATATTCTATTTAAAATCCAATTTCATTAATTCCAAATTTTATCTTTTAATTCAATTTTAATTAAATCCTATTAGCCAAAGAATTTTGTTCCAACACAAACTCTAAGCCAATTACTGCCTCGTTTTTCGTGCCCTACTGTTCATTCACCATCACTTTTCCCTCGACTCCCATGGCAGTCTCCTCCTCCACGCCCCTCATCCACACACAGCAGGCATCTCCCCAGCAACTTCAGCAAGGTAAGAAGATCACCATCTTCATCAATTTCACCTCAACCCAATGTAATTTCACATACACACACACGGTTAATACAGAATCACCCACGCACGAGTTGCTGCCACCACCAAACTGCAAACCACAACCAACCACCCAAACCCGATTGCAAACACCGCCAACCTACAGTCGAGCCACCACCTCCTCATACCGCTGCCATCCCACACAGACCACCACGATACCGCACCGCAACCACCCAAACACGGCAGCCCCGTTTGCCCAAAAAAATCGACCTCTACTTCATTCAAAATCAACCCAAAATCAACCACAAAACTAAGAATAAGAAAGCCCATTCACTTACCTCCACCCTAGGCCCCTTTTGGCCGGATTCCTCGCCGGAAACAACCAAGAAATCCAAATTTTTTGCCCCGGTTTTGACCTCGGTCGAACCCAAAAACCTCCCCCATCGACTTCTCCCGCCGGCGCCGCTGTCTTTGGCCGCCACCACCACCTTTGCCATCGCCATTTCGCCTCTTCCATCACCGTTTCCTCGCCGGTTCCCTCCTCCTCTCGAGCCCTCCCTGTCAAACGCGAATTGAGAGAGAGAGAGATGTGTGTTTTTGTAAATATCTGATTTTAAAAAATTACTCCTTAATCCCAACTTTTAAAAGTCCTTCAATTTAGCCCAAAGTTTTTAAATGTTTATTATTTTAATTTCGAAGTTTTATAAATTGTTTGATTCAGCCCCTATATTTTAATAACTTTTAAATCAGCCCATTGAATTTCAAAAAGTTTATTTTCAGTTTTAAACTTTTAAATTTCAGTTTTAAATCTTTTCAATTTGGTCCCTAAAGGTTTTAAAGTTTTAATTAAACTTAGTATCTTAAATTAAATTAATTTTGTTCTTGCTAGACGAGATCGCGGGCGAAATGTGAAGCACGGTAACATTTCAATTGTTCAATTTTCAAGAAAACTTTCAAGACTTCGAGGTGGGGTTTACATTTAAGCAATTGTGGTTATTTGTCCATATTAATTCTTGATGTGTGATTTTGATTGTGATGTAATGTTTATACCTATGAAAATGTTGCCAGGGACCGTAAATAGGTTCGGGATCGAAATTGGGTTCTTGGGAATGCCCACAGTGCTAAAATTTGTTAAGCTTATACCATGTTGTCAGGGACCGTAAATAGGTCCGGGATCGAAATTGGGTCATTGGGAATGCCCACAGTACATAATTCTATAGTATGTTGTATGGATATTATTTTCACCACTTGATTGCATATTTTGACTTAATTTGGACTGATTGCTGTATCTCCACTGAGTATAATTCGTTATGTTCACCCCACTATTTTTTCCAACCTTTCAGGTTAAGGAGCTTGGCAGGGCAAGGCAACGAGCGGGGCAAATTTTAATTTAATAATAGACCTTTTAAATTTCAAGTTTTGAAACAAGAAGTTTTAAATAGTTGATTTCCATTTTGATACTTAAATATTGAATTTTGGTATCTTTGCAAATGTTGGTTTTTGCTAATCATATTTGGTATTGACTCTTGAATGGGAGAAAAATTATTTTAGAAGTGATGTTTTCGCGTTTTGTATTAAATTGCTATGAATTTTTAAAGTATATGTTTGCCTTCGTATTGTGGCGACTTTTGAAAATATTTATTTACAGGCTATTTTGATTTAAGTAGCGTCTCGAGTTATTAGTGAAATTTGGGGCGTTACACCTATCTTTATTTTTCCTCTTTTCCTCCTTTTGTCTTCAACGCATCTCCTCGATTTGCAACTCTTTTAGTAGGGGGCCCTTCTTCTCTTCGATTTTAAAAGTTATTATAAGTTATTCGAATTTGGGTGTGATCTGACTTCTATTCGAAATATTATTTGGGAATTCTATCTGAAGCATATTTGAGAATTCTAGTTGGAATTTATAATTTGGGAGTTCAATTGAGAGTTTGAAATTTGTTTTGGACTTGAAGAATATTTGAAGGAGTCCAATTTGCAATAGCATAGGAAGAAATCACGCAAGGAAAAAGGAAACAACGAACGGGTGCTCGCTACGCGCTCAGAACAGGAATGACCGTGCTTGCTAACCGCTAGGCACCCGCTTGAGCAACTGACCACCGCTCAAAACGGTCACTCGAGTGGTGATCTTATTTCGTTGTTTTGGTTTTTATATTACCATGTTATTTTCGTTGTCTTCGTCTAGACTAGGTGATTAATTGTAGTCAATAAGTTATGTGAAAAAGTTAATAAGATAATCGCAATTAAGGACACACTAGATAAAGAATGGTCCCAAATTTAGTTGACTGTATTATTTCTTTCACATTAATAAATTTTAGTTCTCATTATATATATATTTTTTTTTTATCGAAAACGTGGAACACAATTTAATTATTTTAAATGTATTAATTGGATGAAAGGGATATAGGGTTAAATTATTGGGGCAATTAAATTTATTAATTAATATTAGTATGGTAATATGAAAGGTTAACTCCTAATATTAGTGGATCGTTGAAGTACTTTTGTCGTAATTTTATTAGAGTGAGAATCCTATGATAGTCATATTTATGCCGTAATTTAAAATGAATTGAACTTTTAATTGTATAGTAATGTGAAAATTGATATTTGTGTTAAAATCTAAATTGGTCTCCTAAATCACAAGACGAGGCAAAGACCTAAGGTGGGTTGGGGGTGGGGGGCACATAAGTGAAGAATTTGAAATTTCTTCTTTCAAATTAATGACATCTTTATTGCATGCAAAAATTTCATATATACATTGCAACCTGTTTGCTATTAAATAATTGGATTTTTCTTTATTTTCATTTTCAATCACTTGATATTGATGGCATTATTATTGTAAAACATACAAGCTTAAATAAGATAATATTCATGAATTTCCAATCTTTCTACGAGTTAAAATATAGAGCAAATTATAAAGACAATACACTTTCCGAAATTATTAACTATTACGGAGAAACTCCCTCCTTTAAAAAAAATATATATAAACCTCCCTCGATAACATATTTCCTCCATGACAGCGAAAAAGAAAATGCACTTGTTCTACTCCCTCCTTCCCAATTATATAGGCTGAGTTTCCTTTTTCTCTTATCTCAAATATGTGGGCATGTTTCCTAATGTAGAATATTTTATTGTGTTCATTTATCAATATACCCTTATTAAATTTTTTCTACTTAATGTGTTAACTTCTTGAAGTCATCCAAATACACACATCTCACTTATTGGAAATTCTCATTTTCCCACTTAATATGCCAATTTCTTGAAATTATTCAAATACACAGATTTCGTACTTCTTGGAAACATGGAACAACTCTCATTTCCCCACTTAATATGCCAACTTCTTGAAATCATCCAAATTCTTTATTAATTCCAACAATTATTTACTACTACATGCTAAAAATTAAATGGGGATAAATTAGGAAAGATTTTGACAAAAATTAATTTTTCAATGGTATTAAAGAATATTTCTTAATCCGTGTGAAAAACGAAACAAATTTATATAATTGGGACGGATGGAGTATAATTTTTTGAAATTCTTATTACAATATATTTAAAGTTATTTTTTATAATTTTGGTTAGATGAGTACATAAAGATAAAAATATTATCTTTCTTTAAAACTAAAGCAAATTTTTTATTTTTTATTTTTTTTGCTTAAATTAAAATTATAAAAATGGTAATTATATTCACACTTCAATACATCACATTTTAATTGAACTCAAAATCTTAAATCTTTGCTTATTTTAACACTTATGTTCCTAACTTTTTTGACTCATTCTTATCTTCAATGTCCATAAATTAGCACAACTCATATCTTATAATGGTTTCCTTCAAACAAGTTATTTCGGAGGCATAAAATAACTTATTTTCTGATAACATTTTTAGAAGAATATTAAAATAAGAAAGAATTTTTATGTATTTGTCATAAACTCTAAGGAAGGTTCTATGATTTAATCTAAAATATATGAAGTTGTATTTGTAAGATGCATAATCAAGCTAACAAGTGAACACTAATAGACGTTTCAGTATAAAATAGGGGTGTAAGCGGTCCGATTTTACTGATTTTTGACAGATTTTTAAATCAAACCGTTTACACCGGTTTAAGAAAAACTCAAACCTAAATCAAACCATTTTGAACGGTTTGAAAAAAACTCAAACCTAAACCTAATGGTTTGGTCCGGTTTTAAACCGCAGGTTTCACCGTATATTTTTTTGCCTGTTGTCCAATTTTAAACAGTTGATTTCGTCGTATATTTTTTTACTTATCTATTTTTATGCCATTAATTTAGGAGTGGACATTCTTTTCCAGAACTGGTTAAAACGGACCGGAATCATTTAGAACCGGTCGATTCGGTTCCGGATCTTCTAAAAAATAATTTAATTTTGGGACAAATTATTAAGAACCAACCGATTCCGATCCAGTTCTCGGTTCTAATATGGGAACCGCTGGGAACCTGACGATTCTCATAGGATTTTTTTGCTAAAATATATGATTCAATTTTCAATCACTTTTTAAAAAAAAAATAATAGGTTACTTTTTCATTTTAGACCTCAACGCTTTCCTTCTTCTCTTTGATTATTTTCTTCTCCCTTCTTATAATTTTTTGATTAACTGATTCTCAAGCAAATTAAAATATTAGGTATATCTATACCTTAATAAATTTATTTACAATATATAATTTCATTTCTAAGAGTCGAAATTTTAATTTTATTTTCACTTTGATTATATAGTTGTTAATCCAATCAAAACTTTTCATCTAGATTTCTACAAAGTATAATCGACAGAACCAGAAGTTGCAATAATTTTAAGGATGTTCAATTCAATGTAGGATTTTGATTTTGATTGAAGTTTGTTTTATCATTGGAGTACTATGCAGTTTATATAAGTTGATGATTGTTTGGTGATAATAATTTATATGAAATACAATGTGGGATTGCTTGATTAATCGTTTCAGACTTTCAGTTTAAGACCTATGAAATATATAAGCCTCATTTAAAAATAAATAAAAAACTCAACACAAAAATCTTACAAGTTACAATTTAGAAATTTTCATTTTTTTTAATTTTTTAATTTTTATACATTTTTTTGCCGGTCCGATTTGGTTTTAAACCGCAATAAAATTTTTCAAACCTAAACCAAATCGTTTTTGACCGGTTTGGTTTGGTTCAAAATCATTTCGTTAACGGGTCCACGTGGCACCAAACCAACGGTTTACAAAATGCGGTTTCGATTTGATTTTTCGGTTTGACGATTTTTGCTTACAGTCCTAGGCCATGTTTGATTCTCATTTTGGAGGAAAAATGTATTTTTGAATAGTTGATTGATGGAGAATGTGTGGTTAAAAATTAAGGAAAAATTTTAAATTTACGTGTAATATTATTTTATTAAATAATATGTGATTAAAAAAAAAAATGAATTTTAGAAAAAATGGAATCCAACGGAGCTTAGTATGAAATCTCTTTGATTCATCAAATTTCTTTCACAATCAGACAAATGAAAACACGAAGTGACATTCAACAATTTGATTCGTGATCATTAGCAATCAACTTTGGGTATATAAAAGTTGTCTTTTAATTTTTTAATCCAAATCTACCAAGAAAATTGATACCTTTCAACATCGTTTATGGACAATAGCTACATAGGTTAAAAAAAAATAAAAAAATGGAAAGATGTAAAGTTAACAAGTTCTTGAGTGAAAACACAATTAGTTGGGGACCCCCCGCCCCACTTGTTCCATTTTTTTGTTTTCTTCATGTGAATGTCTTAAATTTTGTAAGTACTCCACCGTTAATTTGATCGTATATTTGTGAACTTTTGACTCTTGAATTCAAGGTTCTCAACTCCTTCAAATCAATGAGTTGCACATGTACAGTACACGTATGTGCACACTTAGAATGTGTTTGATAGAGATTTTAATTAGATTTTAATTGAAAAATTAATCGTTAGTGGGTCCCATGCGTGAGATGAAAGTCAAGCATAACGATTATATTTTCAATTAAAATTGAATTTTAATTTCTACTGAACAAGCCCTCAACAAGATTCCACATATACAACGATAAATCTATGATAAAATATAACGTGTTGTTCCTATTTAGCATCATTTTTTAAATCTCATTTTTAATCATACATTTCATGTGACTCACAATTTTTATCAATTTTTTAACCACACTTTTTATAAACTTTTATCAAAATCTACGATAAATTTATTTTTTATCAAAACCAAATAGAGGTTTAATAAGTTCAAAGTTGTTATTGAAACAAGAGTAACACGATACAACTTAATTAATATATATAGTAAAAATATTTACACACAAAATGAACGTTCAAAATATGTTTCTGTACAAGTAACGTGATACTAACAAACTACAACAAATTAAATCATATTCTAAATAAATATGAAGTTGGTTTGCAATTTTCAAGTTGTTTTCAATTTTCTAGAATACGCAAAACTTGTTTGGTCCGGCATTTTTGATAATATATTTTCGAAAATATGATTGAACTTCTAAAATAAAACTCAAGACATCCTTACGTTTTTAGAGTTTCTAGTGAAAACACCAAAATACCCAAAATATGAGAAATAAGCCTTAAAAAAATTATTTAAAAAATAATTCTAAAAAAATTAAATTTTAAATTTTAAAAAAAATCTAAAATGATACATATTGAAATTTAAAACGTAAAGTTCTAAAAAAATAAAAATTCTTATTGGTTAATTAAATAAAAAATAAAAAATGTTTTTTAAATTGAAAATAGATAAAAATTCTTAGAGAACATCATTAAATTTAATTTTTTACTTCCTACATTTTGTGAACTCCATTTATTATTTATTTGTATTTTACTTTTGTAGAGGAAAAAATATTGTAAGATTTTTCAAATTTAAAATTTATATAGTATTCGATAAAATATTAAGATAAAAATAAATTTTTTTTTACTGAATAATGAAATTTCATAGAATAAAATGCTATAAACAATTTATCAAAAATTTCAAACCAAATTTTTTTTCTAGTTTTCTATTTTGAAAAATAATTTTTCAAGGTAACAAACTAAACGTATTTTCACAAATCTCAAAACATACCCTAGAAACAAAAAAACTCAAAATAAACTTAAAACTCAAAATTAAAACACAAACCAAACGATCCCTTATTTTTTTAACGACTTCAACATGTTTTTTATTAATTTTCTTCTACGTTCTCTCATGTAACATATTCTACTGGTATTACTATAACTTCAGAAAAGTTTTTTTAAATCTATGCGAAACACATCTTGACCACTTGAATCCTCCTAATACGTATGGTAATTCGATTCTCGATCTCCTTGTCAAGAGTCAGAATCCTACTTTCCCACGACCGACCAAAAAGTGAAGTAACTTATACGCATAATATAAACACATCTCGTTTTGTGTTGTGGTGGTGATGTTTAGGAAAAGATGCTATCAAAAAATTCTTATAAGAAACCACGTAAAAAAAATAATAATAAGGAAAGATAGCCGTCATTCTTGATTGTGACGCAAAATTTATCCATAAATAAGCAAATTTGTCTATAAATAAGCAATTATAAGACGGTGAGTGGGCAAAAAAGAACTGCTCACAATCTTTTTTCCAGCACAAGGCCCTACAGACAGGAGGAATCAAGAAAAAGGAGGGGAAAATGCCATGTCTTGATATCTCAACCAACGTTAACCTCGAAGGAATCAACACAGATTCAATCTTTTCTGAACTCACAAAGGCTGTTTCTCAAATCATCGGAAAACCCGAAAAAGTAAGTTCAATCTGTTTTTTCAGTGTCTGCTGTTGGATTAATGTTGTAACAAATATGGGTTAGGCCATGTAATGGTGCTGGTAATGAACATTTATCTGGATTATACTTGTATTATGAGTTTATACACTGGTTTAAGTATATTGCTCAAACCCGAAGAGCTGTTTTTGCTAAAACTAAGCAGTTTGTTGAAAACTCAAAGCTTCTAAGATATTAAGCATTGGCGGATTATTTGTGGGAGTTGAGAAGGAATTTTTTCTTGATTAAACTCATATTCTGAATTTAAATTACTGTGGTTTAAGTATTTTTCTAGAACCTGGAGAGCTGGTTTTGCCGAAACTCAAAGCTTTCAAGCTAGGGAATCACTGTCCAATAAGAAGGGTAATTAGGAGGAATAACAAAGGGATTGACTCATTATTCATCCTAATTCAACTAACATTTTAAATCACCAAATCATCAAATGTTCATCATTTTTCCTTTACCGGTCCTTCCTTCAAAACAAAGTAAAGGAGTAAGATTTTCCTCTCCATTCGATCCATCACCACGAGTTAGATGTTCGAGTTTTCAGACCTCCCTTGACAAAAATCATGCACATGTCAATGTTCAGTAGACAATAAGTGTACCCCACCTGCACGCTTTTAGACGGGATGGTTCAAAGTATATAATCCTCTATTTAATTCTATGCTTGTTTGCAAGGCTCCAGTGTCCTCAAGTTTCTTTTCTCAGATAATGATGGAAGAGGAATTCCCCTTGGACAGGGAATTGGCCCCCCTCCAATCAGGGGGCTCCCGGGTTTGACCCGGGAGCTAATTCCCTGTCACTCCAGCAGCCCTCCATGATGGAAACATTTTATATATTTATTAAATTCAAATGACTGTCCTACTTTGTCAGCAAGTCTATTGGCATTGAACCAAAAACAAGATTGAGTAGTCCAATCTGTTTGGACCATTGTAAGATTACACGGTTTTTGCTTATAAATGAAACGGTGTTAAGAACAAACAGAAGCCGTGAGTTCAATTCTTGCAACTTCCTGTTTATGTGAAATTCTTGTATCAACTTAATTTCTTGTTGCTCTAATGACTTAGCCCTTGTATGGTTTAAATAAAAATCAGATTTTTAGTAGGTTTTGTTAAAAGTTGATGGAACGTATAGTTGAAAAATTGTGAGTACATGAAATACGTTATTAAAACAAATTGTTGACTTGGGCCTTAAATTTTAATAAGTTTTTTAGTTGAACCAAACAAGAACTTAATCTTTTAGATAAATGGTTCTTAAATAAGTTAAGACTCAAGATTTACATTTATAGTTTCATGTAGGGATATCTCTTTGAGGGACTATCTTGAAATTTGGTAAGTTTCTTCTATTTTTGAGGGGTGTTTGGTAGGAGAACCACCTCATATAAGCAATGCTCTTTTTTGAAGTCGACAGTTTTTATTTAAAAAAAATTAAAGATAATGCTTCAAATTGGAAAAGCAAGTTTTAATCTAAAATTTTCAGTAAACACTAAAGAAATGTGAGCTGCAATCAGTCAAGAATAGCCTACCACACTCGTGTGGGATTGTTCGTGACGTATACACTCTGATACTTGAGTTAGGAATCGAAGTGGAATAAAAGTTGTGTAGTAAAAGTGCACAAGGAAAGTCTATTTTCAATTGCCTAAGCCGGGGTCGAGCTCATAGTGATTCTAAAGGTTGAATCTAACCTTGAGAGTCCCTCACCGTTCCGCCCCTAGAGCATTATGGAAGCTCATAGTGATTCTAACTCGAGTGCTTTAAGGAAGCAGACGATGACATTTTCTTGAACTAGAACAAATCCCCAATAAGCCACCTACGCTTTCCTTTTTATGGTTTATTCTCTTATATGTGCTATCCAAGGGTGTTCCGGAAAAATAGGGCTTTTTTTATATAAGATTCGACCTTTCTTTTCAACTAATGTGTCTTTTTGTTTTCACAGTTTGTAATGATTCTGTTGAAAGGATCTGTAAACTTAACATTTGGAGGGAGTAAGGAACCAGCAGCATTGGCAGAAATTGTGTCCATGGGTGGCATCAACACTGAAGTGAAAAGAAAGTTGATTGCTACACTTGGTTCAATTTTAGAGAACAAATTGTATATTCCAAGAACAAGATTTGTCCTCAAGGTGTTTGATACGACGATGGGGAGACAAAACTCCAAACTTTAAGTTTCGAATTTATGAATAAACATTAATGCTTTGAAAATAAAATTTCAATGTTTTAATATATATTTTGTAAGCCTATGGTTGGCGTATTTTCTTTTGGATATGTTGAATGCTAAAAGTTGATAGATAACCTGTGTTTTATTCTAGTGCATAAAGTGGTAGAAGGGTTGAGCAAATTTGTTCACTCGAAGAAAATTGTGCACAACATAACTTAACCTCCACTCGAGTAGTGGTATTAGATATGAATAAAGTTGTACGTTTGAAAGACATTGTTGTTGTATAAAATAACTTGGAGTAGGAGAAGAAACAAACCAAAACAACAACAAAAATTCTGGAACAAAACTTCGATGCAAAGGCTCAAACGCGTAATCGCTGTCCTCAAACAATGTTTGCTCCCTTTCCGGTAAATTCGAGATGCTTAAAGGTTTTTCAGCAAATGGTTTGAAAGATTTATCAAATCTTGTAGCAGAAATATTAAAGCACAAAATATTTCTACCAAAACTTGAGAAACACAATGAAATTTGTAAGAATATGAGTAATAAATGATTTGATCTTGTTTGTGGAGATTGTGTTGATATCAAAGTAAATTCTCATTGAACATGACTCCACTATATATAGGTCTTGTTCATATGCACGAAATGGTGCAAAAAATCAAATGAAAAGCCTCCAAAATTGAATTATCAACGGTAGAAAATAGTCCAACGGTCACTGAACTTTTGCTATTTCAGTCGACCAAGTGATCCACCGAAATATTTCGGTCAATCGAGTGATCGACTGAAATACAACTTCCTACAGCTTTCTGTTGAAACCCTGCAGAGTTTCGGTCGATCGCAGTTCAGTTCGGTCGACCGAAATTGTCAGCAGTGCAATTTTTCACTTTCTTCCTTGTTGGTTTTGAACAACCAATTTCTCAACAATTGTAGCTCAACCCTAGTAAGTGCTATTGATTGATGTTGAGAAATGTGAGCTAATTTTGAGAGTGCAATATAACAAGACGTATTAGTAGCTACACCGCAGTCGAGCAATCATATTCCTTTTTCATTTTATATACTTTTAAGGTAAATACAAAGTTTGGCAGCTTAATATATGTAAATGTATATAATATTTGATCATTATAAGGACTAAAAATGAGTTTAGAATATTTTTAACTTGTTCAAATGTATGATATTTTTCCAAGCTGAACCATAGAAGACCGTCCGATTGAGATGGAGTATTTCTATCTTATTCGATGGTGGGTACAGGAAGAGAGCCAATCGACCTCTCACGTGGTCGGCCGTAAGTGTATTGATGGAATTGTTTTTTTGGGATAGTTTGTAATCTTAAACTATCAACTCGTTCATAGTCAAAATTGAATCATAATGGATACTATAGAAAGTATAAAACTTGGTCAAACTTATGTAATGTGATTTGTCTTGGTTGAAATTTTAGTTGAAAATTGTACCAAATAATCTAGATCCTTATCTATAGTCAAGTGTGACAAAATTTCAAGTCTCTATTCCTATCCTACTCAACCTCAACGGAGAGAGGAGAAATAAATTGTGTCCACGTGAGTGTAGGTAAATGTTGAGAGATATGATTGTTGCCAAGTCGGGTTCCCACGTTGTCTACACGAGCGATAATATATCAGTTTTCTATTCATGCTCTAGTTCAGTTGCATTTCCTGCTTTCTTTTGTTTGTAGATTTTTCTATTCCTTGGATTTTGTTTGCTATATTATCGATTTTGGCCGGGGATAAAAATTGTGCTTCAAATCTGAATGAGTTTCCATGGTTCTATTGTTTTGTTATTGTTGGCACACTGGGATAAAATTAGGGAGAAAAGTGGTTGAATTTAGTGCATGAGATTGAAAAAAGAGATTATGGATAGCCTTTTGATTATTTGAAAATTGGGTTCCATCTTAAAATGTCAATTTTATTAAGGATAGCTTAGGAAGTTCGTACACGAAATTCACAAAAAGCAATTTATATGACTTGAGAACAAAGTAAAAGAAAGAAGAAAGGAGAGGGAATATGTGTGCGCGCGTGACGACTTAGTTTCTTAATAAATTGTTGCGAATTTTGATTTCTCATTAAAAATTAAATAGATCAAAATTGATCTAAAATATTTACTAAAAAATTAACTAAAAGGTATCTAAGTATAAACTTTTGATGTTAATTTTTAGCATATTAATGTTGTAATAATATTACCTTAATTTTCTATTATTAATATAAATATATATGTCCATGGTTTAAAAATTATAGAAAATGATAGTAAATTTAACAATATGAAATACTAAGTGAATATACAATTAGCTTCATACAAATATTTTAAAATATTTATATACATTGACTTGGATCTAGTTTTGTTCAAGTAACAAATTCTAACCAACTGAAAGAATCTTCTGATCCATCTAGAGATCATTTGTTAATCACATTTTATAATTTTTATAATTTTACAACAATAACTATAAGGGTTTGTTTGATTGCAAGGGTGGAAAACGGGTGGAAAGAAAATGAATGGCATGGAATTGAATTGCCTAGAAAACGTTTTACATGGAATTTTAATTAATGGTGTTTGATTGGTATAATTTTCCACCTGAAATTTTTTTTTTTGTTTTGTTTTTTATGCAAATTGTCAATTAAATGGATAAATTTTTTTACCATTGACTTTGGAATGTGTTTCAATTGCTAAAAAAAAAAAAAAAATTGTCAAAAAGTTGGAAAACGTTTTCCCACCACTATTGTGAAAAAACGTTTTCTAGCTTTTGTGCATCAACCGCTTGTACATTGGAAAACGTTGGAAAACGTTTTCCTTGGAAAATTAGTGTAATCAAACAGGTAAATAGTAAAAAGTAGGAAAATGTTTTCCACCTTCCACGAAAAACTACGGCAATCAAACAGGCCCTAATAGTATCTTTTAAATTAAGTTATCCAATCGTATCAAAATTTTGAAAGAAAACAATTTAACTTAAATAAAATAAAATAAAATAAAATAATTTGAGAATAGTATAGATGCGTAAAATGTAAAAAATTAAAATATATCTTTCACTAACCTAGAAAATTTGTTACCTCATTAAGTAAACTCTATCAAAGATTTTTAAAATTTTTAAAATAGAGGAAATTACATGAACCTCAACGGAAGTTTATATATAAATTGCTATATTTCAATAAGGATAATTCTACATGTATATTATGGTATCCATAGAGATATTCATCATGTATACATGTCATAACATCATTGGAATGTTAAAAAAATAATTTTTCAACCCTCCAATGATATTATGTCACATGTACAAGCAGTGAAATTGTAATGTCAGGCCCATAACTATTTTGTGTACGTCATTTTTAAGATGCCTACTTTTCTTCATACTCCCCAACTGGGCTTCATAGTCCACTAAAGTTCCTTTAGAAAGAAGGAAACAATGTCAGTTTCTTTTGTGCCTATTATATATATATATATATATATATATATATATATATATATATATATAGGATAAAGGTATTTGTACACCTTATGGTGTACCAAATAGCTTACATCTCTCTCACATGGAGAGGGCTCCACGAATATTTTATTATGTGTGGACCCCCCCTCCATGTGAGAGGGGTGTAAGGGATTATGGAAGGTGTTATGTACATGTAGACAAATTCATATATATATATATATATATATATATATATATATATATTTTTTTTTTTTAATTATTTTTTTTTTCCGGCAGTTCATTTTTGAATTAGGAGCTGAACCTGTGGGTTTTTAATTTAGAAAAACCTGAAAATTTAAATTTTCCATTGTGAATTGGCCAGTCTGGTTCTTCTAATTCCATAAGATTTCCAGAACATGAGAAAAAAATAAAGATTAAATTGGGAAAGAAACAATGGGAATTTGATGGATTCAAGAAATGAAAGAAAAATAATTCCGAGGATAAAACAATTCCATTGTCCCTAAGTGAAAAATCGAATTGTGAAAGTTACACTAGCAGACTCATCATGAAACCAGCTACAGACGGACAAGAAACCAATGAAGAGAAAATTGCATCTTAATGGTGTTAGAAAAATATTAACACCAAGGGTTGGAGAAGAAACCATAGAAATAGAATCACAAGAAGATGAAATTGAGAAGAAGATCATCACGAATATGAAGGCTCAAACACGATATTATATTGTTGTCCTCAAACGATATTTGCCCCCTCTCGGTTGAATAATGGTGCTCAAAGGGTTTTTCGGCAAATGGTTCGAAGGATTAATCAAGTCTTGTAGAGAATTCACCACTTAAGCACTTGTGGAATTCTCCAAAACTTTAAGAACACAAAGAGAATTTGAATATGGATGAAGAAAACTTTGTTTTTTCTTTGTGGAATGAATGGATATATCTCATTTGTTTGTTATTAATTGTATTGATCATTTCATCACCTATTTATAGGCCTTGATCAATACTCCACGAATTGGTGCCAAAAAACCATGAAGAGATGCAAGGTTCCCTCCAAAAATCATCAAAATCGGAACTTGAAAAACTGTCTAACGGCTAGTTTTTAACTCTATGCGGTCGCATAGAGTAAACCTATGTGACCGCATAGGTTACTCAAACCCGGGACCTTTAGCCCCTGTGATAGCCATGCAACCGCATGGCAGGTTTGCCCATGCGGTCATTTTGGCTCCGATTTCTTCTTTCATTCTACACACTTGTTTATTGGTTTGAACAACATTTTTCCATCAATCCTCCACTTGTTCAAAAATCCAATAAACTCTCATATTCAAAGTGTACAATACTCATGCATAAGGATTAGATATCTTTCGATTTGAATCTAACCATAGTGTAACTTAAACAAAGTAAAGTCGGAATCAAAGGTGGCATGAAGCTTTGAACCAGTTATTCCATGTGACGATACCGGTAAGAACAAACACACAAGTATTACGTGTTCTCAAGTTTCTCAAACTCGCTTAGCGCTTTTATGGCCTTGCGCTCATCCTTTTCAACAAACCTTTAAAAGAGAAACTTCAACTCTCTATTGAGCCAGCACCACCTCGAGGTTCGTTTAAGTGAAGTTCTTCCAACATCTTTGTTACTTTTAAAGATGCTTGTGTTTAACACTGAACTTCATTAAGAGCTTGAACTCAACCCTCAATTCAGTAACAACCAACATTATTTACTTAAAATAGGATTATTGTGGATTTTATAATGCTGTAACTATCCACATATCGACTGACTAGTTGTTACCATTTGAACCCATGGATTACCTTTTGAGTAACGACAGGTAGGGTTGCCGTCATTGGTGAACCTTTTAGTTTAGGAGTTTCAACCTCATCCTACTCGAAGTAGACACCACAAAATCTCTATTTAGTGGTTTAGTTATAGGATCCGCTAAGTTTTTATGGAAATTATTCCATCTTTGATAATTTCTCTTATAAAGTCACGTATAAAATTCATATGTCTAGACTTAAATTTCATGTGACTTAGTATCTTATTAAATGTAGCTAGCCAACGATCAATTTATTTAATAGATACAACTTGTCACTACCAATAAATCCTCTTATGAAGCTACATGCTTCTCACTAGCTTCATCTAAAGCATTATTTATTTTCAAGCATGGTTGGAGGATTTCATCAAATTATTACACTAGACAATCCCTTTTTTCTAGTGGATTTCTTACATGGGCATTTAATTCTCATCATTGAATAATTGCAATGATCACCAATATTATGAATATTCTTCAAATATTCCAATTGGTTTTATAAATGCCATAATCGGCTTTCATCCCATTTCATTCACTTTAAACTTAGTATATATCATACTTAAAATTGTATAAAGATTTTTTACCCTTTACCCTTCATAGATATCTTTTTATGATTAAAAGGTATAGGAAAATGTAACTTTTAAACTAAGTTATCCCCACAATTCCTCAATTAGGAATACATATACAATCTAGTAATGTTGCATCCACAATCTTAAACTTTCATATAAGTTCACAAGCATTAATGTTAACCCCCACATTTAGGTTATACTTGAACTTAGAGTTCATCAACTCTTTCATAGTTTAATTCACTTATCACTTGGATAATATCCGTGAAAGTCTAGGTACTTTCTGATAGTGGTCATTAAGTCTCAATGTACTTCAATCCAATTATCTTTAATTTTGATCACACACTATTTGATCAAGATCATCTTATAGACGAACAACGTTTTTCCAAGCATATACCAACTTAATTGGTCTTACGATTAAAGTCAAAGTCAACAATAAAGAAGACTAAGCATTATGATTCACAAGAATTGCAACTTCTCCAAATATATGCAACTTATCACATTTGCGACATTTCACAATATAGTATCATACCATGTCAAATAATAAGGTACATGTTCACCATATTCATGGCAATTGAATTAAGACAAATCACATTTTCTCATACTCATATGCAAATAGAATTTTGTATAATTCATCTCGTTTAATTTCATTGAATTAATTGAGGCTATCAAACAAGATATGAAAATTAACCAACTCATTTATCATGTCAGTTTTCATATTCCAACGAAATGAATAGTCATGAGAGTTTATATTCTATCAACAAATAGTTCGCATTCTTCCAACATCATTATCACATGCATATGAACCATTTCCAATTGTCACAATAAAATGAGAGTAACCAATTTATTTCATTTTCACATACAGGAATTAATGCATACGACCATTCGTCGTTATTTTCAATTTACTTCAAAACATATAGTATATCATAAAAACATACACACTCATGCCCTTTTTCACACATATAAATTCATGCTATATTCCAACTAAATATTTCATGCACAAAATTTATACAACTATGCAATTTGACAAATGGATTATAATTATGAACATAATTTTTTTATTTCTTCCACTAGTGAAAATTCTATGAATTCTCATGAACTTGCATATTTAATGCCATCAAATATTTATCATAGATATTTCACAAATAATGTCCATAAAACAAACATGCGTTTTTCACACAATGATTGTCATTCAAATTCACAACATATATACTACTATTCAACAATATGGCAATTATATATATTCGCACACCATATAGACTAACATCAATTTAGTGAGTTTTGTTCTTTTCAATTAACACAAGTCAAAAACCAAACTTTTAACGCATATAAAAATCATATTTAATATGTAGTCAAAACTCACGTGATTAATCTTTTGCATGTGCGAAGATCGAATATAAAATCAACTTACCAAATTGAAATTGATCCTTCCAAATCCTTTCACGCCATTCGTCCCATCAACCTATCCAAACAAGATCTCCAATTATCAACTTAATTGTTGTCAAAGTAGTTCCATTCTCCATCGCAAGATATTGTTTGAGATTGTTAGGAAAATATTAACACCAAGGGTTGGAGAAGAAACCATAGAAATAGAATCATAAGAAGATGAAATTGAGAAGAAGATCATCACGAACATGAAGGCTCAAACACGACATTATATCGTTGTCCTCAAACGATATTTGCCTCCTCTCGGTTGAATAATGGTGCTCAAAGGGTTTTCCGGCAAATGGTTCAAAAGATTAATCAAGCCTTGTAGAGAATTCACCACTTAAACACTTGTGGAATTCTCCAAAACTTCAAAAAATACAAAGGAAATTTGAATATGGATGAAGAAGACTTTGTTTCTTCTTTGTGGAATGAATGAATATATCTCATTTGTTTGTTATTAATTGTATTGATCATCTCATCACTTATTTATAGGCATTGATCAATATTCTACGAATTGGTGCCAAAAAACCATGAAGAGATGCAAGGTTCCCTCGCCATCAAAATCGGAACTTGAAAAACTGCCTAACGGTTAGTTTTTAACTCTATGCGGTCGCATAGAGTAAACCTATGTGACCGCATAGGTTACTCAAACCCAGGACCTTTAGCCCCTGTGATACGCATGGCAGGTTTGTCCAGGCGGTACATTTTGGCTCTGATTTCTTCTTTCATTCCACACACTTGTTTATTGGTTTGAACAACATTTTTCCATCGTGCACCCACAGATTTGTTTGTCAATAAGGTATAAAATCTTACTCTCCAAAAGTGCTGTAACTTCAAATATGGATTGTTGAATTTTGTTACAACTATTTTCTTGACTAGATTCTATTGGAGCTTGAAACTTACCTGTCTGCTACTACTTTTCTGCAATATCTTCATGAAATTGAAGGTTTTATGAGAGAACATAAAGGAGCTATCTCGAATTCAAACAGAGCTTGGTGCCAAAAATCCAAATTAGACTCTCATTTTTCGCAAGAGTTTCTTTTATTTTCAGCTCTCTTTTCGAATTTTATTTGATATGTTCCTCTGCTAATTAATTTACATTTGCACAGTTGTCCTGTTATTACATAGGTTACCTATTTACTTGCTATGATTCTCCAGAGATGATCAACTTGAAGCAATCTCAACAGGGCTTCGAGTTGATAAGGCTGACCTGAAAAGGTTCTTCCCCAGGTAATGCTCCTTGCATTTTTTTTCTTGATTTCTTGATTCAAATACTTGTGTTCATCCGATGAACATGGTGAATTGGAATGGAATAATTGTTCTGTTTAAAGCTGCTGCAGAACCGCTCTGTACCCGTGCTAAAATTTTCTTGGTTATTTCAGATCATGGTGTGATTGATATGATGATGTCATGTTAGATGTGGTCAGAAAAGAATTCAAGGCCTCTAGACGATCATAGTTTTGACGAATGCCACATTCAACATGAGAGTCCTTAAATAGGTCAATACTGTTCAAGTTTTGGCTTTTGCTCCTTGACGATAATTGATTAATGCCTCTGGGTATTACCAATATGAGTCATGTTACAGGAATCGCATGAATGATCGTACACTCATATATAAAAAAGTTCACTGGGCATCAACACGTGGATATTTTATTTGTTAATACAAAAATCAACTTAGAGCTCGTTTGGGCCACATTTTTATTTTTCATTCTCATTTTTTTACTCATTTTTAACCACACATTCTTCAATAAAATAATATTTTCTATCACATCAATAATTTTTTTCTTCTTTTTCAACCACGTATTTCTCATCAAATCACTATTTAAAATACATTATTTCCCCAATAATCTTCATCAAACACACACTTAGTAAACCTTATTACATATTCATCTGGCCAGTTATGTATTTAAAAGCAGGAAGAACTATAGGCCAGTGCATCCATAAGAGTTCAATGTGATGTTAAGAGTAGCTAAGGGGAAATTGAGAGGACATTTAGATTGCCATGTTTGAGGCCCTTTTTTTTTTTTTTTTTTTTCCAAAAAATGCATTTTATAGTATTGTTATGATGGATAATATGTTTTTAAAAATATAAAGAAATTTTTTGGATTTATGTGTAAAATTATTTTATTAAAGAATGTGTAGTTGAAATGGAGTCAGATCAATGTTCATTCGAAAAAAAATGGGGTTCAAACAAGGGCTAAATTCCACTCAATTCAGAATTGTGACGTCTCCTCTGTTTAGTGCAAGTTCAGAGGGATTTCAGATTCAACATATCGAAGTATTTCTCACCAAAGCTTTGATGGGAAGCCACACAACTTCGGCTCTCTATTTATGAATTTTAGAATTCACTTCACAGAAAGAAAAAAAAAAAAAAAATTTGTGTTGCTGGTGATTCCATGTGTTATAAGTGCAGACGCTGTTTTTAGTAGTTTAATTATTAATAATTGCTTAGTCCTAGAAATGAAAGAATAACGGAATCTAAAGCCAAGTATTTCTTGTGATTCCAAATGGATGGGTTTTGATTAATGGTTCTGAATCGAAGAGTAGGGCTTGATTCAAAATGGATGGGTTTTGATTAATGGTTCTGAAACAAAATTTCATCTGAATGTGAGGGCAGGGCCTAATCCATGGTTTGTATTCCAATTTGATGGAGAACCAGATTATAGTCCTCAAATGTTTCAGGTGAATGAAATGTTAAGCTGCCTGTTTTTTACTTGCAAATTCAGTTCCAGAAATTATGCTCATAGGAATTTGAGATCCTACATTTTTCTCACGTTATTTCTTTCAACTGCAGTTTTCAATGATTTCTTGCTGCAATCTAGACAACAGATTCATTTCTATTTCATTTACATCCTTTTTGTTTCTCCAAAGCAAAATACTTCTAGCAAGAACTTCATCTTTGCAAAGATGACGAAGAATATTCAAGAACTCGATGCAGTCCTCTATACCAACCATCCTTTGTTCAAACAATGCACAGATGTCTCGTCAATCGTTAACAATGAACACACTAACATTACCTTCAAAATAACACAATCCGTGTATTGCACGTGCAAAAAAACTAGTATAAATATAAAAAATTGAGAATATCATCACAGAAACCATAACAATCAAGAATATAACGGCAAATGCATGTAATGGATCTTGGCTTGGCTTTTTGATCCTACATTGTTCAACACGAACCCGAATATCATCCTGCTAAAAGATTGTGTAAGTAGCTATGAAACCTTAGAGGGTAAATTTTAAATTGGCTAAATATTAAATAATAGCCAACATATAAAAGCATGAACAACTCCTCTTAACGAAGTATAGAACAAAATATAAAGTTATAGAACAACTTGATACTCGCCAACAAGATCTTCACGATCCTCATAGCTACAAAAAAAGATTTCATCAAATTTGGAAAAATTAAAAAACTGATTTGGAGCTTTTCACCAGTGTTGTCATGGTTGTCGCTTTGCTTTCGATCTATCAATAGATGGTTCAACGTTTGTGGTGTGAAAAAGGATTTGGTGTATGAACTATGAACATATTCGTTTATGAAATTAGGGTAAATGTAGGGAAAACAATTAACATATTATCACTATATTTAGATTTAAAAAATTTGGAGTTTAAAATTGTAATTTATTAGTGTGACTGGATATCATTTTTGACTAATTTTTGACAGAAACTTAGAATTTTATTTTTGAAACTACCATTCAAACATCGATATCTAAATCAAATCGTTCTAAATCATTTCCTTGACATGTGATAAAATAAAGAGAAAGATGGAGAAATAAAGCTCAAGTTTATTACTAGCAATTCAAACTTCTTAAATATAGAAGAGGGGCATCGAAGGAGCCCATAAATAGACTATATGAAAAGATATTCTGACAATATTAATAAAGCAATAAGGTAAATAAATATGTTGGTGTATTCTGCTGGATATCGTCCAATACGCCCGCTCAAGTTGGAGCATGGAGATTACGAATGTCCAACTTGCCATTACAAGCGAGTTGAACTGTCGAGTCATCATCTTCAAAGAACCCAGAAAACGAATGACGCTAACAATTTTTTTTTTTTTTTTTTTTTTTTTTTTGTTTAAGAAAACCCCGAATTTTTCAAGGGGTAGGGGAAGGGCCAATAAAATTCAAGTTATCGACCCTTCAAAGTTTTGTGTTTTTGAAAAAAAACCTCTAGTTAGTTTAAGAGGCAGGGGGAGTGTCGGTAAAGTTCAAAGTACCGACCCTCCAAAGTGTTAAAAACCTCTAGATTGTTTAAGAGGCAGGGGGAGTGCCGGTAAAGTTCAAAATACCGACCCTCCAAAGTTTTAAAAACCTCTAGATTGTTTAAAAGGCAAGGGGAGTGCCAGTAAAGTTTAAGGTACCGACCTTCCAAAATTTTTGTTTTAAAAAAAAAATCTTTAATTTGTTGAAGAAGTAGGGGGAGTGCCGGTAAAATTCAAGATACCGACCCTCCAAAATTTTGTTTAAAAGAAACCTCTAATTTATGTAAGAGGCAGGGAAAGACCGATAATGTTAAAGGTACCGATCCTCAAAATAAAATAGAATTAAAATCACAAAAAAGGAAAAAAAAACAAATTTTTATTTTTATTTTTAATAACCGGGCAATGGATTTACCTTTCCTTTTTCTTCCTCTGGTGACGAAACTTTTCAGCTTTTGATGCTTTCACCTTCTTCTTTTTCTTGCCCATCCCAAACTTTAATTCAATTCTTCAATAGTAAGAGGGATTAGAAAATATCTAAACCCCAATCTCAATTCTGTGCTGACGTTTTGGGAAGAGAGGAATACAATTTTTTTTATGTTTTTTTGCAAGTTTAACCCAAAATCAAGTTAAACCTGCTCTGATACCATGATAAAATAAAGAGAAAGATGGAGAAATAAAGCTCAAATTTATTACTAACAATTCAAGCTTCTTAAATATAGAAGAGGGGCATCGAAGGAGTCCATAAATAGACTATATGAAAAGATATTCTGACAATATTAATAAATCAATAAGGTAAGTAAATATGTTGGTGTATTCTGCTGGATGTCATCCAATAACATGTCTGCATGGCATCAGATCAATGATATTGAAAATGTAGTTTTGATTCATTTTTTTGCTTTGACATTTTTGTCTTACAACCTTGAAGGGGAAGGGGAAGGGAAGGAGGCGGAGGGGGGGGGGGGGGAGGGATCTCGACCTCAATTAATCCTAGTTGTGGCTGGTTAATTAGGGTCAAGTTTGTTTGGAAGAGATTCCAATAAATATTTTTAGTACAAAATTATTTTGGGATTGTTTAGAAAATTCCTTCTGATTTGACTCTGATTTGAAACAAATAAGAAGTAATTTCACAAAATGTCCACTTTTAGTTAGCCACTTGCAAAAATGGTCACTTTAAAAAATCCTTGCAAAAATGTTCATTTTGACATTATTTAGACCAAAACACCATTGTCAACAATTTATGATTCCACACAAGTCCAAAAAATGGACATTTTTGCAAAATGTCAAGATGTCAAATCACAATTAATGCTATTTTTCGCATGACACATAAATGTCTAGAACGACATTTCAAGTGTAGAGAAATGTCATGTTTTGGAATGAAATATCATTCTAGACATTTAAGGGGTGTTTGGTATTAATTTTAAAAATCAATTTTCAATCAATTATTATTTTCAATCATATATTCTTTAATAAAATAATATTTTCTATCATATCAATAACTTTTTCTTCATTTTCAACCACACATTTTCCATCATATCACTATTCAAAAATCAATTCTTACCCCAAAAATCAATATCAAACACCCTCTTAATGTTGAGAATGACGTTTTGAAATGTCAAGAATATTTAATATTGTGATTTGACGTGTGTACTTTTGAAATATAAAATGGGATTAAAATGTCGAGAACGATATTTGAAATATTGAGAATATAATTTTGATGTAGCTTCTCACGGAAGCTTCTTTTTTTAATTAAAGGGCATAATAGGCAGTTTAATATTAAATTTGAAAAATGAACATTTTTCAACTCATACCCTTAAAAATGGACATTTTTGAAAATGCCTCAACAAATAATTTTACTAAAAATCTTTGACTGGATTGAGAAGATCTACTTTGGGATTTGAAATCCAAAAATTGCAAGTCACAAAACCCATACAGGTGGTGTATTGGTGCATTTGCTATCATCTTTTGTTTCAAATCAATGGAAAATTATCAAGTATTAATTTGAAAATTTTCTGTCAAAATTTTCTGTCCCTATAACATAACTCAAATTGCAAATGTAATGCTTGTTCTCGGAGAATATTTCGAGCGACTCTCGAGCATTACTAAGACTAATTAATACCAATAACTTACTCCACTTTTTTTAAATTGAGAATTTAAAGTCTTTGTTTATCTGTCATTATTTGAAAAATAAAATAAAATTACACTAATTTTTAACTACATATTCACACAATAAGATCTTCCACACGTAAATTCAAAACATTACTTTTTAACCACATATTCTACTAAAAATTACTATTCAAAACATTATTTTTCCCAAATAATGGTAAGGGGCAAAATTGAATGAACTATATATATATATATATTGGTACTTTTGTTTTAAAAACCCCTGGCAATGCTCTGCCTGAGTCGTTTTTACTTCGCAATAGAATGGAAATTTGTGCCCCTCGTTACATAAGCTTTGAAAAATCTGGCATAGAGCGGTGCAATTGAATTTGACGCTTTCAAGCTCTACTTTCAGTATGGAATCTAGGTCGAGAGGATCAATGAAGAATCGGGGATCTCTCGACCATAAAAAATGAGTCGATGGAGTTCAGAAATTTGGTCACGAGTTGCAAAACATAACTTTGTATTTAGGAAGTATCACAACATGATCTCGTACTCCCTGGGTGAGAGTCCATGGGTTTGTAGACGTCGTTGTACAAATCCCACCCATTTTGGATCCTGATGCAATTGATTCATATAGTGGTTGAGAAGTTGGAGCTCAGACGGGAGAATATCAAATAGGGTATGCTGATATAAAAGTAGGGATATGATGTGGAAAAGGAGAAAGCTGGCGTGTACAAAAAGAAATTAAAAAAAAAAAATTTCAACAAAAAAAGAACTCGTTGGAAGCAAATACTAGTCAGATAATAATAAGAAAGTTTTGCTTCCAGGTGACAAGGGAAAAAAAATCTCCATAACAACTTATAGCAAGTAAAGAGTAAAATGCGTGACCAGAAAAATTGGGCAAAATAAGTGAATTTATCTAGTTGAGGCATTCTTGATTAAGAAGAAATTATTCCCTCCAGATAGCTTAACTTCGTCAAGCTTGTACGAGAAGTGAAGAAGTATAGAGAACTTTTGTTGATTCTTTTTCAATGGAAAGCAGTGTAGAAAGCAAAATTCAATCACTAACAGATAAAACACTTTCTTTGTTGAATGTATCTAGTTCCATCATTCTTTGATTTTTTTTCTTTGCTTCGCCTTTGAATAAGGATTTTGCCTTTCAACTCTCCGTTGTACTGCGCCCTCCAAGTGTGCTTGTTCATTTTTCTCCCCTTCTTCCTTACCCTGCAAGTTTTTGTGAAATAACTCCGATGAAAGCCTTAAGAGATCCTCCTGGCCAACCCTAGACGCTCTAAAATCCTTTTTTCAAACCTGCTCCCATTTCGAATCAAGAGATAGATAAATAGACACATCCCATTGCACTGAGTCGGGGGCGTTCGTAGTGACTGAGGGGAATTCATAAGGGATTTACTTGTCTATGTATTGTTCCATTTGATCTTTTAGGTCCCGACTTCACCTCGACAGTTATGCTACGATGCCCTTAAAGCCTATACGTGATGGATAAACTCTTGTAACCATGACATATTTGCGCTTACTTGAACATAATTTCTTTCCAAAAGAAAGGTTAATTCCACAAAACACAAAAGTCTTTTTTTTTACGAGGTACAAATGGAAATTTGTATTTATTTGTTACAAAATCAACCATAGATCATTTCCTCTTTTGATTTGGGAGTATTGACTACACCCCTAATTTTGAGCTTCATGTTACTCCTACCAAGTGACATGTCAAGTCTAGGGAATCCCATAGCACAATTCATATATTCGAAAGAAATTCAAATTGAATAGATGTATCTAGGGAGAATTCGCTTTCAAGCGACTATTCCCTAGATACACACGTCGTGTTATTTCACAATTGAATCAAATTAAAAAAAGACCAGAACTTCTTGTTTCAGAGGGTGAATCCATCCAATTTGATCAACCATTAACGAGTAATCCTAACGTGGGCAAATTTGGTCAGGGAGATGCAGAAATAGTACTTCAAGATCCATTACATGTCCAAGGCCTTTTGTTCTTCTTGGCATCTGTTATTTTAGCTTTCGACGTAAGTTCCTTAGCTTGGACAGGGCATTTAGTATATGTCAATATTCCTGGATCCAGAGGGGAGTATATTGGATGGAATAATTTCTTAGAGGTATTACCGCATCACCATGCCCAAACAGGATACTTGGTAAGCGAGAGCTCTTTCAACTCCTTCGATTAGGTTCCATACTCCAAATAAGCACTCTTGTCTTTAGTGGCCGTTTCTCGCTCCGCATCCTTATTTCCGGCTTGACTTTGCTTCTGTATTTTCTTTTGGGTGTACGTATCCCACACTAGGCTTTCCATGGGATACGATCAGAACTAGAATCACAAGGAAAGAAATCGGCTAATCGAGAGCTCTATTCCGATCCAACTTCCAATTGGTTATATAAGGCCGATTACTATGGCTTTCTCTTTTTATACACTATTTCCTCTTTGTATTAAAGGAAATCTAGATCTTGCTTGTTCTTCGATAAGTAGCTAATAAAAAAACGAAGATGTCATACGCGTAAGAGTAAGCTAACAACTAGATTTTAAAGTTCTAGTTCCCGTTCCGAGAAATGGAAAAGAAAGGGCTTAAAAGCGCCTTAGGCTTCAAAATCAACCTAAAAATCAACTTCCAAAGGATAGAATTATTGTAGGATCAAGAAGGCCATATTCTTTGTATAAAGAAAGGCAGCAGCAAGAACTATATCTGTCAAAGAAGAAGAGTCAAGAAGAAATGGATGGAAAGTTTGGATGGAATCATGGAATGTGCCTATGAACTATTCCTCCGTCAAGCTCATTCCCGAGGAGCACTTCACTTCACTTGCTTAAGCCAAATTTACCCAATTCCCTCTCGACTGACACGCTGCTCGGGATCAGCTCAAAGGGCGATAAGCTGCTGCATTCTTCCTATATGGCATCCTTCTTTCCTTAAGGTCATTTCCTTATCTTGGTCTACTACCTCTAATTTTTTTCACTTCAGCTTCAGAATGATTAGCCCTACGTTGCTGGATGTTTGATACTCATTAATTTATTTTATGACTTGTTACAGTATCATTTTCAACTACACATTTAAATAATAAAATATTCTATATATATACCAAAAAAATATTTCCTATTTTTTAGTCATACATTCTCCTAAAAATACTATTCAAAACTCATTTCTTCTCAATTAATGAGAATCAAACAGCTCTAAGAAAAAATCACAATAAATTTATTAATTTCCACATGATACTATTATTTTCTAAACTTTTAACAAGCTAGAGAATTTATAATTTTAATTGCATTTGTACATTAAACACGTTCGCGCAGGACTGAATTTAATTCTTCTCAAAAAATTTGCATACTTCAACATTAAAATTTTACAGTGTGATGAATTTATATTTTTGGTTTTATATTTTCAAGTGTTCTATAAAATTTGAATAATCTTGCCATGTTACTATTAAGACTCTCAACAATCCGTGTTTACTTGGATAGGCTTACAAATTTGGGAAAATTTGTCTAGACTTTAACGTTACGATACTTTTACCAAAAAAAAAAAAAAAAAAAAAAATTTACGTCTTTAAAACTAAACAAAAAGACAGTTTACTGAATAAATTTGTGTAAATAACAAGGATTGTTACCAAAGGAGTTGATAAAATAAATACGATTATTGGTGTTCATTATTAAATTTTAGGTTAATTTCAGTAATGGTCACTGAAGTTTGTTAAAATGTTTAAAATGGACAATGAAGTATTTTTATTATAGAAGTGGTTAATATAGTTTCCAACTCTACTAAAGGTTTAACAAAAAAATCTGATGTGGTGCCTAGGACTAAGCAAAACTCAATCCAAACCACTCAATTCGACCAAACCAAACTAATCGGTTTTGGGTCGATTTTTTAAGTTCAATTGGGTTGGGTTGGGTTGGGTTGGGTTGAAAAATTGAAATTGAGGTTGAGTTGGGTCTCGTGTTATAAATTAAAACTCAACCCAACCCGATGAATTAAAAAATTAATATCTAAGATGATTTTTTTTTTTTAAATAGACATAATAGTAATGATAAAAGAATGACTTATAATTTATAAACATCCATTTTCTTTACATAAACTGATTCACATGAACACTATGTATAAATACAATGTTATTTGATGATAAAATAAAAAAGAAAATACTTCACAATTTTTAAATTTATTTATACATTAATTTTAGAAAGAATTTTTTATTTATGTGTTTAAAAAACAGAGGTTTTCAAGTAATTTCAAACTATAAAAAATTATTCAAATTTAATAATTAAATTGGATCCAACTTTAATTGGGTCAAAACCCAAACCGATCAACCTAACCCAAACCAATCCAAACTTGATCGATTTGGGTTGGATTTGGTTGTTTTTCGGTCAAACTGATCATGTTGGATTGGAGTTGAATTGGAGTTAAAAAAGAAATCGACTCAATCCAACCCACGGCCACCTCTAGACACAAATGGCATTAAATTGTACGTCGTGCTAGTTATAATCGTAATTTTTATAGAAATTAACCCAAAAAACACCTTTAAATTTATGGCCACATTTGAGTAACAAGTTTTCGCATTGAAACTTTTTTTTATCTGAACGTTATTAAACCCGTTTTGAATTATATTCCTAACTCTTCAATTTATTAATTCCCAATCTTCAAGGCTATTTCAATTCACATATCATTGAATAGTGCCTTGTAGGATATTTTTTTATTAACGTTTTCAATTGAGTACCCATTAGTGTAACAATTAGAAATTGAGTGATCGTTGATGTGAGAATACTACATCAATGATAACCATATAATCTTGCTCTGATATTTTATTTCCTATCATCAATTTTCTCTCTCGAATTTTATATTCTTTTGGTTGAATTAGTTTTGGATTACAATATTAACAATTCTCTCTGTCAAATTGAAACTTTGACATAGACATACACAAATTTTCATGTTTTTTGAATGACACGGTCGCAGAAGAAAAATCATAGGCGCAAAATATTTTGGCAATTAAAAACAAATGTTTATATTAGCCCCTTCCTTAAAGTTGTATATGTGCAAAATATTTTTAGTATATGTCACGCCTCATATTATAAGGCTCCAAATATCCTACATAGCAAGCAAACCGGGGATCCCACATTCCGCGTCAAACTGCCACGAGATAGTTTGACTGAATCCCTTGAAGAGGCCGAACCAATGTGTTTGCCGATCCCATTGGATTATATTGACCTCGTTGGGAAGAACCGAACCCGAATCATGTGAGTGGCTACGAGAGGAGCTTATATAAATAATTATACATGAATTTCGGAGACTATTGTTATGCCTCACATTATAAGTCTCCAAATATCCTACATGGCAAGCAAACCGGACCGAACCCCTCGAAGATGCCAAACCAATGTGTTTACTGACCTCATTGGATTATATTGACCTCGTTGGGAAGAATCGAACACGAATCATGGGCGAGGCTGCTAGAGGAGCTCAACACGAGATCTTTTAAACAATTCTTGATATGTGATTGATGTGACAATTCACTACGACCATCTTTGCTCCCAGCAAATCAGGTGAAGTCCAAAGCTTCAAACTAGGCATTATGGACAATAAAATAGTATTAACATTTAATGCTTGTGATTGATTTATGTCTCCGACAAGAGGCACAACCTTACGGACGAGGCCACGTGATTCTTCATCCAATGATTATTATTCATATTTTCTTGCTATAAAAGCTCAAACTTAGAGCGCGTTTGATTGTCAATATTTTTCATGAAAAATATTTTTTTAACCAAAATTCTTACTTTTGTGCTGTTTGATTGATATTTTTTTTTCATGGAAAGTAGTTTCCTACTTTTGGTTACATGACCATATTTTCCTTAAAAACAATGAAAATATTTTCTTTTGGGAATTAGATTTTTATTTTTCAGGTAATTCACTCTCTTTCTCTCTCATCTATCTCCTTTCTCTCCTATCTACCTGCTTATTAAAAATAGACAAGTATAACATTTTCTAGGTTGAAAATAAAATCAAACAAAAACATTTAATTGACAATTTTCATGAAAACAATTTCTAAGAATTTAATTTCTTTCCATATGAATTCTATGCTCGCAATAAAAAACACTCTTAGTATCATTTCAAGGTAATGCAAGTTTAGACTCTCAATCTATAACTTCACTATATCACTGTTTTATTTATTACTCTCCAAAGTCGACCTCCTTTTTACATTGAAGGCTCATGTCTAAAGCTCTCCCACACTCATATATTTACTTCTCCAATTGGTTTGACAGTTGGAGTGCTCAGTCAACTCCACTCACATTCAAGAAAGGCAAGTATGGTTAACGATTTTTCCAAGTGTACAAATTCCAAGAAAGGTAAGTATGGTTAACGAATTGTCCAAGTGTACAGAAATTAGGCTTGTGAGGAACGTGAAGGGGTTGCAAATCCGTTAATTACTTTGGAGGTACAAAATTCGAGGTCAATAGTATTTGACCTCATATATTAACATAGATATGATCATTGATCAGAGAACATGAATATCAAATTTGAGTTACTCCCCTTGTACCAGGGCAGTTACTTGTGTTCCCAGGTTGCCTTTTTCAATTTGATAGTGATTGCATATGTTTTGAGGATACCTATGTGAGTAGTAGGTTAACTATGACTCGATTAAGATTAACAGAGAGAGATATTTCTTCGGTAAGATTATAAGATCAATTTTTAAATAATCATGTTTATATGTACAATATTAGTCGACAATATTCTATTTGGTATCATCATATTCATCTATTTTAAAAAATTATTTTCTACATCATATGCTAGGATTTTGACAATACGTAATTGTCAACCATCGTTGTACATTTAATTTCATTGCTCTTTAAATGTTGGGATTTTCAAATTAATATTGCACCGCCCCAGTAAGTCCTTTATCAAATTTAATTGTTCCACCAGTACTCAATTTCAAATCTCCAACCCTAGAGGAAAAAAATCTCATTCTACTAATATTTACATCACATCAATAATTCCTATCCACTCAAAAAATTCATGGAATTCAAATCCACATAAAAATCAAAATCCAAGAAATGATCAGAGTTTGGTGAAAGTTTCAGTCATTTACCTGAAAATGGAAAAGTGATAAATAACAGAAAGCTGATATGAAACAACCATGACTAAACAGATACTGCAAAACATAGTTTTAGCTTAGATTTGAATGACTACTAGAAAAGACTCATCAAGACAACACCTGCATGAAATTGGATATCAATCAGCCTTTTAATTTCTGGGGCACTCTTCTTTTCAAATAATGCTGATTTCTAAAAGCTGCCAAGAACCAAATTTTAGCTGTTGGGTATCTGGGATTGAATATTCAAATTTTGTTATGTATACTGTTCATTTTTTGTTCTGTACTGCATCCTGAAAGCGCTCTGCATGTGTATTAGTGTATATATTCATAGACTTGCAATTTTTAACCTAGTATTCATCGGAGATAATCAAGTTGAAGATTGCATGAAGCATGTCGTTACGATGTTGCATTTCTTGTTCGTTGTTAACAACCGAGTAAGTTCTTGTTCTGTCAAGGAAAAATAGCCATTGAATTGGGACGGGAGTGGGCTGAAACTTACACCAAGCCCCTTTATAATCTACTATAGACATATCGACTAAGCTTTAATGAGCTGCAGATATTATTAAGCAGAAGTTAAAATCTTATTTATTAAATTGTACGAAATTATGCCCATGTTTGATTTTCATTATTTTAAATTTTTTTTTTCTACAAGATCATTTTTAATCTTACATTCACACAATAAAACATTTTACACGTAAATTCAAAATTTTTCCTACTTTTTAAGCACACATTCTCCCAAAAAATATTATTCAAAATTCTTTAACTAAGAAATAATGACTACCAAACAAGGGCTTTATTGTGGCGTCGTACTGTTTTGCGCATTTCATGTTCGTTGTTTCCTCTTCATGACCAACCTAATTAATTCTTGATCTTTCAAGAAATACTAGCCATTTAATTGGGGCGGTGGGGTTGGGGGACAAGAAGAAGGAATGGTGACGTTCCACCAACTCATCCTTTATGATCCATCATCTCTGACCCTCTTGTACACCAAAATTTATCCTGCATACAATATTAATGAAGAAATAAAAAGTTAAAATCTTATCAATTACCCAATGCTCATTGAAATTAAGCAGGCTCTCCCTGTTCATTTGAAACTTCAAAAAGATAAATATACATGGGTTTTGATGTGTGCATAGGTACACATAGGGGTGTTCATAATGTGAGTGAGATGAAATCCATGATACTGTAGCATGGACCCCACTCCACTCACATTATAGGCACCCTTATGTAAAATGCTATGGTCCCAATATACATTATGCAGACTTCGTCATTCATCATTTTACCTGTTTCAATGAGACCCTCAAATCCCATAATTAAAGCAAATATACATGTACTTAGACAGATGGAGTACCGGCGTACCCAAGATTTTCACGTAAGGAAGCAAAAAAATTGAAAGAGTAAAATATACATATATTATTGATATAAAAAAATTCAAAATTTCTATAAAATGTTTAAAACCGTTACAGTTGTGATGGCCACCAGCCCCTTATAGCTCCGCCTCTAACAATACTATAGAAACCATGAAACTCAGGATGGATAGCGCCATAGATCCTCTACAACCACTAACCACCACAGTGGTGGAGAATTACTATGAAGATGATCGATGGCGCTATCCCTCCTGAGCTTTACGGATTCTACGTACTTTTCACAAACCTTCCTACACCTCCAAACGCACACATAAGATATATGAATGAATATGAGAATACATAATGAGAAATGAATGGAAGGAGTGGGGTATTTATAGCAGCAAACTAACAAGGGGAATAGCACACCAGACGTCATCAAATTTGACTTTTTTTTTTTTTTTTAATCCTACAAAATAAAAAAACTTTGACTAAATTTTTACTAACATGTTCTTTGAAAAATACGTATTAATTAATTGATAATGCCCTCTGCCGACTACGTCCCGTTTCTTCCTCCCCTTCAAAACTGACATATTTATTGGTACAAGTTTTTCTAATTCTTTTGCTTAATCATTACTCATGCACCAATCTTCGGGTTAATTATGAGCATAAAATCGTATCCAATTCACATCCCAAAATTCTTATATCTTTGTTGAAAATACAGCACTTGAACAACCTATGGAACAGTAATGTTGAATGGAAATGCCACTTACCCCCCAAAAATTATTTTATATGTGCAAAATACATGTGTAGCTTGGAGGTTGTCAGATGCTTGGAGTCGTCTCTAATTGAATTATTGAGGGGTGCTACAGGGCCAGGGTCAATGACCGACCCTGGCCCGGGGGGGACACCCTTATCGACCTCAACATTAAGGTAGATGGGGAGTTGAGATTGGTAGCCTAGAAAAAAAAAAAAAAAATAATGTGCAGTAGGAGTACAGTGACTAATTCGTACACATATTAGAATTCTTTCGTGATTGTTGATCGATCTCTGCATTAGGGTAGACGGGGAGATAAGGGCGGTAGCGAGGAGCCGCCGCTGCACCTCGAGCCCAGCTCCATGCTGATTTTTGCTTCCTTGGGCGCCCCAGGCAGCTACATGGCGCCTAGGCGTCTGGTCTCAGCTCCAAACCTTTCCAAAGATTTTTTTCATCATTCCAAAGTTATTCTTCCGGTCAAACTCTTAATCTTTGATAAAATTTGATCCCTATTCAAATCGGGCTTTCAAACCAAAAAATTGTTTATGTCTCGTTTATCAATCAAACAACCCAAAATTTAAGGAAGTGGGGTTTAGTGAGTAATTTGTACATGTATAACATCGTTCTACGTATTTTCCTTCGATATCAAATCCACCTTTGCTTAAGATAGATGGAGAGTTGAGGGCGGTAGCCTCTGAGAATTTTTTTTTTTTTTTTTTTTAACATTAATGGTATAGAGTAATTCACACATATAATAAATTATGAACTTTTTTGTTTCAGATTAAAATCTGATTTTAATCTAAATCAAAGTCAAACAATCAATATTAATCACATTTTTTTGGGTCCCAAAACTTTTTAATCAGACATTTCAAAAAATTCTGTCACAATCTACTAAAAAATCTTATTTTAATTTCCACCAAACACCCTCTATACTAGTATTTCTTCACTGAATAAAAATATTAGGCAAGTCATTTTTTTGTGTAGAAAGAAAAAGGAGAGGTTTCAATGTTGATACGGATTGTAGTCTCTTTCTTCGTCGTCATAAATGAAACAATACAGAGAGGTAAGTAGATGTAATTCTTGTGTTAAGTATGAATCATCATAAATAACCTTTTTTTTTTCTTTCATGTTATAGATGCTCTCTCTCACTAGTACAAGATTAGACCCCATTTGATTTCCATTTTTCCTCCACAAAAATAAAAAATATGATCGTTATCAATCACATTCATCCACAATTTTTGACTTTTCATCTTTTATATGGGACCCATAACGACTATATTTTTTAGAATGCAATTGTTAAATGAAATGGACAAATATCATATTTAGAAAGCAAGGACAGGCCATGTTGATTGGATTTAAATCAAATTTGAGGTCATACATATGCCTAACATTTAAATCAATTAGCCCCTGTTTGTTTCCCATTTTTACCAAAATTCATTTTTCTTTCTCTTCTTTTCAACCACACATTCTTTAATAAAATAATATTACACACAAACTCAAAACTTTTCTTTAATTTTTAACCACACATTCTCCACCAATCAACTATTCAAAATGCATTTTCTTCTTCAAAATGGGAATCAAACATGCTCTTACTTATCTTCACTCAAATCTTGGAAGTTGTTTATGGTGTAGATTGAAATCCTTATCCAACATCGAAAAACAATTTGGCTCAGATGTTATGATCATGGATAAATGACAAGACGAGCTTGACGTTCACATCAATCATATTATGTGTATATTATTGTTTACACCTAATTTGACATTTATGTGAATTGGCAGGTTTTTAGACATGGATTCTAATAACATTTTTAGTAAACAATGGCTAAATTTTTGACACGTAGGTGTGTCAAACAAAGATATAGAAGCATACTCAAGCTAGCAACCTTTAATTAGGGTCCTTAGAAGTAACCAATACCAAATATTTGGTTTAACAACCTCTAGTACAATAAGGTTTGTGTCACTATTACCAAAGTAGAGACAGTAGTGACTTTGAATCTTACCATCTTGTCGTTGGTATTCCGTGTCTACACGGAGAATTCAATTTCGCCATGACGGAGATAACACCAAATTCATTACACTATTCGTGAAGATAGCCACTTATGGATTCTTAGTTTAATTGGTTATCTAATAAATTTTTTATTATAAGCATTAATAATGTAATTTTTTTATCGTATACCTGCTAAGGGATCACATTCGAATAAAGACGGGTTTGAGATAATCCACCTACTAAAGTTGATCTTTTAAGATCACACAAATATTAATACTGTATCAAAGTCTATTAACCTCAAACGAGTAATTCGATCTAGTTAAGACTCAAAACGAGCACATAGAGTCCAATATTATTGTTTCCAAACGAGTTAGCATCTTTTAAGGACATGTTGAAGGATAAATCTTTACATTGAATAAAAATAAAGATATTAAGTTGATCAAACTAGTATCACCCAATTTTTGAAACCTTGATAATAAGCCTTTGTGCATGCCATAAATTCACTCAATGTCTGAATGTCGACATTGTACTTATATCACGAAAATAAACAAACACAATGAATGTACAAATTCCATACGGCCATCTAAAATGTTACCCAAAATCTTTTTATTTCTTACCTAATTTGTTAAAGGTGAATAGATTAAAGACGAAATAAATATACAAATTTTGAAAGACTCTTAACAAGGTTGACACTTTGACATAAAATTTTAATTTTTACTATACGATTAAAATCCGTTAAACTCAAACGAACAATAGAGTCCGACGTGAAATTATATTCACCTCTAAACAACATAAAAAAATTAATAATAATAACTCTATGAAATGATTGGAGAAAAAAAAGTATGAATGTGGTTATGATGAGTTTTAGACAGTAGTAGGGTCTAAAATTTATGGTATCAAGTAATTGCACCGAACACCCGACCCGGATCAGGCGCCTTCTGTGACAGACGCCTACTTGCAGTCATTTAAAGCATGGCCCCCCCTCCTTTGCTAGTTTGACGAAAAGAAAGAAAAATAATGTCATTCCACCTTTCTTTTTTTGGATTACGCCTTATTATTGATGCTCTCATCTACCCCGCTCTAGGTCTTGATAAAAGAGGTAAATCGCAGGTTATGCCTCCAAGAGTACAGGATGGAAGACTGTTTGTACACTTGCATTTACCCAAGAGCCAAATTCATATTTCAGGATTCGAAGTCTTGAAGCCTCTATTATTCACAATCATAATCGTGTTTTCGACTCAAGTTTGTCATTTTCGAGCGATGAGTTAGGTTGTTATGATGCTCTGATACCAGCTGATAGTTTTGAATACTTTATAGATATTTTCTCTTTCGTTCAAAATCAAAGTAAGCTCATAATAATTGAATCTATGTTTGAGAAAAAAGAATTCCTTATCAAAAATTGGGTTGGGGATGTACCAATTGTTAACTTCGAATATTGATAGATATTTTTTTTCTTGAGGAATGCTTCACGTACAGACAAATTTGTACAGAAATATTATAGAAGAGACACATGGGTATTTTTTGACATTATTTTATTTATGGGACCCACTTTCTTGTGAGATTTCTGTACAAATTCTGTCAAAAAAAATTTGTACACTCAGAATTTTTCTTTTTTCTTTCGATCATAGCCCGTAATCATAATCAAGAATATCTTTTTATAATTTTATCCTTCGAGAGTAGCCCCTATCTCTCTTCTATTTTCTCATCTTGATCTACTCTCTAGTCTCCCATTGATGTATCTTTTTATAATTTTATCATTCGAGAATAGGTACCGAAGTGGATAGACGACTTTGGCTTTTTTATTCCATATTTTAGGGTGGATCTCAAATGTCTCACTCCAAGACGTAGATAGGAATTTCATCAAATAAGACATTTCACGGAATTAAAGCAAAAATCTTGAAGAAACTAAACATTATCAAGTAGTGAACTAAGGGCCTATTTGATTGCAATTTGCCATGAAAACTAGGGAAAATAAATTCCTAATGGTTGTTTGATTAGCCAAATTTGCCATGAAAAATGTTTTCATCAACTTCATGTACAATTCCTTGAAACATTAAAAGTAGAAAAATATTTTTATTATTTTTGGTGGGAAAAATTTTTCGTTTGGTGTTTTTTTTTTTTTTTGGTAATGGAAAATATTGTAAATCCAATGGATAAAATTTTTTTATCCATTTAATTGACAATTTGCATGAAAAATAAAGCCAAATTGCATAAAAAAAAAAAATTGTCATTAAGATTTTTACTTTTTGACAATCCAAACAAATTTTAATAAATATTGTGAAAAAACGTCCCAAAAAAGTTTTGCATGAAAATCAAACCGATTAGATGAAAACCTTACCAATCAAAAAACATTTTACAAACCTTTAAAAAAATTCTAGGCAAATCACTTCTCTGTCAAACATTTTATTTGTCATCCATTTTTCATCTTTCTATCAAACGGACCCTAATTGAATTTTGCCTCGTGACTACGTGGCGGGAGGGTGTATGGGAAGAATAGTCCCTATAGACTTAAATAGCTCCATTACAATCCTAGTTGCTAACTTTGTCAATCTTCACATATAATCAAAAATTGGAAAGATTGTAAAATGTCATTCAATGGACGCTAATATTCCAACCCTCTAATGATGTAATCTTATACATGATTACTTTGTAATCATAATAGTAAATAGTATTTATTTAATCAGGCTTAGACTATGAAAAAGATTCATTACCCATTCAAAATTAAAAAAATTAAAAATTGTTAATTAATTAATATTTAAATATTTAACATTTCCTATGCTAAATTAAATTTCAGCACAACTTCGTATCATTTTAAGGAAGGAGAGAAACACCGATAACCTTTTTGACATCGAGAATAACCCAAAAATATACACTTAAGGGATCTAGGATCAAGTTTGGAAACTTGAGGTCTGATATCTTGGACAAAGCAAGTACACCCAAATACTCTACAAGCAAGAAAGAATAAAGTTTGAGAGGGAAATAGAATATAATAAGGGAATTTACAATCTAAGACGGATGAAGGCATACGATTGATTAAGTAACATGCAGTAGAGACTGCATCTGCCCAAAATTCTTTTGAACTGTTCATATGAAAGAGAAGAGCTCGCGCAGCCTCCAATAAATGACGATTCTTTCTTTCTGCCACTCCATTTTGTTGTGGAGTAATGATACATGAAAATTGATGAAGAATGTCATTTTGAGATAGAAATGAAGTAAATGTGGATGAGAAATATTTCTTGGCATTATCACTCCTTAAGATACATACAGATTTATTAAATTGAGTTTTAATCTCAGCATAAAAGGTGCAAAAAATTGAAAATAGTTCTAAGTAATTTTTCATAAGATATAACCAAGTAACCCGAGAATAATCATCCACAAAGGTAACAAAAATATCGAAAACCGGTCTTAGATAAAATAGAACAAGGACCTCAAATATCATAATGTATTAAATCAAAAGCGGAGACAGCCCGTTTATTCATTCAAGATAGATATGGTACCCTGTGGTGCTTTGTTAATTGACACGACTCACAATCTAGATGAGACACTTGACTAAGACTGTGACATAATTTCTTCAAAATAGGGAGGGAAGGATGACCGAAGAGACAATGGAGCTGCATAAGAGAAGAAGTATTCGTGCATGTAGTATATCTTGGCACATGTGTGGGAGAAGAGTCGTGCACGTACAAGCCATTGAACTCACGTCCTCTACCAATAAACTGTTTCATCCCAAGATCCTAAAAAATGCAATGGTTAGGAAAGAAAATGACACTACAATTAAGAGATTTAGTCATTTGACTTACTGATAAAAGATTAAAAAGGAAACTGAGGTAAACATAAGATGGAAGACAATGGTAGATAGTTTGTTGGAGGTGTTGTCCCACATCTGACTACAGGAGTTGTAGAACCATTAACTAAAGTGACACATGGTAAATTAGACAAAAGCTGGAATGATGAAAGTATACCTGTATTCCCAATCATATGATCTGTGGCACGGAATCAATGACTCAATTGCCAGACGAAGTAGAAAGACACGCACCAGAATCAATGACTCAGTGGAAGTGGAAGGTGTAACAAGCTGTTGAGGAGTGGGTTGTTGAGAAGCATAATGTTCGTTTGCCGGAATTGTAATTTGATGTTGAGATGGAAGCGTAGTAGGTGTAGGTAGAAGAACATCTTAGCAACATTGGTAAATTTTCTCATAGAAGTCTGACTTGTGTACTTTGTTGTTTTGCCATTTAATTTCCAACAGTTCCTTCTTTACATGTCATTGCTCTCCACAATAATAACAATCACGAGAACCACCACTAGAGATTCTATCTCAATTACCTCTCCATCCCCCTTTCATACCATGATTGCTATTTATTTTTGAGTTTGTGCCAATTAGAGTTGCCGTCTCATTTGGTGTTACATCATGGTCTTTGTCATTGTCCTTGCATACCCGCAGGAGACGAGCATAGATATCACTCAATGAAGGTAGTGCCTTATTGGTAAGTAGCTGAGTACAAGCCACCTCATATTAAGGATCCAAACCTGCAAGAAAACACTGGACCACAATTTGTTCTTCTTGTTCATACGTTGTTCTTACATCATTAGTAATAGGAAACATGGCTCGCTTTTCTTCAAATGCTTGCTTTACCTCAGTATAATATTGAAACAGATTTCATCCCTTTTGCTTAGCCCAATAAATCTTCAACATTAGTTCATGAACATGCAATACATATTATTTACTAGCATACAAAAATTCTAGATAGTCCCACAATTTTTTTACAGTATCACAATTATTAATAACATCGTCAACCGTCGGGTCAAGGGTATTTTGAATTTGATTAAAGAGTTTATCATCCTCCATTAGCCATTTTTTTTCGAATATCATGATTAATATCAGATTGTGGAGGTGGATCATCAGTCAAATGATCACCTAAATCTAAACTTTTCACATACCTCCGAACAAACTCTCTTCCATTGGGCATAATTTTTACTACCAGTTAACTTCTTTTCTGTGAGTTTTTGAGGATGGGGTTATTGTAATTTCATTCACCATTTTCTTTTCCCTTTTAGTTATGATTAACACATAACCAAATGGGACACAAAAGAGAGTAGCTCAAATGAACCCCAAAGCGACCCAATAATAATAATAGTCCAACAATATTGCAGGTCCAATCGAGCAGCCCAAACAAAATAAATCAATCCAAGAGGAAAAAGAAGAATTGACCCACCTAAAAGCCCAAAGGAATAGCCCAAAACCAACCCACTCCGTCTACAGCCCAAAACCAGCACAAAATTAGTCGATGATTGCACTCGACTCACCTACCAAAAGGAGAAGACGAAATCGATAAAGCCATGATCTCTCACACATGACTCCCTGTTACTGATTGCACACACAATGTCAACAAGAGATGTCGACAATCACACCGGAGCAAACTAGAATGTCGAACCAAAAGAAACCCTAAGTCAGAATCACGCGACGACCCACACGACTCCCGTTGCAGACCAATTTCCATTGCCATGGAAGATTCTCTTGATCTTCAACCACCAAAAAGTGACCCTGGTAAGTGTCGGTTCAACATAGAAATTACCAACCCAAACTTTGGCCACCGCCGAGAACGATTCCACAAGTTTTCAAAATACTCACAAATCCTAATTTAGAGAACCTCGCTCTGATACCATGTTAATTGATTTGGGAAAATAACTTTCTCATTAACTTAATTCAGCCACTCCATTGTTGAATCTTTGAGAAATTGAGGTTTTAAAATTCTGAATTTTGGGATTTTTAATCTTTCTACATGTTATTATATGGAATTTGGCATGTTATTATATGGAATTTGGTATATATTCCTATTTTTTCTTCCAAAATTCGAGTTTAACACAAAGTATTTTCAGATCTGTTAAAAGATTTCAATTTTAAAAAAAATTCTGAAAGTTGTTATTACAGCAGCATCGCAGCCACTGCTACGCTACTGTTACAACAGCGTGTAAGGCGGCGAGGGGCAGCCACACTCTAGCGACGATCCCGACCACGGCCCTGGCGGCACCGCCCGACGTCGCCAAGGGAGGAGGAAAAAGGGGAAATTACTTTTAGGGTTTCAATTTTGGAAGTTTTGGGGATGGGGCGGGGCTTGGGCTGGACAATTTTAGGGGCAATTTGGGATCCACATTAATCAGACAATTTTTAAGGCACCAATAAAATGATTGCACATCAATAACTTTTCCTTCTTTTTAGGGCATTTGATAAAGTTTTGGATTTTTCCCCAATAATCCCTTAAACTTAAATTACTATAAAGTTTGGGATTGATAATCCCTTCGGATACAATATATATACACACACACACACACGCAGATGATGTTTCTCAAAAGAAAATGATCCTATCTACAGGGTTGGTCTTGACCCAAGGCAAACTAGGCCACTGTCTAGGGCCTCAACATTCTAAGAGGCCTCATACAAAATTTGGCCCAAAACTCGCCACAATCTAAAACCTGTCAAATCTCTTAAAAAATCATTTGTTTACCTTAGGTTACAGGAACATGATGAAAGAGGTAGTATTTCTGATTTCTCTCGTAATCTCCACCAAAAAAATCTACTAATTCCCACACTATTGTTGCATTTATCGTCACTTTAGTGAAACTGGATCGGGTCCTTTATTCACACAAGAAATTCTTGATTCCGATGAAGACTTTGCAAAAATCTCAGAAAACTAGGCCAAGGTAAAATTTAATATTTGTTGTTGTGTTTGTTTTTTTAGGAGTTTTATTTATTTTTTTTTTTTGACGAGATATATGCTCTTGAATCTTCATATTTTGTGAACTTTTGATTTTGGGGTGAAAAAGTCCGTGAAAGAAAATTTGAAAATGGTTTTATTGACTTCAATCAATTAAAACTTGAGAAAATAATGGAGCTTAGATCAGGAAAAATTTAGATTTGTTTGTATTCAAGGTTTGTGTTGTCTTGTTCGTTTAGGAAAATTTAAGATACTCGAAAGAAATTGTGAATCAAAATTTTCATGCAATTAGGATAAGTTCATTAATTCCAAAGGATATTGGGTGTCACACACGTTATTTACTTCTCATGAACAATGACCTTTACATCTAAGAAATGGCAAATGGGATGGAGATATTTGATAATACCCCAGAAAGAGCAGGTTTGTATCAGGGGAAAATCCAAAATGAACGTTCAGCTAGAGTGAAAATTGATTTTGATCGTTGACCGTCAACAATCAACGATAGTAATAACCCAGTCCAGCCGATCGTTTATTAAAATTTGATTAAATAATACTTAAAATTATTCAATATACATGTAAATGCACTAAAACGTAAAAAATTATATACATATAAAAATATAGTTCAATACAACCCAATGCCAAAATACTAAAAAAATATACGATGCAACCTTACTCTCTAATTGTAAATTTAGACAACTGAATTCTATGAAACCTCATATTTTGAAAACATTGCAATATTGCCTCATTCTGAAGTTTTATAAACATATCCTTCTCCATGTAAACCAACAAATTGTCATTCAAGTGGGAGATATAAGAAGGAAAAGTGGAATTCCCAACCACCCAACTACAAATTTGTCTATCTTAATAATCATTTTCTTGACAAATTTGGTGATAAAATAAGTAGTTGGGAGGAGGGTTTTCATGATATTTAATTAAGCAATCATGCAGTTGACATGAACTTATAAGTGATTTAGGGGAGATGTATTCAATTGAGACTTTTAAAGACCTTCGGAGATTTAAAAAGTTTCGGTGTATTCAATAGAGATTTTTGTGGACTTTTAAAAAGTATCTACAAGTTACAAGATATTCAATTGAAACTTTTTAGAAATCTCTACAAGTTTTGGGGTATTCAATTGAGAATGACTTTCGGGGAATTTATAATTTAAAAAATTGTTGAAAACACGTGTAGTTTTCTGTTTTGAGTTTTGAATTCGTTTTGTGTTTTCTGTTTTGAGTGTCTGGTTGAAATTGTTGAAATTGTTGAAAACATGTACTTTTTGTCGTTCTGAAAAACTGTTTCTCAAAACAGAAAACATGAAAACGGGTTTACTTTCAAATTTTGAGATTCTTTTTTATTATATTTTATTCAAAAAATCTGATTATTCAATAAATTTGAATAATTTAATGTAAATGTAATATTAAATAATATATACATTTTGAAGTTGTGAACCTTGAAATTTTTTTGAAGTTGTGAACCTTGAATAGTTTAATGTGAATATAATATTAAATAACATGACACAAGTTAACTTGTAATTGTGAAAATATAGAATGTTGATCTTATTTCTATCAAAAGAAATATTGAGCATCACACATACAAATATACAACACAACATATAACTATACACACATGATAGCGCTCACCCAACATCATGAAGATAGTGCTCACCCAATCCACCCCAAAGTCACCAACAACTACTTCAAAGTCTTCATCCAACAATATGTTGGCGGCTTTTACATCACGGTGAATAATCTTAGGATCACAATGATCGTGCTTTCTTATTGGCCAATCAAGTGGGAGTTGTGATTCGGGTTGCTCTATAATAATGCATTAATAAGCTATTAGAAAATAAATAACGAGTGTGAGGCGTGTGGCAAATAGTTAGTACCCCTTTCTATATCAACAATACTGTCAAATAATGAGACATCATATTTGTTGAAATTTGTCGTAAGTATTTTAACTGCCACAAGAGAACCATCTGTTCATCCAAATACCACTAAAGAAATAATCGATAACAATTTAGCAGTTTAAGATACAGAAGATGCATTAATAAACTCAATTAACTTCTAGCAGAAGTTCAAAGTTGTTATGCCTACACATTCAATTTAATTAGCTAAACAACTGATGAAATATTACAATACATGTAACATTCAGGTTATTATCTGGACAGAAAAAGAAATTGAAGTTCAAAGAGAAGTTGACCATTTGAGCCACGAAAAAAATTCAACCCATGAACTGAAATATGGAAGTTTCCAGCAACCCTTTGCACGTCCAAAACTCCATACACCTACAAGATAATGAATTAAACCGCTAATTAAATGGAGGAAGAGCAAGCAGATGTTGGAAGTAGAAAAAGGCATACCCTGCAACCTTCTCCATTTGCCAGTGCGTGCTTCACCTTTTTAAGCATATTTTCAGCTTCTTTATCAAAATTGTGGAGTTCAACTTTATGGTCTGACTCCTCATAATGATCTTTGTGGTCATCTGATCATAGTTATTCATCATAAGATTCAGAACTGAGTTATAGAGTGTAAACGTTATACTTGACAGAATTATCTAAATATTGAGCTATATATAGTGGAAGTTAGATCATTTTCTACTAAAATTCCAAGAGAACCATCTGCTAACCGTCCTTTATAAGCCTTACCAAATCCACCCATGTCCAGAATATTTATGTAGCAACTTGGAGTTCACGCAAGGAAAATCTTTTGAGCTGGCCTAAATGGACTTTTGGATCCTCCTCAACTGCAAATGAATAGAAGATAATTAAGAACACATCATACACAATAATTATGATAAATTAAACCCTTATTTAGGCCCAATAACCAGGAACATCAAAGAAATGAACTGGTGGCTTCCTTCTTCGGTACTAAGCTAGCGATTGTAGGAACAATTAAATGATTATTAGTTTCAACATTAGCTTTTTCTAACTACAAGAAGGAAACTATGAAATACAATACAATGTAAAGAGGAACAATTAATACAATCCAACAGAAGAGTTAAACTAACAAGTTAACATTGACAACCAATTACATGAAAGCATCACCTCATTGCTGAAGGGATTTAGAATCATGGACCAATTAGTTAAAACACAAGTAACCAATTCATCATTCTGATTACTCAAAGACCCAAAGGTAATCTAACCAGTTTTCACGAGATTGGGTTGGTTCAACTCTCTTTACTCCTCTTCCACCCATTTTTCTATGTATATTCCTGATATATATATGTAAGACCCAAAGCCACATAATCAATGGTCTAATAAGCATCTAGCCACAAACTATCAAAACTAGATGAAGATACACATAACCACAAGTGGCATACAATTCCTTCACGGCAGGTATTCGTCAAGGCATACATGCACATCCCACGACTCTCTCTTTCTCCAAATCTTTCTTGCTCTCTTAATCAATGCAATTTACCTCCAAAGACAAGTTCTTCAATTCCTCATTCTCCCCTATCTAATCTATTCACTTCTTAAAGTTTCACAAAAGAAGTTTTAACACCATATTTGAGAAAAATTCAAATTTTGTCATTAAACTACCATATGTAAATACATTCTGTTAACACATATACATTCCCACAAAATGTCTACTATTCAAATTAAAAAAAAAAGGAAAAAAAAAACTCATGGACTGCTCCAACAAGCTCAGCCGATTCTGGACGAAATTGAGGGTGACCCATGGTAGAACTAGATGCGTCTGGTTGATAGGAATATTGTGGTGGTGCTCCACGATCAAGAGGGTGGCCGGATGTGGAAGTAACTGGGAAAAAACTGTGACTGTGCTCGCGATTTTGGGTGGTTATTGAGGCTATTTTCTACAGTCTGATGGGTAGGTGGTGGTTGGAGATTGTAGAGGGATGTGAGGGGATGCCGACAACATGTGAATCCGGCATTTTAGATAGTGGGTGGTGTTGGTTATTGATGGAAGACGGGTCGTTGTTGAAGGAGGAGGAGGAAGTAGAAATGGACCTGTTTTCCTCATTTTGGTTTTTTTTTTGTTTTGTGAAGAAAATAGCTAAAACGTAAAAAAGTCGTTTTCTATTTTTTTTTCACAAAATTTTTAACCATTTTTAAAAATTCGTTTTCGAAAATGAAAAAGAGAATGTGTTTTCAATATTTTGAAGAATCGAAAAGAAAACGGCCTGAAAAGTAAAGAGGACGTCACCTTAGGTTTCTCATGAGGAAATACCTCTAAATAGTCATTTCAAAAGTTTATTTATAAAAATAGACTACAAAAAGTTAGAAATTTGAAGAATAGTCTTTGAACAACAATCTTTCCAAAAATACCCTCTCACATAAAAATTGCAACAAAAGTCATTATAATGTATAAAATACTTCAATTAGGTCCCCAAGAAAATATAAATCCGGAATCTTTAATAAATTTAAACCCGAATATTATACAAAATTTTATTGATATAAAAGTTGCAACAAAAAGAGAATTAAATTATTTAAAAGAAGATTTAAAAAGTTTCTTTTTAGATTATTTAGATTCAAAATTAAGATATAAAAATACTTATATAGATAGTCAAGCAATTAGATTTGAAAATAATATACATAAAGAAATTATCAATCTAGAAAGAAGAATTGAAAAATTAAATATAATCATTGAAGAAAAAGTCTTAACAAAAGATAGTGAATTCTATAAATTTTATTGCGATTTATTAAATATTTATGAAAATAATAAATTTTGAGATTTTGAAGACAGTCTTAGTACCCCCCCCCACTCTAATTGGTAGCAGAGCCATAGATCCTAACATGATAATAGAAAATTTAGGAAATAGATATAAAATTAAAAAAAATAGATTTGGGATAATAATAGGAAAACATATAATAGAGAAAGAAATCTTAAAAATCATACTTATAAAATTAAAAGATCTACCTTTAGATATTAGGAAGGAGATAATAGAAAAAACAGAAATAAGTATAATAAGAGATCTTATGATATGGGAAACTATTATAGAAACTATAGATCAAGAAGAAATAGCTGCTATAATAGAAAATAATATAAGTAATTATGGGAATTAAAATTAAGAAGATAGATAACTATTATAAATTAGAAGAAGAAAAAGGATATAAAATATTTTATGAACCTATTCCTAATAAATCAAAAATATTAACATTAAATATAATTAAAAAATTACCTAGAGAAATAAAAGAACAAATACTACATAAATTAAGTATAGGATCTATAAAAGATAGATATGTATATGAAATGATTAATAAAGAATTTGAAAGTATTTTATATTATAGAGAAATATATGAATCATCATGTGTAATGATAAAGTAGCTAAAAAACTTAATAATATTGTTAAAAATCTAGATAAAATACAAGAAAAAACCTCAAATATACTAGGAACACCAGGAGAAATAAATAAATCACAAGAAAAAATGCTAGGAAAACTAAAAATCGAAAAACTAGAATTAAAAGCAAAATATTTTGAAACTGTAAGAGATAATCAATTACCTGATAATGAATAGCAATAGAAAGTCTTAATAAAATCATCAATGAAAATAAAGATAAAAAGTGTAGATTATCATATTTATTAGAAGTAAAAAATGGAAAAATATAATGGCTTTTTCAGAATAATTTGATGAACTAAAGAAATTAATAAATGAAATTAAAGAATTAAAAGATGAAGTAGGAAAGTTAAAAATAGAAATTAGAGAAATGAAACAAAATATGAAACCAACAGATAAAAAAGTAGATAAAGATAAAATAAAAGGAGTAATGACAAGAATAGGAAAGAAACATGTAGAAACAGAAGGATATTTTGAACCTGGAAGTATGGATGATAGATTTAGAAAATAAATATTACCAATAATCCTAGAACAAGAGAAAGAATTTGAAAAATATGCAGAAGAAAGAGGAAAAAATAAAAAAAGATGATGAATGAAGAAATAGATAATCTAATAGAAAACTTTGACCAATTAAGTATAAAAGAATTAGAAAATTATGAAATATTAATGAATACTGGTGGAGGACCAACACCAGCACCAGGAAGTAATAGCAATAATCCAAAATTAGAATTTCCTGAATTAGAAGGAGGATATGCACCAATGCCACATAGACCTTATAGACAGTACTATGATAGAATTATACCACAACATAGAATAGAAAAATATAAAGATCAATTTACCCCAAACTCAGACTATAATAAACCAATAAATCATGGAGAAGCAAAACTAGATTTAGATTGTAAATTAGATACTAAGAAAGCATTGTTATAATGGGCAGATGCAATGATATTATTCTTTTTATATAATCAAGATGATACATGGGAATCTACGGATAGAAGAATTGACTATTTAATAGCATCATTTGAAGGAGATGTAAGAAATTGGTGGGAATGAGAAACTGAAAATACTAAATTAACCTCACAAGAGGGAATAAAAAAGTTAGTAGAATATATATCAGATGAATTTTTAGGAGAAAATTGGATAAAAAATTCAGAAGAAGAAGCTAGAAGAGAAAAATTAAAAGCAAGATTAGGATTGATAAACATTATGATATGTGATATGTGTAAAATAAAAGAATATACATGTCAATTTAGAAATTTCTACTATACCCAATTTTATAGTAATGAAAATCAAGGACCATATTTAGAAATGTATTTTGCTAAATTACCAGGAACATGGAATATATATTTTAAAATAGAATATGAAAGATATATAAAGGATAATCATGTACCAGATACGTTAGGAAGTAAAATAAAATTCATATTTGAAAGATTAGCAAAAATATGTAAAAATAGACAATTAATGAAAAAATCTGAAAAATTAACAAGAATCTATTGCGAAGAAATAGAGAGACCTATTAATTGGGGATGTGGACCGGAAAGAAAATATAAAAGAAAATTCAAACCAAAAAAGTATAAAAAATATAGACAGTTCAAAAAGAAATATCAAAAACCAAATAGGAGATATTATAAAAGAAAATATCAACAAAAAAGAAAAGAGTTTAAAAAGGATAAAAAACAATGCAAATGCTGGAATTGTGGAGAAATAGGACATATAAGCCCTGATTGTACTAAAAAGAAAGTTAGAATTTTACAACAAGAATATGAAGAAATAGAAAGTGATTTAGAAGAAATAGCAGATATTAATAATTATGAAGGAGAAGAGGTTTACATATCAAAATCAGAATGAATCATGAAATAGAAGAAGTTGAAATCATAGAAGAAAAACAAGAAATAGAAAATTCTGAAGGATATGGATTAAAAGTAACATTCGATAATAATACATTTAGAAAAATAGAAAAATTATCATTAGATTTAAAATTAGGAGAATGAAAAATATTCGATAAAATATTTAGAAGAGAAAGAGTATCTATAAGTGAATATCATAAGATAGAAAAATCAATAGATATAAGAACAGTTTCAGGAAGTCATAAATTAGCATTACTAACAAAATCCACAGTTGACAAATTAATGGCAAAAGTAAAAGGAAGACAAAAAGAAAAGATACAATACGTTTATCTAGCAGGAATACAATTAATGTTCAAATCCCTATTTAGAGAAGGAATAGATTCACCAATAACAGTAAGTTTACATGATGGAAGAATACTAAATACTAATGATAGTCATTTAGGAACTATAGAAGGAAATTTAGCATATAAAAAATTAATATTTACATGTTATCCAAAATATTGTGTATCAATAAAAGATAAAGATTTTAATGAAATATTAGGATTATATTTTAAAACACATAGAAAAGATATTATAGAAGAAGGAAATCATATCATGACCATAGAATATAAAACATTATATACATTTACTAACTCAAACTATGGAAACATTTATTCTAAAAAACCCTATATAGAAATTCACAAAGAATGTAAAGACATATTAAATATTGTAGAACCAAATAAACAACTAAACCTATTACCAGAAATATATGAATTAGAAATATCTAAAACAAAGCCAGATGTAACAGAAAAAATAGAAAATAATTCTTTAATAGAATTTAAAGATGGAAAATTAAAGAGAAATAATAGTACATCTATAATACCAAGAAAGAGCATAAATCGAGAAATAATGGTAAAAAGGAATATAGGAAGTATGCAAATATATGGAGAATATTATAATGGAATAGAATATATAAAGGGGAAAAATATCATAATTGATTCATGAACAGCAAACTGCCATATATCAGGAAATAGAGATAAAAGATTAATAAAAAGAAGGATAGAGCCTTATAAATATATCAATTTTGATGGAAAAACACATACTAGTGAATTAGAAGTAAAAATACCAATAGTTTTAGATGGAGAAGAAATGATAATACCATGTTATGTAGATAATAGTATGGGAGATCATTACCATATATTATTAGGAATGAGTTTTTTACAAGCCTTAAATCATTATAATATTAATAAAGAAGGAATCTATATAACACATAATAATAAGACATTGTTTTGTCCAAAAGAATGAATAATGTAATAACATTTTCATTAGCAGTATATATACAAATTACTATTGTAGAAACTAATATAACAACATGTGCTTTAATAGATACAGGAAGTGATATAACTATTATCAAGACATTTTTGTTAAAAAATTGGAACAATGATAATACTATAAAAATAACAGGTGTCACAGGAATATCGACACCTATTACTAAAAATAAAGAAAAGGTAGAAATCCTATTAGGAAGTAAACAAATAACTATAAACAAAGTATATGCATATGATGTATTAGAATGTGATATATTATTAGGAAATGATTTTGTTCAACAATTCCAATATTACCAACAAAATAACTATATGATTATGTTAAAAACACCATGTGGACATCTACTAAAAATTTCAAGAGAATTTAAACCATTCAGAGTTCAGCCAGTCCAGCGTGGTGAAAGGACAATAAAAAAACCAATAAAAAAACTATTAAAATACAAAAAATACAAACAACAGAAAAATCAGAATTAATAGAAGAAATAATAAAAAAGATAGGAAATGTCTATAATGAAAATCCATTAGCTTATTGGAAACCTGAACATCCAAGGGCAAAAATAGAATTAACTGAAAATGTAATAATAAGAGTAAAATCAATGATGTACACTATACAAGATACTCAAGAATTTAGAAAACAAATTGAAAAATTAAAAAATATGAAATTAATCAGAGCTAGTAATGGACCACATTGTAGTCCAGCCTTTATGGTAATGAAACACTCTGAACAAGTACGAGAAAAACCAAGAATGATAATAAATTATAAAGAATTAAATATATACACGAAATTTGATGGATATTTCTTACCAAATAAAGATGTTTTAATAAATCTTGCAAAAGGAAAAGAATATTATTCAAAATTTGATTGTAAGTCAGGATTTTGGCAAATCAAAATGGAAGAAGAATCAATACATATACGACATTTAGTACGCCTCAAGGTAAATACGAATGGATAGTTATGTCATTTGGATTAAAAAATGCACCTCAAATATTTCAAAGAAGAATGGATAATATTTTCTGAAAATATAATGATTTCTTATTAGTATACGTTGATAATATACTAATATGTTCAGAAAATAAAAATGATCATAAAAATCATATTATAAAATTCCTAAAAGAATGTCAAAAAGAAGGAATAGTTTTATCTGAAAAGAAAGCTATTATAGAAAAACCTGAGATAGAATTTCTTGGATTAATTATAGATAAAAATGGAATAAAATTACAGTCTCATATATCTAAAAAGATAGAAAGTTTTCCTGATAAATTAGAATCTAAGGAACAGATACAAAAATTCTTAGGATGTTTAAATTATGTAGAAGGATTTATTGAAAATCTTTAAAAAAAGAGACATAAAATACAAATTTTACTTAGAAAAACTAATACTAAATGATGGAATGAAGAACATACAGAAATAGTTAGATTTCTTAAAGAAGAATGTAAAAATTTACTAAAATTAAGATTACCAAATGAAAAGGATAATTTGATAGTTAATACTGATGCCTCAGATAAATATTGGGCAGCAATATTAAAAACATATTTAAATGAAATATGTAGATATTCAAGTGGAACTTTTAATCAAGCAGAAATAAATTATACTACTCATGAAAAAGAATTATTAGCAATTATTAGAGGAATAAAGAAATTTTCATTATTTTTATTATCTAAAAAATTTATTGTTGAAACTGACAATTCTCAAATTGCAGGACTTGTTAGAAATAAATTACCAATGGAACCCCAATATAGAAGGTTACATAGATGGCAAGCATATTTATCATTCTATAATTTTGATATTATTCATATTAAAGGTACAAATAATTATCTTACTGATTTTTTAAGCAGGAACATTGAATTTGGAGATGGATAATATCAAACAGATGATATCAGAAATGAAATCTGCGGCAGCCTATGCCAAAGAAGAAGCAGATGATAAAAAAATTGGAATGGAGACATTAGTTGAGCTCTTAAGTCATAATATTAAATTATTACTTGAAATCAGTGAATCCCATGCCAATGTTACAAACGAAATGAAAGACAAAATTGATGCTCTTGAAGCACAATTAATGTCTACTGATACAAATAATACAAGGGTTGATGTCTTGGCACAATCCTATGATACCAAACAGGGATACCAACAGGTACCAAGGAGTGATCTACAATGCGAAAGCAGTAGTGGACCCAGCACTATCAAAAGAGATACACAAAGTCCTAGAAAGTTGACCATAAAATCCAATGATGAACATACAAGGGTTATTAGAATCAGAACTGATGAAGATGATGATACCCCTTTATCAGCAAAAGAAGAAGAATATAGATCTTTTGCCAAAATTGTTTATGAATTACAAGAAAATGACTCTTATTTCATATCTTCAGGAGATCATGTTTATCCAAGGTTACTAATTACTAATGATGCAGACCCTGTCATGGTCAAAATGGCAGCAGACTATGGATTTTTAGATCTTATCTACCCCGGAAAAGATCTAAAAGAAATTGAAAGATTTGATGAAATTTTTAAATCTGAAGTATCCAAATTTGTCAAAGGAAGGTTCATATACATAAAATTTTATTCAGTCAGTCCTGAGATTGATGGAATGATATTTTATCCTGCTGAACATATTATAACAATCGGATATGTTAGTAGAGAGTTTCAGATTGATGTCGGTCACAATAAAAAGTCATTACCAAAAATCACCAGATTATGGATAAAATCCCGAAGAGTTTTAGGGATGAAAGTCTTATATAAAATAGCAAAAAGCTTGTATGACAAAAAATTCAAATGCTGGTGTCAATATGAAGGATGGACTCTTCTCACCAATAATGGAGGAGAGAAATCAACAATTTTGAAAGAATACATTGAGAAATTTGACACTCATCGAATCAATGGACCTATCACAACCATACAAGAGGCATGCAGAGTAAGAGAATGCCCCACTTGCCGACAGAATCAAAGATAAAAAAGATGAAAATAATAAACACATGGAGAAAAGGTGTCCAAGCTGTTACAGGAGAATCTTACCAGCTGTATGTAAAAACAAGATCTGAAGGACAATTATAGAAGGACTGTGTCCTTTATCAAAGAAAATGTAACAAAACAACAAGGATGGAGGGGCCATGAGGCTCTTGATGAAAAGCACGAGGTAATAAAATATTATTAGTATGATGTAAGCAATGATGTAATTTATCTTCAAATTTGTGTATAAATAGAAGCCTTTGGGCTAATGAAGAGGGCAGAGTTGGTTGAGCACTCAAACTGTGAGTTAGCCAAATAATTTTCTGTCTTCCATTGTAATCATATTTCAGCCTTTAGATATCAATAAAATTCCAAGTTATTTCATATCCAAATTGTCTTTAAAAAAATATATTATGAGTTTCTAAACACCTCATCCCATAGATTCTTGAAAGATTGAAGAAGAATTTCTTTCTTACTTTAACAGAAAGAGAGTTTTCTTTAGTTAATATCTATAATCCGAATTCAAAGAACTGACACAGTGAAGGTGGAAAGTTGGAATAACAATTATCCCGTAGAGGCAGGAGGCCATTGAAGGGAGTCATTTGCAGATCCAGAACTTGAAGGTTACTCGATTCTAAGAATAAAGATTTGAGATCAAAACTAAGGTAAAACTATTATTTTTGTTAAATTTAGAAAGATATTTTCTGAAATCTTAAAGAATCGTTGGGATTACTTATCTGAATATTTGCATGACAAAATTATCTAAATGTTTGTATTTAATATTTATTTTATTAATATTGTTTAGATTTATATAACATGTCAGAATATACAATTGAAGGATTAGATAACTTATTAGAAATTTTATTAGAAAAAATAAATAATATCATCTCTCAAATGAAAAGAATAGATCAGTCATCGTCTGAAAAATATTATATACTTGGAGAAAATTTTGATAGATATATAGAAAATTATATCAATTTATTAGATCAAAGGATGAATTTATATGCTAGAATCCGAGATAAAAATAATATAGAACAAAATTGAAAAACTATTCTAAAGATAAGGATATATCCTGTAATATAAAAACACATTTCATTAAGGGTAAAATAGTATTTTTAATAATTAAGACCATTGTGAAAAATAGTAATAGTAAACCGGCCATTTAAAAAAGGGAAATTTTCATAAGTAAGAGTATAACTTTGGTCCATTTCAATAATAAGAAAATAAGTTTTAACTTTCAAAAATCAGATTTTTATTAATTTTTATTTATAATTTAATTAATTAAATATATATTTAATTAATTAATTATATTAAGGTCACAGATTTATATAATTTGGTCACAGATTCATAATTTTATTAGTCACATATTATTTTCGATCACAAATTAGAAATTTTAAATGTCAAAAATTATTTTACGTCATAATTCAAAAATTTTATAGGTCACAATTTGCTCATCGATCACAAATTCACAATTTAATTAGTCACATATTATTTTTCGATCACAAATCAAAATTTTTAAATGTCACAATTTTTTTACGGTCACAATTCAAAAATTTTAAAGGTCACAATTTTTTCCTTGGTCACATGTGAAAAATTTATAAGTCACAATTTCTTTATCGGTTACAGATCACGAACATTATAAGTCACAACTTATAATCGATCATAAATTAACAAATTTTTAGATCACACGTTATTTCTTAGTTATAGTTCATATTTTTCATTAGTCACATATTGTTTACTAGTCACAGATTAACTAATTAAATGGTCACAATCAACCAAAAAATAGGTCACAGATTAATTTCTTAGGTCACAATTAATTCCGAGGTCACGAATCTGAATTTTAATAGGTCACAATTTCTTTTCAAAGTCACAAATCATAATTGAATAAGTCACAGACTAATTTTTCAGTTACAAACCCTTAAATTTTATGGTCACAAACCGATCTCAATCAAGATCTACCACCAATACTTGGTCACAATTCCTTTTCCGACGTCTCTACCACGACCAACCAAAAAATTCTCAAACCTACTATCACTGTCGCCGTCACCACGACCACCACCAACACCATCACTGCCGCCAATCCACCACCGCCACCTTAACTCGCCCCCCAGACAAAAAATCAACAAACAAATCCTTTCATCAAAATGACTCTGCTTCATTATCTTGTCTTCCAACGACAAGTGGATCAACAATTATGCTGTCAGTTACCGGGGCTGGAGGCAAAGACAGAGCAAAGTCAGCAACACTCTGGAGTCGAAGGTCACTAGCTTGTTTGTTTAGATCCTCGAAGTTGACATTTATCTCCTTGATTTTGTGAGCCATTTTCCATCGGAATGCCAAAGGCCTATAGAAAGAGAAGTATAAGCACACTTCTGGCATCATCTGGTTCCGGATCAGCATCATAAGCAACATCTCGAAGGTTCTCGAGCCAGAGTTTGACAGCCTCCTCGACCGGAAGTCTACTGGCATCGCCACCACCACCACCACCACCATCACAAATCATCCACGACCTCCACAAATCCATCACACCACAACCACAAATCAACCACGTCGCCACCGTCATTATGACCGCCACCACCGTCGCAGTTGATGCACAACTATAGCCATGTCAGACGCCTACCTTTGCACTTCGACGCCGCGATCTATTGCACTGGAGATTAGGGCAGTTTCCGACGGAGAGTTCTCTAGGTTTCACAGAGAGAGAGAGAGATGGGGGAGAGGAGAGAGAGAGAGAGAGATGGGGAAGAGGTTTCACATTGAGAGAGAGAGGAGGGATTGGCGTGGGGTGGAGTGAGGGAGAAATAAATTAGGGTTGGATTTGTGTAGGATAAATTAATTAATTTTAAAATATATTAATTAGAAAAAAAATCTGATTTTTGTATAATCAAATCTTTTATCTTATTTTTAAAAGTGAATCTTAAAAAGTAGGATTTTGTGTAATTTCCACTCTAAAAAATTACCCCGGTTTCTCATTCATTCAAGCCGGGTCTTCTTTTCCCTTTAGGGTTCTCTCCTCCATCTCTTCCGATCAGGTAAAAAATTTCTTTGAATCTTTGCTATCCGTTTCTCTTTATTAACAAGGTACGTCTCTCTCTCTCTCTCTCTCTCTCTCTCTCTCTCTCTCTCTCTCTATATGAGTTTTCTATTTGATTTATGGATAAACCCATCTCTAATAGGACCAATTGCTGACCCTAGTCATCAATATTTTGTGCTTTTGTTTTGTTTGAATGTGCTGAAGCCAGTGAATTTTTCGAGCCTTTTAATTGAGAGAAAACATCCTTGTTTTACGTTACTGTGTTAATGCTCTAGTGTTGTGCAGTTATAACCATATACACGCTGATAATTTTATAGCCTTTTGTTGAGAATAGATACCGCTGCTGGCTTCTTTGTTTATTAATTATGATGCTACTGATAAGAGCCGAGGTTTCCAACAAGGTGAGAAGAATTGTGAAATTAATTGCATTTGCGTAAAAATGCTTGAAATTGTATAGTTTAAGGTATAAAAAATTAATTGCATTTGTGTAAGGATGCTTGAGAAATTGGATAATTAAAGTTATAAATCGTTGAAAATCCATTCGAATTGAATGAAAACAATTATAATTTCATTTGGACTTTTTTTTTTTTCTGTTGGTTGGGTGGGCAGGGGTTGAGGGAGGGGGTTTCATCTTTGAATGACTGGAAACTCTACAGTAAAAATTTTCAGGTAGGCATTTTGAAAAGCTCAAATGAGTAAGGTGTTGATGTGGTTTACTGAGGATAACCAGAAACTTGCATGCCTTGGTATCAATTGAGAATTAGTAATGAGTTAGGGCCTGTTTGGCAGGGTGAATGAAAAGGGCCGTTGAGCTTGTATATCTTCTGGTGGATGAAAGCAATGTGAAGTCTTTAACAATGGAGCTAATTAACTATCTTGAGATAAGCAACCCAGAGTTTAAGGGAGATCTCACTGCCAAAATTTGCTCCATTGTGGAGAAATAAGTTGAGTGGGTATTATATGCATCCAGAATTTTTCGATTCCTTGGTTCACGAATTGCAGGGTAGTATTGCTTGTAGTATAATTGTGTTAGGCATGTGATCTATGGAGTGTGTGGCACTTATAATGCTCGACTGAATTCATCCTAAATGTTCCATGGGGTTTGATTTTCCTTTCCTTTCATCTTTATATATATATATATATTTTTTTTTAAAAATAAGTCTTTAAAAGTCTACAGAAATCCATGGGAAACTTCTACTAATTCTTACCAAATCCATACAAATCACTTAAAATGTTCACAAAGTCCACGGAAGTCTCCCACTTTAAAAAGTCTCCAAAAGTTTTTAAAGGTCCCAATTAAATACATCCCCCTTAGGCTTTGTTCTTCTTTCATTAAAAAGAGTTTTTTTGAGAAAAATAAATTTTGCAGTTGACATGAACTTATAAGTGACTTGGGCTCTTATAAATGTAAAAAGACATCAATTTAATGTTAGCATGAAGATATATTAAATAATAAAGACAACATCGAAAAAATTTGACGAGTACAAAGTAAAAATAATATTTTTAACCTATTAAGAATGTTTAGAAAGAAGTGTTAAGAGCCCAAATCTTATAACCCCAAGGCCCAAGCCCAAAACTGATAAATTAAAACACATGAAATCCCCTTTCCAAACCTAGACGTAGCATCCCTCTCTCTCGCTTCTCTTTGTCGACTCTCTACGCTCTCTAGTCTCTCCTGTATGTAGTATGCCTATACAATTAAACGGTATACCAGCCCTCAAGTGTCTAAGATAAACTCAATTTCTGGGAATCTACTTCTTCATTGTTCAACGATAGGCTTTTGTAAGATTTATTTCTTATCCATTGTTTAAGTTTTTTGGTGGTGAATGTTGATTTGAATTCCAGCTAGGGCAGCCACTACCTGGATCTGTCACTGTTCAGTATTATAACTTTTGAATTAACCTTTTAAAAGATGTATTTGCACTTGATTTTTGCATCTTCATGTATGATGCTATAATTATTCTGTGAGATATAATTTTTAGCACTAACTTGGAGCATCATGAAGCTATCAAAAACAGTTATTGGAAAACAAAAATCAAGTATAACACTTACAAAAGAAATTGCAAAACATAAGGGCCTCGTAGTAATTAGTCGCCTAGGACCTCAAAATTTTTGGGGCCGGCCCTGCCTATCTAATAAGGAAATAATCTAAGACTTATACCCCTACTATATTCATCACGTTTACACCTAAATTAACGCATACTGTTCATAACAAGCGTGACTAAATGAATTGAGGTATTCTGCCCTAGACTGAGCAATACAGAAGCCAAAAATCGATAGTTTAAGGGTAGAGACAGAGAATTGTAAAATCAGGGTAGTCTGCACGGTTGTGATAAAATATTAAAGCGACCTAAGCTCTTATTTTGCTAAAATTTTGACTGCAAATTCACATCATATTATTCTTCAAATCTGAATTTTTGAGATCAAGATCCAAAGGTTAGTAGTGAGTTCTATAGTCCAAACAGTCATTGAAGTGTCGGCGAGATATCCTTTTGTTATTGGATTTGAGATACTGTTCTTGAAGTTTTTCCTATTGTGTGCTTCAAATTTCACTAGGTGAACTCTCCCTCGTTGTTTATGGGTGTCTATCTTTGATAGATGATGAGGTATTGTTGATGTGTCAAGAATATTGCATTCTTGATGTTGGTGAGCCCCAAGTTTTGACTAGGGAGGATATTGTATTCCCATCATTGATTCTAGTGGAAGTATGATAGCGTCGTTGTTTATGTGGAGAAAGATATATTCTTAAAAGATTGATAATGAAGTGATTGTACAAAGATATCAAAGTATGAAAACTCGTAAAAAGCAATTGTAAGGTATTTCATTTTTAGTATAATGTTTGTGTATTGTGTTACAATGCTGTTATTTTTTGTACATTTTCTGATATCGCCCGTACTGAAAAACTTTCTGGGTCTGTCCCTGCTAGGCTCTGTTGAAAACCGAACTCCTCAGTTCTAGGAGGAGAAATTCTTGTTTGAACCACCTAGTGATGAAGAAATCGAACTTGAAAGTGATAGCGAAAGCCAATCTGAAGAAGTAGGTGAAGAAGCTTAGTCAGAAGATGAAAAAATTCGACCAAACAAGAAATCGCAGTCGCCATGGGATTTCTCTTCCTACTCTGAATCAGTAGCTGATGAACACTTTAGGCGCAGCACCACCTCTATTGACGAAAAAATTTCCAATGCCCGCCTGCACCATCCTATCCCAACCACCAATACCGACTCTGAAGAAAATTCTGATTCAGAATCGGAACCCCATCATCAAGTAACAAATAATATCCTTTTGATTTAATTGAGATTAAGAAAATCAAATTTGTATTGATTCGGGAGTGGGTGTTGGATTAATTATGGTTCTTGTAATTGCCAGTTTTTGTTTGTTTAGGAGGAATACAGGCCGGACGAGGAGGAAGAGGATGGTGATCCGACAACAAGTGGGAACAATGCTAAGTCATTCTTTTCGTCCGTGGAAGGAGTGTCATTCCATGCAAATTCGTTTTTCGAGCTGCATCTTTCCAGGCCGTTGCTTCGGGCTTGTGAAGCATTGGGCTATAGTAAGCCCACCCCAATCCAGGTTCTTAATTAGTTTTTGGTTGTTCTTTTCAAATTATCCTTCATCTTTTGAACCTGGATGGTTTGAGTTATGTTATTTTAGATTTTGGTGATTCAAATTGATATTTCAATTTTTTTTTTTCCCTTTTATCATAGGCTGCTTGTATTCCATTGGCCTTAACTGGGCGTGATATATGTGGGAGCATGGTTTTAAAAAACGGAAACGGGTACAGAGGCTTTTTTTTTCACGAGGCGAAGCGTAAGACTTGAGGCGCTTTGAGGCGTAAGCCTCACCGTGAATCATTTTTTTTTAATAAAAATATATAAAAAAAACATGAAATAACATAAATAAAATATTAGTCTAAAAACCATAAATTAACTTAAAGTACCAATGCAAACAAGCATAAAATAAAGTCAAATAGTCACTCAAATCCAACAGATAATAAAATGGATAAGTTTCCATGTGAATCCTATTCACTATCACTAAGATTTTGCATAAAATCTCTAGCTTCTATATCATCTTCCTCGTCACTTTCAACATTTTCCCACTCATCCTCCTCGTCTTGCAATTGTATTACTTTTCCTTTGTTCTTCGCTGTAAATGAAACAAAATACTATGAATAAATATAGTGAATAAATGTAGAAACCTAAAATTTAATTTCACAATTTTATAGTACCTTTTTCTAAATCCGAAAGTTTCCTTTTACGTTGGCTTCGTGAAGTTGCAGCACCTTCATTTCCTTGTACTCCAAAAATATCAATATCGAGATCATTGTCCTCCATATTTAGTGTGTTTGATTGATCTTCACCACTCGGTCCACTCTCATCAATGATCCATTCATCATCAGATGGCAAATCAACCATGGTTAAAGGATCTTCATCTTCTTTGAGTTGTAATCTCAAGCGTCTGTCTTTGAGCTTCTTATTGTACATGATATAAGCCAACGAATTCATCCTTTGTGTGGTCAAACGGTTTCTTCCCTTTGTATGTACTTGATTGAATGAGCTCCAATTACGTTCACAAGCGGAAGATGAACATGTTAAGCTTATAACTCTAATTGCAAATTTCTTCAATGCCGGGGTACCGTCACCAAATTGAGTCCACCAATGAACTAAGAAAAATAAGAATCATAAAAAATGTCATAGACTCATATTTTATACTAATTTTCTTGCAAATAGTTAATATTTAAATAATTAAATGTCAGGTAAGAAAAACTTTGAAAATAAATATATACCTGGAGAACGTTTCTTGCAAGATGTTTTCGCTTGTTCTAGACCAAAGAAACCTTTTTTGTTTCGAAATTCGTCTATTTGAAGATCCGCATCGTTCCTTTCATTTCGATCAGGAATGAGTCTCTCCATGCAACTATATAAACCCAAAGTAACTTCAGAATGACAAGAAAAGTTTTTATCATATTGAAAATGGGGATTCAAAAAATATGCAGCCGCATGTAGATGTTGATGTAGCTGAAAGTCCCACTTATCATCAATGATACTCCATATCTCCTTATATGATGCTTCATCACCACCCAAGTTTTTTGCTATCTCCTCTTTCGCGGAATCCATTACACCATAAATGAACCCCATAGCAGGCATCTGTTCAGAATTAACAAGTCTAAGCACCGAAAATAAAGGCTTCGTACACTTTAATGCATAGCACACACTCGGTCAAAAATACTTATCCTTCACAACTATTTTTCGTATCTCTTTACCATCGGATTTATTAGCATAAGAAGATTTTGCCCACTTTTCTGAAGTAAACATAGACTCCAATGGTTGCTTCAATTGCAAGATTCTCTGTAATGTCAGATATGCTGTGGCAAATCTAGTAGAACCGGGTCGAATAACCTCCAAATTTGAGAATTTCCTCATCAAAGCTAACACCCATGCATGGTTATAAATGTAATTGCTCACTTTCTTTGCCTTTAGTAAGGCATTCTTATGTTGTGGCAGCTCTCCAAGTTTTTTTAGCATCAAATCAATGCAATGAGCAGCGCAAGGGGTCCAGTATAGATGTTTCTTTTTTCCATCAATTTCCTTCCAGCTGCCTTATAAGCACTTGCGTTATCTGTCACCACTTGAACAACAATATGTTCTCCCACTTCTTCAACATCATCGAGTAATTTAAACATTAATTCTGCATCCTTAACTGCATTAGAAGCGTCAATTGATTTTAGGAAAACCGTCCCGTTTGGATTATTCACCAAAAAATTAATCAAACTTCGATTTTTCATATCTGACCAACCATCAGATAATATTGAAACCCCAGTTTTCACCCATGTCTTCTTTATCTCGGTGACTATACTCTCAGTAGTACTCACCTCTTGCCTCAAAATCCAAGTGCGGAGTTCGTACATTATAGGCGGTTTAAGACCCCTACCATATGAACCAACCGATCGAATCATATTCATGAATGAAGGACTTTTTGCCGCATGAAAAGGGATAGCATTTTCAAAAAAGAACCTTCCAATATCAAGACAAGTTTGATTGCGCAATTCTTTTGCAGTAAGTGCAGTCGCCTTTGGGTTCGGGACTAAATTATTGGCTTCTTCATTGTCATCATTGTTTCGTATGAATCTGTCCATAGGCCCTCTCATCCCTCTTGCATGCACTCTTTCACCATGAGAAGGATCAAAATCATCAAAAGCTCCAACCTTTCCAAAGTAAGAACCGAACTCGACCATGTCTTCGAAATTTTGTTCTTGCAATTGCTTTTTCATGTTTCCGGTTAACAAGTAATCACTAATCTCCTTTTTCACTTCTTGAGGAACATTAGGACATGGCGCTACATTTCTGTGCGTGCGTGCCAAATGATCTTTCATTTTCATGACACCTCCAGTGACAGTTTTATTGCAAAATACGCATTGAATATATTTATAACTTTTTTTCTCCGTTTCTGATCCAATGACTTCCTTCCCATATTTCCAAGCTGGATCCTTTCTGTAGTTACTCCTCATATTCTACAAAAGTGTTTTAAGGACAAGTGTTTTAAATTTATTAGCAAAAAAATTATTTCATTAATATTAATAATACAAATTATTAAATATAATAGTAAGTTAGTAACACTGTAACACATAAAAATGATAAATACACAAAAAAGAACTGAATCAGATTTTATGTTTTATTTATTATTTATGGGGGCACATTCCTTGATTGACTAAGATAAGAGCACACTGCACAATGGAGAATAATTCTCACAATCCTTATCCCATACATTAATGATATAAACAATTAAACCATTAGCAACAAGCAACAGAATGCAAGAATGCTCACTAACAAATTGTGAAGAGAAGTATAAATTCAGAAGTCATTTTAGGTACTATAAAATTGTGACATCCTGTATTTTAGTAACAATATATTTTAGTAACAATATATTCAGAAGTCAAGATGCTAGTGCATCTATAATCCATTGTAGATCAAGAAATGACATCCTATAAAGAGCCCTAAAAGCAGCCATGTGAACCTAAACAGAAGCGAGAAAGACAGAGTAGCTGGATACACATTACAGGAAATAGAACCATAACGATTTATCAACTTCCATAAAGAGCATACATGCGTATAAAAACACGAATTCCTGAAGCAAAACATGATCAATAAAGTATAAACAGCATAGAGGAATAGCCACAATTACCTTCGTTGAAAATGAAGGCCTGGACCGCCTGGTTTCTCTTCTCTTCCTTCTCCCGTTCTCCGGCAAAGAAACCGAAAGGAGAAAGGTAAGAATTAAGGTAGGAAGAACCGAAGAAGCTAGAGAGACGAAGAAGATAGGGGAAGAAAAGGAAAAAAACTTTACCTGGCTTTTGGAAGCTTGCGAAACCTTCAAATTATGCTGCAGCCAACTCTTCCCCTTCCCATACATATTTATGGTAACGTTGATTTCCAACGATCTCATTTTTTTGGGGTTTGACAGGTTACACGGAAATAGAGGCCCGTTCAAAAAAAAAAAAGAAAAAAAAGAGGCGCACGCCTCATATTTGATGAGGCGTGCGTGCTGACTTCTTCGCCTCATTCACTAGAGGTGGACGCCTCTCGAAGAGGCAGAAAAAACGCGCCTCAGTACTGTTTTTTTGCGCCTCAGGCTGAGGCGCGCCTCCTTTCGTGCGTTTTTATAAAACCATGTGTGGGAGTGCTATTACTGGTTCTGGAAAGGTACATTACATAATGAGCTGATCACAATAGGATTTATTTGTTTGCAATAAGTAGTACTGGCTGATTGTGATACTTGAAATGACAGTACTGTGTTCATCTTTTTCTTGTTTTGAACTTTTTATATTATATAAAGATATTTTTGGATGCGTCTTTTTTTTTTTTTTTTTGTCATAAAGATGGGCTTTTTATACAAGTGATGATTTTATTGTTCTTTACCATGCAGACTGCTGCTTTTGCTCTACCAACATTGGAGAGATTATTATATCGTCCAAAGAATAGGCCTGCTATTAGGGTTCTAATTCTTACACCAACAAGGGAGTTGGCCGTCCAGTAAGTGCCACTTCAATTTTTTGTGTACCTGAGTTTGTTATATAAATATGTTGGTGTCTGTGGAAACATGTTTCTGGCACTTACATTTTAACTGCACTTACATTTTAACTTTTGGCATTATGGTTCACACAATTATATCTTCTTCTTCTGATAAACACAAAGAAGTACACTGGACATGGATAACATACTATGCATGCACATGGATAACTTATAATTTCTCCCAAACAAGCAATAACTCTTGGATGTTTCTTTCTCTCCTCCATGTTGAATTTTTTTTAATGGCATGAAATTGGGATAGTATTTCTACATTTGCACCCATTCACAGCAGAGTGAAGATTTAGAGTGGTAAAATGTGAACGCTATACATTTCGCTGATTTGCATTTCCATTTTTAAAACTAGCCTAACATAGGTTTCTATTCCTAGTATTCAAACAGAAAGATCTTAAGCAAAACTGGGTAATAAAAGAATGGTTGGTACACTCAAGTTATCACTTCTTGAAAGTTTCTTGGAACTAATGTTTGCTTTCCTCTGTTATCTTTTTTAGTCAATTCATTATCTGGTTTATCTCTTTTTATATCTCAGGGTTCATAGCATGATTATGAAACTTGCCCAATTTATGACAGAGATCAGATGTTGTTTGGTTGTTGGTGGTCTTTCAACAAAGGTTCGTATTGGAATGTGCTTGATCCTCAATTAGTTACCCTAAACCGAGAAAATGTCTAAATATTATTAAAATGAAAATGAGCTCTTAATAAATCATAAACAATATTCAAAATTCATAATAGAACAATTTAAAGTGTGCAAACAAAAGAAGAAAAAATTATGAAGCTACAAAAAAGAAACTATTATTATGGTTGGTCGGGTGGTGACTATTGCCGAAGTGGGTTTATAAGAAACACATTGTTTTAATGTTTTAGATGACAGTGGGCAATTTAATAGAATTTATATGTTTTGTGTACCCACATCTAAAACAAAGTAAACAAGTTTAATGAATTAAGAAGCTCATGCCTCACAAGTCTTGAGGTAGTGTGGTGAGGATTGTGTCACACACATCAGAGGTGCTCTAATGCTCGGATTCTTCGAAATGGTCGGAGTACCCGTGTCGGACACGACATGGGTATGGGTATGTGATGTGTGTCGGATCCTCCAAGTTTCAACCGGACATTTCGCCTTTTTGCTTCTTTTTTTCTTCTTTCTTTTTTTTTTTCTTTTCCTTTTCTTTTCCATTTCTACTCTCTATAAACCTAACGCCGCCTCCGACTCCGAGAGAGTGGAGAAAGGTGACGATGCTAGGTTTTTCCTTTTTTTTTTTTCCTTTGTATTAGTGGTTTAGAGTTTTGTTTGTATAAAATGAAAATGAGTTCCATATAGCACTATTTAGTACTCTACTAAGTCCAAATTGCAACTAAGTCCTTCCTAATCTATTTTACGTAACATTTAGTAATTAACTTTCTATAATTGAAAACTAAACCCCAAAATTCTATTTTAGTTTCTTATTCAATATTCATTTCCTTCTTTGTGAACAATTGATTTTAGTCTATCCAAAATAATATCTTGGATTAGTAAAAAATTGAAGCTTGAAAGACGTACCCACGTATCCATGTCTGAAATTTGGACTCTTTTTAGTCATGTCCCGTATATTATATTTTTGAAAATAAAAGATCTGACACTTAGATACGTTTTCGTACCCGATATTCATACTCAAGTCTGAGCATCATAGCAGAGGTGTACATCTCCAAAAATTGCTTCACAATCAACACCTTGAGGCGTACTTTACTCGCGTCACTCTAAGACGAGCTTCAATTGGTTTTTTTAAAACTAGGCTCGTACACTGTCAACCTAAGTTAGTGATAATGCTTGTGCCCCTATTTGGTAGGAATTAACATCATATTTTTAGTAAATTTTGATAAAATTGTGTGGTTGAAAAGTTGTGGATATTATGAAATATGTAGTTAAAATTAATTGTTGACTTTGAATTATGCTGTACTAGCCGGGAATCTTTTGTGTTTCTTGATAAATAGACACCCACACAACTATTAAAGGCTGAAGAGAACAGGACACCAGAGCGTGGGGAGGGTTCCAAGGGCTACCATATCATTATGAAGTGATTAAAGTTTCTTTTTGTTGGTTCCTACTTCAAGAATTATTGTTATTTGATCAAGTTAAGAATTTCATATCTTCGGAATGTAAACTACTATGCCATCCGTTCTGATGATGTTATTGCTACCTTCCCATTTCTTTATATCCCAAGATAACCTTTTTTGATTCACAATTTAATTTTATAATTTTTCTTAAAATATCACCTTAAATTATCTAGTACATCTAGCAATGATCTGAAAAGAGTCAAGAAGGGGTTATTTAGCTGGCCCTAAATTTATTTGGAACACGACTTGGTCTCTATTTGGCCCCTATTTTCTGAAACTAATTTCAATCACACATTTAATGAGACCCACAACTTTTATCAAAGTTTACTAAAAATTTGATCTTTAGCTAAACCAAACAGGGCCATAGTTTGCTGTATTCCTCAAATTAGTTTCAACAAGATATTCTCATATTCATATGCGCTATTTGTCTTTACATTAAAGGGTACTGTAGTGTATGCGTTCTAATGAAAGTGAGAGACGCAATAAATGCCTCTCTCACAAAGTTGGGTTCCTAAGTTAGTTCATTTACTGGATTGGGAGGGAGTTGTATGAAAAGTTCTGTATACTGGTTTCCATTCTATTTTAACTACACATTATATTTTGTGGTTGCTGATGTTTAGAAATCATTTCAGGTTCAAGAGGCAGCCTTGAGATCAATGCCAGATATAGTTGTAGCAACTCCAGGACGTATGATAGATCATCTACGCAATTCTTTGTCAGTACATCTGGATGAGCTTGCTGTTTTGATACTTGATGAAGCTGATCGGCTTTTCGAGCTTGGATTTAGTGCTGAAATTCATGAATTGGTACACGTTTAAGCATCATTTCTTTTTCTATGAAGAGCAGTTACTACTGTTGTTTCTCATTGTAGGTAGAGGAAAATATGTCCAGCAAATCTTAATTTTGGCTTCAAATTTTCAGTTATAAGGAATGTTTTTTCACTTCCATGTTTGTGTTAAATTGTTTGTTGAACCTTTGAGCACTGTCGTTATTTAAGATATTAAGAGGCAAATAAGTGCATTAAACACTTCCACTGTGAAAATGAAAATGGAAATTGTGGTGGAACATAGGTTCGTATTTTGTACATATTTGGAAAGAAAAAGGTGGTTGTTATATGATGTACCTTTTTTCTCGTGACTGTTTTATGCCATGTATTTCAATTGCATTTAGAAAGTCAAATTTCTACAGTTGATACTTAAAAATGTTATTTTCCATTATGTAAATTCGTCCATTGAATTCCGTCAAAAAATTGAAGAGTGATATTGAAAAGTGACAGCAAAGCAAGTCAACAATGAACTTCCAGTAACTTAAACTTTTGGACTCAGCTTTTCTTTTTTTCTTTTTCCCTTTTATGCTGGGGGTTCACTAATTCTGTTAGATTTAACCGATTCATTGTCATTGGTGTGCCAGAAATTAACTCACAGAATTGCTTATGAATAGGAAAGGAATTTTTCTTTCTTAATTACAGCTAAACATTAAGCTATGACAGTTTATACTACCATTTTCCTGCTACGTTCACGTTTGTATCTTGTGAATTAGTTGAAAAATTGAGGAGCAGCTGTCTAGTAGTTAGTGAAGAAGCAGAAGCCAGGTTTCTCTGTTGTACAGATGGCTCAATGTCGTAGTTTTTATTGTTACAACTGAGGTATCGAGGAGAAAGAAAGAAAATGCCTAGTTATATACAATTTATTGAGTCTTTCGGTTAGCCAAGGATTATGTGAGTCAAAAATTCGTAGTTTACCCCCAAAAGATGCAGTAAAGGTTATTTGACTTGAAATCTGTATTGAAGGATAAGAAATAATTGTATCCAACATTACAATGGGTTACTGTTTCTGTACTAGACCTTGAATGGCGATAAAAGAGTGAATATAAGCTTGAAACAATACGGAGCTTAATATTTTTATTGGACTCTCCTTAGTTGGGAAATGAGCTGGAAGAATGATGTGCTGAAAGCCAGTTACTTAATGTGCAAAGTTTTCTAGAAGTTGTGGTCTTGCGCCAAAAGAAGTTCTGGATGATTGCAATTTGTGGCAGGTGGAAGTTTCTCCGAATAATGAGAAACATTGTTGCATGAATGTCCTGATTGGTCTGGTTGTGGATCAGATTGTGTGCAAGAATGTGTCCATGAAGGTGTGCAAGAATGTGTCCTGGCTAGTACCATGGCTTGATATTTTGTCTCGATAGGTCTTCTTTGGGTTCTTAATTATCAAAAGGCCACTGGTGAAAAATAGTCTGATTTGGATGCGTAGTTTCGATTATTGACATCTGAGAAAATCAAGGAATTATGAAGTGGTAGTTTTAAATGCTATGGAAGCACTGCAATGCACCTGTTTTTCTGGTTATCTACTAAAGATTGAACATGTTCTAAATTGAGTAATCAGTTTGGTTAACCTGCATTGAAATGGTCATTTTTCTTCTTTAACAAGAAAAGTATAACTCATCGAAGCGTTCTGCTTATTGATCAAGCCATTAAATCTCAAAATGTTCATGAGATGGATGTAACAGAAATGAGGTTGTCAAGATAGATGTCAAGTCATATTATAATTGACACAATAAGAAAATAACGATGCAAGAGGTACCAATTTAAGATAATTAAGGAACAGATGTGGGCAAGTCTTGTGTACATCTAGAAGTGTAAATCTGCATTGTGGGTCCAAGACATTGGTGCCCCAACCTTAGTTCAGCTTGGGCCAGCCCACATGGGTCTCTTTATTAATTTTTTCTTTTTGTTTTTTGTTCTTTCAAAAAGTGAACCCATCAAAAATTTAAAAACTGTTGATTGAGCCTCTGGAATGCCCTGCGCTTTGCATTTTTTGCACAGCCTGGCTCAGGAGAAAAGTTCAGGCTGTACAAGCCCCTAGGCGATCCTTATCAAGTTTGTTTTACACCTGTATAGATGTGCCGGGCATTGCATTGTCCTGAATAGCCTGGCCCTGGAGAAAAGTTCAGATGGTCCCGGACCCATAGGTGGTCGTGGCCTACTTCGAGTTTGCTTTACACATCTATGTACACCTGAGGAAGCTCCCATTAACGTAAGAGATGCAATAGAACAACTTAGAAGATGGAGTGGTAAACCAAAATTAATATGGCATGATGTGGTTGCTAAGTATTTGATTTCCCTGGTAGATGTAGCATTGGATTCAATGAATTAGAAAAAGCCTTCATGTAGCAGACCTCAAATTTATGGAGAATAAATTTAGTTTTTTGTTGTTGATTGGGCAACATGTACTTCTACAGTAATGAAAATATAATTAAAAAATGCTTTCTTATTTCTTGCATTGTTACGATGTCTTCACTGATCTCAAATTTCTATGAGTTTCTTCCCTTTATTATAAATTGGTTTAAAATGATTGAATCAATGCTATTTTATGTTTCTATTGGCAGTGGAACGAAACAGGCAGCACATAGGTTGAAAATTATATTTGGTCTAGCTGGTTTAAAATCAGCTGAACTTCATGGAAATCTAACCCAGGCTCAGCGTCTAGATGTAAGTCCTCAGCATCAACAGATTTTCAACTACGGGGTTCTGTTCTTTTTGTCAATCATGCTTATTCACATTCTGTTGCACAGGCTTTGGAACTTTTCAGGAAGCAGGAAGTGGATTTTCTGATTGCAACGGACGTTGCTGCTCGTGTAAGAACAAAAAATTCTCAATTTGTTGTGCTTAGTTAGTGATGATAGAGTTTTCATGTTTCACTTGATCATCTCTCCAAATGAATAATTCAATGCTCCTAATTCAACTTTCAGAGCTCCAGAAATCATGCTACTTTGATATAGTTGTTGGATTCTGTATATTTTTTTGACTTGCTGGATGATTAACTATATCATTATTGTTTTATGTACTCTCATTGTTTTTATGTCTTTTGTATAGGGCCTTGATATAATTGGGGTTCAGACAGTTATAAATTTTGCATGTCCTCGTGACCTTACTAGGTAAGTGGTGAACTCCTTTTCATCAATATTGTGTCCAAAACTGGCATAGTTCCAACCCCCTTAAATTGGCCATTAATTAAATAGATTTGGGGGTTCCTTTATTTGATCTCAGTGCAAGTATTAGAATCCAGGTTTCTCAACTTTTCTGTCTTTTAACGTTCATCATTCGGACTAACCTGTATCATGCAATTTATATAAATATGAAAATAAATAAAATTCCTTACTTGCAGTTATGTTCATCGTGTGGGTCGTACAGCCAGAGCTGGCAGAGTAGGATATGCTGTTACCTTTGTTACTGATAATGATCGGTCTCTTCTAAAAGCCATTGTAAGCTTTTGTTGCCTCCAATTCAAGATTCAGTTTTTGATGTGCTCTTAGGTTCAATTCTCAAGAGAGGATTTCTGTGATCTGTCTGCTTGTTCTTCATTAAGAACTGCATTGTACTTTAGGGGTCATCCTACATTTAATACCTTCCTTTACATAGCCTTTGTCAAACATTTGTTTCCTCTACTCCCGTTTCTCTGATATTGACTAATAAGTGCTTAATTTGTTGATTTTTTTGCTCTTAAGTACCTAAAGATGTGTGGGTATGGGTAGATAATTTTCAAGGTTGATCTTTAGAAACCTTAATTATACCAGTATTGGAGCAACTTACAATTACAAAAGGGTATATGAATTGTATGCAGTAAGCTTACCTGGAACAAGCTGGCGTAGTATAAACGTGTAATATGAAAATGTAAGCTTACCTGGAGCAAACTGGTAATGTAAACATTTTATTAAAGACAACTTTTGTATATTCATAAGCGTTCCATCATTGACCCCTATCTGGATTTTAGTTCTTTTTGTCAGTCCCTAATGATACCTTTTTTTTTCCAGTTCTAAAGTATCATTAAGAAAACAGAGGAAATAGTACAATAAACATCTAGCTTAACAGGAAAAAAGAGAAGAATTTTGTGCTAAGACTTCCTTGGACATTGTGACAGGTTAAAAAAATTGGTTCAAAGCTGAGGAGCAGAATTGTTGCAGAGCAATCAATAAAGAAGTGGTCTGAAATAATTGAGCAAATGGAGGATCAAGTGGCTTTGGTTCTTCAAGAAGAAAAGTAATTAATTTATTTCTCCATCTGGTTTCACATCCAAAAATTTATGAATTTACGATTTGCAAACGCTTATTTATTATTGCTGGTATTCCATGTTCTGATGTCCTGCTGAAACATTTACACTTTCTTATTCTGGGTTTAGTTTTGTAACTTTTGTTTGTCTGCTTCTACCATATCTTGATTATGCCATACTTATTTTAACATGTGAAATTATAGCTTCCTGTAACGTTACATATAAGTTTATGAGAATTAACATTTGAAATGATCAGGGAGAAGAGAAAAATAAGAAAGAAAGAAATGGAATTTCCCTTGTTGATGTGGCTTACCATCGGGCTAAAGCAGTGAAGGCTGCAAAGAAGGCTGTAGATGCTGGCAGGATCGTCAAAAAGGCAGTTAAGAAATCCAATAATCCTTCCCAAACAAATAAATCAAGACCGGAAGAGATGTGGTAACTATTTCAAGATGACATGAGTGCTAAAAAGCAGAAAAATCTTCAGCATGGGGGTGGGAAGAAGAAGGCCTCATACAAGAGCAAGTCACGGTATAAATCTCATCATGATCTTTTATCTGCTTAAGTTTCATATTATGTTCTGCATATTACTGGTTTAGCGTAGACCAGAAATTTAATTCAATTAAACAAAACCGTATCTCAGCCTTATGACGGGCAATTACATGGACCTCACTCATCTGCTCTATCAATGGCCATATCCAAAATGATATCACAAATACCCAAATCCTTTTCCATTAGTCCATGTGATTTTAGGTTGATCTCTTCCTCACAGTTTAACAACAATATTAGTCACCAATTTTCCTAATTAGTGGCATTTTTTGAAAGAGAGATTCCTAGTTATTGTATTGTCCACATCAGTATTTGTCCGAGTGGAAATCCTTTTTTCCAGATAATATTATTGAGGGATAAAATATGTTATATTAAAACTACATTAAGGTTGAGGCCCAGGGAATAAGAGTTTCGATGCTTAGGTCCCACTAAAATGCGGGATGTGTTCAACTATATGACTGTTCTGTAAAGAAAACTGATTCAAATTAATAACTTTAGCTTTTTAACTTTTTTTGAGACCATCTCACAAAATTCTGAAGTTAAATAGCATGGATGCAGTCAAAATTTCTCATTTGCTGTTGAGAATAATTATAGCCCATATTTGACAACCATTATTTCAAAACTCTTTATTCTATTTTCATCGACACGTTCACAATAAAATATTCCGCTTGTAAACCCAAAACTTATCCTTTTTAACCATACTTTCTCCAAAAATTCACTATTCAGAACTTTGTTTATGCCAAATAATGCCATCAAACAGGGGCTTATTATAGAAAACTAGTTTCTAATATCAAGTGTTGAGTGTTCTGCAATATGATTCTGGAGCTTTGTCCAGAAAGACTTCTAACCTTGGAATTTCAGCAATTTTGGCTAAGCTTAAAAAATCAGACATGCTGTTTTCGGTCATCAAGTAAAAACTGAAAATCTGAAAAAGCTCTAACTTCGAAAAACCCTCAGATGTGTTTTGACAAAATAAGTTATTTAAGCTTAGTATCACATGACCTTTGACATCTAAAAGTAAATTTCAAGCTTAACTCCGGTACTTGTGCAGGTACAAGCGCAGGTAGCTTCATGGTGTAGCAACTATCGTATTGGTTTGTTGGATTGCTTGGGGGAGTTCTGGTATTCTAATCCGAAGTTGATACTTCGTGGCATAATTATAATTATTTTGAGTTTTTTTAATTGGGGTTTAAGATCTTCAGCAGGACGTTTATACACTAAACAATGAGCGATGATTCAATTTTCGATAACACCCTTTCTTGAGCTAGTGTGGTAGCTGATGATGTTTTACCGGAGAAAATTGTACAGTTGGAGTCTCATGGTTGTTTATTGAGATGTTTTAACTGTTGATCCATGAGATCCTTTATTTATGAAAATGAATTATGGTTATCTCACATTTTTCCTTTTTTTTTTTTTTTTGGCCCCGAGGGGCGGGAGGAGGTGTTTGTGTGTATTACATTATTCGGGCGAGAATGGAAGTGTTATTTCCCACATTATTTGTCCTAGCAAAAAAGTTAAGTAAAATTTGCAAAATATTTAAGGGTTTCAACTGATACATTTGTAGAGGAATATTATTCAAAATTTTTTGAGGGTTTCAATCGAAATTTGAAGGCATATGGCATGAAAATTGATTTTCTGGAGTCCAACTAGTGAATAAAAAATCCATCCTTCTCTATTACGGATGGAGCTCTTTTGGTCTCTATTTTTTCATTGTTAGCTTGGTTATCGTCTCGTAGTTGTCATTTTGTATGGCCGAGGCAAATGGTGTCGTTAATAGTTTAGCATCTAATGCACTTTTGCCATTTCAAGTTTATGGTTCGTTAGGTGAACAACATTATTACATTGATGTAATAGTTATCTGACTCGACTTGGAAAAATTATCGGATCATCGGTTTAATGGTTCAATCGATGGGTCATCGTTCAATAGGTGGGTTATTGTTAAATCATAATTTTAATTAAAACATGATTTTAAAAAAAATTACAACCATTTTGTTACATTTTATTTATCACAAGGATTGTGCATATGTCATAATTAGGGCTAGACATGATTTAGTTTGGTTCGATTTCATTCAGTTCTCGGGTTCCGTAAAATAGTTAATTTTTTTAAAATATTTATAACAACACTACATTAATTTACCTAATAACATGTACAATTTTAATTTTTACAAAATAACGTAGTCCATTTCCATGAAATCTTTTGTGCTGTTGAGCTTTTCATAAATTTGATTGTTAAAATAATAGGAAGAGTAAGATAGCAAAATTACAATAATGAAGAGAGATGTAGTCGAGCTTTTAATTCGATTTCTCAAGAATTGCAAAAACGACACTACACTACAGAGTAAGAGATTTGGGTAAAATTTAAATCAATTTGATTAAGATGAGTTTGGGTAGAAAATTAGAAATGAGAAAATTATGTTTTGGGTTTGGGCTAAATTAATTAGTTAGTAAATTTATTTAGAAAAAATTAAAATAATATGACTTATTTAAGATTAATTTTTTTTTTAGGGAGATTCAATTCTTATTTAGTTATCGATTCAAATGGTCGTTCATGTATTTAATTTATATAGAATCCCTTGATTCGATTCGAAAGTTTTGTCTAGCCGTAGTCATAATGATCAAGGAAGTGATATTAGTTGCTCAAAGCCCAGGATTGAATACTTGCCATTGCAAATTGAAGGAAAAAAAATTTGCACCGCACTTTGGTAAAATCAGTTCACATTTGAAATAGTTTCGATTTTCTCTGAAACCCATTTGAATCAGATGATTATTGAGTGGTCTAACAGATTCTTGGCCTGCTAACTTGAATAATTAATGTACTCGAACCAGAATACTATCCGAGTATTGCTTTGGTAAATTAATTTAAAAGTAATAATTGGAACAACAAGATAGAAATTTAGTAGGATAATACCATTTGGCCCGGCTCAATGCCAGGGCCAAGTGACAAGGGGGGCCATCCCTATTGGAGGGGCAGGGGGAGGGGGAGGGGGAGGGGGGAGGGGGAGGGGGAGGGGGAGGGGGAGGGGGGGGGGCACCGTTTGTCCCCTTGGCTAGGGGGCCTAACATTGGGCCAGTCCCCCTAGCATAATTCAACTTAGTAAGCTAATAAAACCAATTTTAAGGCTTAAATATGTTAATAAGAAAAATAAAGGGTTTTATTAATCAATTTTTACTAATAAAACCTAAATAGACGTCATTAGGATTTAAGAGTCAAGCGTCATTTTACTTTTCCTTCCAATAACCCTAGATACATTACCCTGTTTGATAGTCATTTTTGAGGATAAAATACATTTTTGAATAGTTGATTGATGGAGAATGTGTGGTTAAAAATTAAGGAAAATTTTTGGATTTGCGTATAATATTATTTTATTGAAAAATGTATAATTAAAAAAAAAAAGATAAAAATACATTTTGAAAAAAATGACTCTCCAAAATATGTTTATGCTTTAGTCATTATCTTGTAAAGAACTTCAACCTTGAATGTACAACACTCCAGAACTCCTAATTTTGCCACAAAGACCGAATTGAAAAGGATTTGGAGAGGCAGTGATCAAAATGAAATATTTTTTAATTGATATCCAAATTTCTTGTCCACCAATTCTATGCCTAAATCGGAATTTCTCGCCTAGTGTTAAGGTAACAGGATTTTCACTCTACTACATGTTATTTAAGTAAATTTAATGTTACTTCATGATCTTCTCACCTCTTGTTTAATCCACATTAATACTTGGCAGGAAATCTTGATTTACATCCACTCACATATCCACGTGTATGCATATAGATTACAGGTATATGTGTGTGCGTGCGCGCTTATTGATTTCCGTGTTATGTATTGTACATATAAATGTGTGGGTACGTAGAGAGGCGTGTCTACCATATACTTTATATATGTAAACAATATAATATAGGTGTGTGTGATTTGTATGTGTAAAAAATATATTTTTGTTGGCTGTAATGTGCGTGGTATGCATATTGGTGTATGTATGCATATACGTATAGATTGTTCTATAGAATAATAGCTAATAAAATTTTATAATCTTTAACAATTTATTTACAATTAGAATTTTACAATAATAGATAATAAATAAAATTAATTTAGTACAACAGTGTTTTGTGTTCTTATTTGAAAAATGAACTTTGTAGAAGTTTCTAAATAAATGATAATGAATTAGAATTTTGGGCATGTTGACTTCGTTGGTGGCAAGGAACATCTCCACTGCCATTCAAAAAGTAAATTTTAGGACTCAAGGTAAGTAAACATTCCCTTATTTTCATATGTACGTCACATGATTAAATATATAAATGTATTACTTAAATTGTCTTTATGTGAATTTGATATTTAATTTTTTCATTTTACGACATTAATGCTTCTCATGACATATTCATGCACATCAATGCATCTAAGAAATGAAAAGTTTCCAAATGTCACGAGTCAATGAATGTTTTAAAAAGATATGTATCTCAAATGTTTTTACTATGAGGTGTATGTCTATGCCATGAAATGTGTGAGTGAGAAATGGAGCATGGGGGACTAGCGCACCTGACCAATGTTCAATGATAATGATAATGTTAACCGCTTTGCGATACTATCGGTAGGATTCGACCGGGTTCCAAATAATAGTTGCACACTGCATTCTGATTGACTATGTGATACACCAAGTGAGCTCGACGTCAATATTAAGTTTTTTTTTTTTTTTTTAATAGAAATGGGATACATATTGAGAAATATTTTTATCTTAAAGTAATTCATGTGCATATCATAATCATACATCATATGTATGAGATTTGCTTACTGAGCGTTCGCTCATTTCACGTATCCCTCCCCAATTTTGGATGACGAACGCAGGAAGATTCGAGATGACTGCTTGTGGTGATATAGACTTTGTACTAATACATTTAATGTTGAGTCAAGTTGAAATAAGTTAAACATTTAATTTGATCATCTTATATTTTTATTAAATATAAAAAATTTCTAAAATTCTTTCCTTAACTTAAAGTCGTTAATATTTTTATGTTAAAGAAAAATTTATAATCAAATTTTCACATTTATGGTTTTAAGAAAATTAATGATAATACTTTCAAATCTGGGTATCTAAATTTGGGGGTGTTACAACCTTGAGGCATGCAACCTTGGGTACGTTGTTGGTTGAGGGAGATCAATGGCATACATCCTCGCGGAAAAAGATTTTGGCCAACAGATCGTATGGACAAGTGAGCGGAACAAATTAAGGAAGTTTTGGGGATGATGGATGTTAATGGCAGGCATTGTGCAAATGTGCCAATGTGCTTTGTCAAGTTTATTTTGTGGAGCACACATTGCAAAGTATAATGATGGAGATTGTGTTGTTTCGTCAACATGTGTAGGGGCGTTGTAGTAGAGGAATAAACAGAAAATACCAACTCCGCAAAGAAATGTTGAAATAGGGTTGTAAATGCCAAATTTAAAATGATAGGGATGATTTGCACAATAAGTGTAAACGATAAGGATGATTTGTGCTAATTACCCTTGTTTTAATGTATAATATGTATATATTTTGCCTGAGTCGAATTTCTCGATTATCGAATATGTAGATATTAAACGGGCTATGTCAAACTCAACATAACGTGATCTCTTAAAGAATTAGAAAGTTTAATATACTGCGATATATATTCAAATTTTGACAGATTCGAAATGAGAAGCAATTGGGATGCCCATCAAGTCTTGCGTCCTAACTCTCCGTGTTTGACGACCATGCCCATGGACTACATCCATGATCCATCCCACCCCCAACAATCCAAGAAAAAGTACTTATTTACTTATAATTTTCAAATCACAAAACGACAAAAGAAAGCTAGATAGGCAACTTGTATGCATATTATAACCATAAACACATGGAAAAGGCAAAAAACAAGTTGCAACTTGCACAATCCTTTCTTTAAACAGCTACATTGTCTTCGTCACCATAAGGCCAACTTGCAAGACTAGTTGTTTGATTCCCATCACATTGTATGGTATTGGTAATGGTACCCCCACCTACCCACCCGCAACCCCTATGAATTACCTCAGATTGGAAATTTCCTATTTCTTGATCTGTGTGTATTATCTTTGCCCGTAGTCATATGAAAAATGCTATTCAAATAGAAAATAAAAGGGAAGAAAAATAGCTCATGATTGAGTGTTGTTGTGTTTTGTTTTTCCAATTTCTAATGAAAATCTATCAAGTGTAATTTGGAAAAAAAAAAATTGAGTCTTATCATATAGCATGATTGTAGCCATATCAATCTTCTCTTTATCGTTTCAATTTTATCGGGTGTTATCAAAGGAATGGTTGGACAATTATGTTCATACATGACATAGAAATCACACTTGGAAAGGGTGGACGAGCCTCATTTTGAAGGAAATAATGCATTTTGATGGAGAACGTATGATTAAAAATTAAAGAAATTTTTTGAATTTGCTTGTAACAATATTTTATTGAAAAAATGTGTGGTTGGAAATGAGTTTTTAAAAAAAATGAATTTTTAGAAGAATGGGGCTCAAACAAGGGTGCAGCGAGCACTGTAGCAAAACTGATTGCAAAAAGTTTCGAAATTCTACTAGGCTTTTCACTTCTATGACGCAATCGACTATATGATAAATAATAAATGCATACAGTAATAGTTGGACAAACATAATTATCATCATTTAACAAGTTTACCCCTTCGTACATTTTGAACATATTATCGTCATTTTCATTCTATCAGAAAAAAACTAATACTTTGTACATAAATATCATCTAAATAATTAATATATATGAGTTAACATAACTTACAATAACTGATTCTTCATATGAAAATTGCTGAATTTTCATAATAGAAATTTATAATCCATAATTACAAGAAAATGTTAAAAGACAAAAATTCGCAAACCTCCGAAAAAAACAGATATCCAACATGTCACCTGTTGAAGATCAACAAGATTTGTCTTTTAACCCTAAAGGGAATGATTTATAGATAAATCACTGTTTCCTTATGAACGTCTGGCTAAATTCTCTGCGATCTGAGCTAGGGATTGGAGGTTACATTTAACAATGGTGTCCACGAAAACACAAGTATCTTCCCTAGTGTTACCTTTTGGTATATCGACAACATACGATTCAATGACCACTGTGCCGCCGCCGCCGTTGGTCGCCGGGTGGAGAGTGGTGACGGAGCGGTAATTTTCAAGGCGGTGATCGCCACCAACGACGCTAAAGCTCATAACATGGCGTTCGTCATCGAGGATCTCGAGGCGCTCGGTGCTGTTCACGGCGGGGAGGCCCGATATGACGTGGACCTCCCGGAGAGTGCCCACGTTGCCGTTGCCGACGATAACGTGACAGCTCTTGACAAAGTGCTTGTAGGCCTGCGGGTTGTCGAAGCGGCGGACGACAGACCAGACGGTGGAGACGGGGGCGGAGATTTCTTGAATCACGGCGGAGCAGCACTGGTTAGGACTGACTGTGTGAGTGTGATAACGGGCTATGTGGTCGGGGACTTCGGTGGTGCACGGCGTCCATCTTTGGAGTTGTTGGGCTTGTTTATAAGAAGCGGCGGTATCCTTGATTCTTTGAAGTATAAGATTTGAAGGCATTTTCTTGAAGGACTTCTGAGTTTCTTTTCTTGATCCAATTGATCTCTAGTTTGAGAGAGAGATTGGGTTAGAGTGTGCGTGAGAGAGATAGATAGATACAATATATAGATATAGAGTCAGGGAAAGAATGGATGTAGGATCTGCAGAGAAGGAAACAGGTGGGGGTATAGGGGTGTGGACGATGATTCATGTGAGTATAATAAAAATGGATCAACTTGATCAACTTGAATTTACTAAAATAGCCCTATTGCCTTTTTTGGTTATTTCTACTTTTCTAGTAAGCTTACTAAAAATAGTAGCCGAAATTTTTGCTTACACTTCAAGTTCACGTCAATTTTGGATAGTCGATTTCAAATTATCATTTCTATATTCTTTTTTAAACCAAATTGCCATAACTTCAGTTATAATAAATTGCGAAAGCCACTTCAAGGTCATCTGTCTTATCATTCCAATAAAGTAATAAAATGAGGATTTTGCCACATTTACAAACAAAAGAAAAAAAATGTAACAGATGCAGTGACATAATCTCAGTAAACAATGCATGATTTGATGAGAATGTTGACCGTGTTTAAAACATTTCAATAATGAGGTGTCATGTGACATTATATTAAGAATTATGTCATCCATCATGTTATTGTAGTATGATTCTCGTGTCTTGTAATAATGTTTTATCACTATAAAATAAAAAAGCGAAGGAGAGGACTTCACACGTGTCATCATTTTCCATCGTCCTAATTCATATATATATTTTTTCATCAACCACTCCATCTTTTCCATTTTTCCACTCATCCAACCATCACTTCCCTTGGAGGAGTGAGTCATACCCATTTTTCCCTTTCTCCATTCCTTACGCAACCGGCCACTCCTCCATTATTACCTCACTACCTTCATATCTTTCTTTAACCATAAAATCTCTTTCATCGTTGATTAATTATGGTATTGGGTTTTTGAGTTGCTGCACCGTACTCTGATTTGCTGATTCAAGGTAATTGATTTATTTGTTTCTTATGCAGTTCTGCTTATATGCAATGTATTTCTTGAGAGCCCATTAATTATTTTTTATTGTTTTGTGCATGTTATGTTAGGTTAATGCAGTTTATTTTTCTTGCAGAACTAATGATTTTGTATTTTGCTTCCTTTTGTTTTTACAATTCAATATAGGCATGTGGAAGGATAAGTTATACTGTGTATCTGTGGTTAAATTTGAAAATTAGTGAGTTTGTAGAATACTTTATTGTTTTTGGTTTAGAAGCAATAGTTATGGCGTGTCTCCGTGTGAGTCTCCATGTCAGACGGAGAAACGGCGTGCCTCCGTGTGACATGGAGACACGGTCCCTGTCTCCGTATGACACGGAGGCACGCCGTGTCTCCATGTCGTACGGAGACACCGCCCGTGTCTCCGTGTCACACGAAGAATTGCTCCATTGCATGATGTCTGTGCCAGAGGTGGGCAATCGGCTTCCCTACCTACTTAGCTTGTTATATTTTCTAGAATTTTTAATATCTTTTTTTCTTTTCCTCCTGAAACAACTCTACAGGTTATACAAAAGTTGTCCAACTTCTTCTAAACAGTACTAATGATCCAGACCGTGTCAAGCAAATGCTAGAAACTGTTGATGTGGAAGGTGACATGGTGAGTCCTTTTCTTGATCATATTCAATTTAGGTTTCTACATTAGATTTGCTTGCCAAATGAGGTTTTATTAAACCAAGTACAGTTGTTTTCCGAAAATAGAATAATGTTATTTCTATTTGGTTTATTTCTGTAGCTCCTGCACCATGCTGCTAGAGGGGAATATGAGAATGTAATAAAATTGTTGCTTGCTTATGGAGCTTCTCCAACTGCAACAAATACCTATGGGAAGGTTTGCATCTGTCCATCACGCTTTGAATCTCGTTTTCTATACAATCGGGTGATAAGATGTTGGCAGACTCCGAATGAGCTCACCGATCTTGGAACAGAAGCTAGGAGAATCTTGGAAGAGGCTTCTACTGTTGTATCAGTTTCATTCACAAGGGGGTAAAAAATTTGACCCAAAAAAAAAAAGAAAAAAAAAAAAACTTCACTGTTGAATGCAAAGGCAATCAATTAAATATGGTATTTTTCTCTCCACATGTGCTTGTGAAATTCTTATATGCTTGATTTCGAATGCATAGAGAAGTATTTATTTAGGTACGAATTAAATTTCAGGCCAAGTTCTTGACGATTTTATCTTAACAGAATTTGATTGATGATGCACCATTATTGATCCTAGATTATATCTATTTTGGCACCTTCAATTTTTATTTTATTTATTTGCTTGTTCCAATTAGTAGTTATTCACAATTGGAGTTTAGAATTTAAGGTTGCATATCAATCTGTACCCAAAAACTTGCAACTATTTACTGGCTATTTATAGATTAAGGTTTGTCGTCTCCCATGAAACAAATGTAAGCTACATTTTAGCCTTCTGCTCGTAACCAGTTTTAAAGCAATGTTGTGACACGTAACTCCATTTGAACATTGGAGTAGAGCAATTGCCCTCAGTTTGTACCGATCTCAAAATTGGAATCCTAACTTCCAAAATTTGTATAACATTTCTTGCTGATTAGGTGATCTTGAAAATAAGTTGCATTATTATCATTGGATTTTGGTTAGGCATAGAAACGGTTTCAACAGATTTCATCTAAGGTTTCATCTTTGACTCTCTCTTCCATTTTCCTCTCTCTCTCTCTCTCTCTCTCTCTCTCTCTCTCTCTCTCTCTCTCTCTCTCTCTCTCTCCATATGGGTCCAAGAAAAAAAACTGCATTTTTAAAGTTTTCTTTTATGGTTGCCGGCTAAGGTTATCGTGAATTGGAGATTGATGCAATCGATCTTTCTTTTGTTGTTCTAATGTAAAATATTTCATTTCAGTACGATCTTCAAAATGGCTTGGTCTAGAAATAGACTAAATATTGTATAGTCTAAATACAGTTTGCAATGGTTGGTGGTCTCATAGAACCTTAAAAATGATTTTGTGATCAATTGCTTGCTTTTAATAATTTTTACGTGCTTAGTATTTCTGTCACATCTCGCCTTATATGCCTACTCTATGATTTGCCAATAATAACAGAGTGAATTCAAATAGATGATATAATATATTTCCAGGATGTGAAGATACTGCCCTAAAATCTCAACGAGTGCCTATCTAAATGAATAATTTGAATTTATGATTTTTCTCATTCATTTCTTGTGCGTCTTTTCAATTAACAAATGAATAATTTGAATTTATAATTTTGCCTATTCATAGCTAAATCTTATTCAAATTCTTCGGCGACTCCACGTGTCTCCTCTATCAGGTGCACACGTTGTGGTGTCACTTCAAAGACTGCCAATGGTGCGGTGAGGCCACTTGTTCGATAACCCTTTGCAATGCATGTGGACTTTTTGGATAAACAAGGTTACTCTTCTCTATCACCTTCTTCCCTCCAGCGTTTGTGTTACATGTTGGCACATTTAATTCTCTATTAATTAACTGTAGTGTAGAATTTACTTCTTTCATGGCTCATGTGTGATTCCTTTTGTCCTTCTCTGTGTAAGTTTTGAACTTTGTTTTCATAATCTTCTACAGATACATTTCAAAGTGATAAAGAAACGTGATAGAAGAAAAGAGGTACTGCTATTTAGTACCATATATATACACTCTAATGTTACTAAAAAATGCTCTTATATCATTTAATTTTAAGTTCATGATTTGTGTGCAGGCATAATTTAATTCATATTTGAGGCCTTTTTATATAATCCCAAGGTTAAATCTCTGTCTATTTAATTGTATTCCTAATATTTGTATGGCAAGTTTAGATTAGCTGCTTCTTTAACAACTATCGTGTATGCCCGTTTAATAGTCAACATACACTTATATTTAACATTCACAATTAACGTGCAACACACATTTCCTCACCAGTATTGAATAAAAGTTTGTATTTGGAGCTAAACTAATAGCATTGTAGACACTAGAAAAATAATAATGAATAAAATGGATTGGGTCGATTTAAATTATTAGCCCAATTAAATTAAAATCTACTAAAACCCGCTAAAAATAATTAGGAGGCCCATCCTCCTATTTCAAAACCTACAATTATTTAATTAATCATTTTAATTAAATATGATTGAGTGGTTACCAAAATTAGCCATGAAATTTCCCCTATAAATAGGACCAATGGTCCATGGAGAAAGGGGAGGTGAAAGTGCTCAAGAAAATCACGAAGTGCTGAAGAAATCTCAAAGCCGGAGGAAGAGAAGAAACTCTCTTAAGCCTAAATCCGGCAAACACGAAGAAGATCAAAATCTTCTTCAAAATCAAGTCAAGTCCAAGAAGATCAAAACCTTTTTCAAATCAAATCAAGTCCAAGTCCAAGTCCAAGTTTTGAAGTACAAATTCAAGCCCCAAAATTCAAGTGTTGAACAAGTCAAGCCCTCCACAAATCAAATTCTCAACAAATCTCTAAATCTAGGATTCAAGCCACGTGGCTCCTCGTCTTCAAACATTCAGATCATTAATCAAAGGATCTTGCAATTTTGCAGTTACAAGATGATTAATTTTCACTTGTATTTCTCGAAAATACAATTTGTAACGATTTCCATATTTTAATACACGAAATTCGTTGTACAAATTTTTGGCACGCCCAGTGGGACCTTCTTGTCCTCTCATCTTTTGATCTCAAAACCTTCAAATTTCAACCACTACGTCAGCGATGGCAAGAGAAAAGTCAAAGAGAACTATTAAAAATTTCAACCACTCGAGCCAGTGATGGTCACAGAAGCAACGTCAGGCTCAGATGACCGAATTCAACAAATGGCTTTAGCCATTGAAAAATTAACAAAGTCGCTAGAAGACAAAGACGCACAGGTTGCTGCACTCATGCACCAGCTAGAATTGCAAAATCCGCCGGTTAAAGGAAATCAAGAAAATTCGGAATCTTCCAAGGCTAAAGAACTAGAAGTGCAAGAGCACCAACAGAAGTAAGATATGCATGACCGGACAGTTGTTCAAAACGTGTTACGTGACTCCACTCAACTCTCCGTTGGCTCTCTATCTGTCCAACAATTTTAGCATATGATTGCAGACACTATTCGTGCTCAGTATGGAGGTTCATTGCAATCTTCATTGGTGTACACTAAGCCCTATAGTCGTCGAATCGACGAAATCAAGATGCCACTCGGTTACCAACCTCCTAAATTTCAAAATTTTGATGGGAAAGACAACCCAAAGCAACATGTTGCACACTTTATTGAGACATGTAACAATGCAGGCACCTACAATGATACCATGGTAAAGAAGTTCGTACGCTCCCTAAAAGGTACCGCATTTGAATGGTACACTGACTTACCAGCTGTGTCAATTGATAGTTGGGATCAACTCGAGCGAGAATTTCTAACACGTTTCTACAGCACCCGATGAACTGTCAGCCTTCTGGAACTTTCTCGAACGAAGCAGAGCAAGGAAGAGCCCGTTGCAGAGTAATCGAATGCTGGAGGGACCTTGTACTTAATTGCAAAGAACGAATAAACGAAGCATCGTCCATCGACATGTGTGTACAAGGCATGCATTGGGGATTACTCTATAATCTCCAGGCAAATATACCTCACTCATTTGAAGAATTGGCGATACGTGCTCACGACCTAGAGCTCCAAATTGTAAGGCATGGGAGTTACTTGCCAAGTGATTCTCGTGACAAGCAAGATCCTAAGAAAGAAATAAAGAGGGAAGTCAAGGCTGTTAAGTCCAAAGAAGTAATGACAATTTCTACCGCTCTTACAAAGATAGCCTTCCAGAGGTCAAGCTCAAACCCGAAATCGAGACTAGAGTTCAGACCTAATAAAGGACAAGTCCAAAACAGAGGTCATGTGACTCTAAAAGAACTTGAAGAAAAGGAGTACCCATTTTCAGACGCTAAAGTTCTTGAAATTCTTGATCAACTCCTTGAACAAAAGATAATCGAACTTCCAGTATCGAAAAGACCCGAGGAAGCTGGTAAGATCGATCATCCTAAATACTGCAAATTTCACAGAATCAGTAGCCATCCAGTGGAAAAATGTTTCGTCTTGAAAGATCTTATTGTTCGTCTGGACAAAGAAAATAAGATCAAACTTGAAACCGGAGAAAATTCGACAACCTCTTGCTCGATGGTTTCATTTGGATCGTTTGATCCAATTTCTATTGCGGAGAAGGAACCAACACCTCTTAATACATATGGTGCCAGTAAATCCTCGATTGAGGAGTTTGGACCGCAACTTCCGAGAGGAGCCGTTCCAGTGAAGTAGATGGAGAAATCACTATTATGTATGTCTATCCGGGGATGGGTGGACCGCATCCACCCAATCGTCTAACTTTCTACAAAATTATGACGGGTGATTTGGATGTTTAGAATTCTGATTCGGAGTTTGAAGATGAGATCAGCGACGGTTGGTTTACCTTCATAAGTAAGAAGGAGAAATACCGAATGTCAAACAAAACAGGTAAAATATCACCTTCTACGCCTCTTGCAGGACCAAAGCTAGAGGAATTGGGTACGAAAATTCAACCGAATAGAGAAGAAATACTAGAAGAAAATCAGGGAGCACGGACCTTCATAAAAGGACGTCGTCGAAAGGCTCCACAACTCCCAAGTTCCAGTGTTTATGACCAGAAATCAAAACCAAAGAACAACCAGAGAGGAAAGTCTAAAGCTAAATCGAGAGTATCAACTAAATCAGAAAGGGTAGAACACATTCCCTCTAGACTGCCAATCCTGGGCGATTATTTCCCCAAGGGTTACTTCAACAATGATTGTTTTACCTCCAATGTCATCAATGTGGAGAAGAAAAATGAAACAAAGAACGTATTAGGACAGAGTTCGAAACAGAACAAAACTGTCTCACGACTCAACAAGATTCCTGCCAATACGAGCTTAGCAGAGTCTCTCAGTCTCCCTTTCGATGATCGAATAGCTTTAGTCGCGGCATTGATTGATCCGGAAAAATATGAAGGCAAAGTTTTAGAGCATACTAGGCCAACAACTCGACAAGACTGTATGGCTCCTATAACTTTCGATGATGAAGATTTACAATTAGGCTTTCGTTTACATAATAGACCACTGTATGTTAGTGGTTATATTCGAGAATGCAAGATAAATCGCATGATGATCGACTTCGAATCTGCTGTAAACATTATGCCTGTCAAGACAATGAAAAGAATAGGGATTGACGTTGGCGCTCTATCTAGGAGTAAGATCATGATTCAAGGATTCAACCAAAAGGGTCAACGAGTCATTGACATGATCCGTCTGAAGCTACAAATGGGAGAATTAATTTTCTCGGCTCTCTTTCATGTCATTAATGCTAAAACATCATATGAGTTACTCCTTAGACGTGTTTGGCTACATGAGACTAGAGTAGTACCTTCGACTTGGCACCAATGCTTCAAATATAGTCAAGATGGAGAAGTTAAATGTGTGGTAGCTGAGTCCAAACCATTCCTCGAAGAAGAATCCTATTTTGCTGATGTCAAATTTTACACAAAAGATGAAGAGTGTAATTCTGCAGGGTTGACCCTGTCCGGATTCAAAATTAGAGATGTAGATAATGATGTTACATTAGGTGTTGATCAATCTCGTCAGCTTATCAAAGGTAAATCAATATTTACGTCTGAAAGATCCTCTAAAGGCGAAAAACCTCAAATTGAATCGACCGATGTTAAGGTATATAAAAACTCAGTATTTCTAGTCCGTCCAAACAAGACCTGTCAACTACTAAAGGAGTCAACGAATCAAAACAGACTTTCAAAGGATGCTATAATCCTCAGGTCAAGAAACTGTTTGAGAATGCCGGATTTGGGAAAGGAGAGCCTCGCGAATTAGGTAATCTTGATGCCATCCTTTCGAGTGGGCGTGTCCCTTCTGATGGAGCCCTTATGTTGCGACCTAGACATGGTTTGGGATATGATCCAAATCTACCGAGAAAGATTAAAGTCAAGAAGGTTTCCTCAAACCCAATTATGATTCAAATATATGAAGTTAAAGAGGAAGAATTGGTACAACAGAGACCTTCAGTGTTTGATCGAATTGAAAATGAGAACGCCAGAGTTTCGGTGTTTAAAAGGTCAAAAGAAGAACCTTCCCCAATGGTTGAGATAAAATGTAGAGCTTCCGTCTTCAAAAGGTTAAGTGAGGATCCTTCTTCTACCCAAGTTGATAAGAATGCACAAACTCCCCAAGGGTTGTCTCAAAGACAATCTGCATTTTCTCGACTTGGAATTAAAAGTTCTGATCCAAGTCCGAAACCCCAACAATCAAGAAGAAGACGAAAACATCAAAAAGTTTACTCATCTTTAAGAAATAATGAATATAATGACGAAGCATCTGTTAATCACATAGCTTTTGAAGAATCTTCCAATTAAGAATTCGAGTCTGAAAACTTTGTCATGACAGATGAACTTAAACAAGCCACACTTACATTTGAGGAAGGGAAACAAGCTACTGTGGATGATTTGAAACAATTGAACTTGGGGACTGAAGAAGACCCGAGACCCGTATTCATAAGTGCTCTCCTCAATCAAAAAAAGGAATCCGATTATGTCCTTTTGCTCCAGGAATACAAAGATGTGTTCGTGTGGTCTTATAAAAAAATGCCGGGGTTAGACCCAAAGGTTGCAGTGCATCACCTTGCAGTAAGACATGGAGTTCGACCGACCAAACAACATCAAAGAAGATTTCGACCAAAACCGGTTCCTCATATTGAAGCGGAAGTCAACAAACTTATTGAAGTTGGATTCATACGCGAAGTCAAATACCCAACTTGGATCGCGAACATCGTTCCTGTCAAAAAGAAGAATGGACAATTGTGAGTGTGTTGACTTTCGCGATCTAAATCAAGCATGTCCGAAAGATGATTTTCCACTTTCGATTATAGAGTTGATGGTGGATGCAACTACCGGTTACGAAATATTGTCATTCATGGACGAATTTTCTAGATACAACCAAATACGGATGAACCCAAAAGACGAAAAACTTACATCATTTCGTACTCCTAAGGGTATATATTGTTACAAAGTTATGCCGTTTGGATTAAAAAATGCGGGGGCAACCTACCAGCGAGCTATGCAAAAGATTTTCGATGACATGCTACACAAGAATGTGGAATGCTACGTGGATGATCTTGTTGTCAGAACAAAGAAACGGGACGACCATCTACAAGACTTACAGGATGTTTTCAAAAGGATTCGACGACATCAATTGAAGATGAATCCGTTGAAGTGTGCATTTGGTGTCACCTCTGGAAATTTTTTTGGCTTCATTGTTCGATATCGGGGCATCGAAGTAGATCAATCAAAAATTGAGGCCATAATCAACATGCTAGAGCCAAGAAATGTACATGAGTTAAAAAGCCTTCAAGGAAAACTTGCATACATTTGAAAATTTATCTCTAACATTGTCAGACGTTGCCATCCATTCAACAAATTGGTAAAGAAAGATGTACCATTTGAATGAGATGATGCTTGTCGAAATGCTTTCCAAAGCATTAAACAGTACTTGTCTCATCCGCCAGTACTCGCAGCTCCGGTCCCAGGAAAACCACTGACTCTTTACGTTGCAGTACAAGAATATTCTCTAGGAGCACTTCTTGTCCAAATCAACGACGAAGGAAAAGAGAATGCGCTCTATTATTTGAGTCGGACACTGGTAGGTGCTGAAATGAAGTATTTGCATATTGAAAAATATGTCTTGCGTTGATCTTCGTGTCAAAAAGTTGAGACATTATATGCTATCACACATAATCAATCTTGTTTCAAAGATTGATCCATTAAAGTACATAATGTCCAGGCCGATTATTTCTGGAAGGATTGGAAAATGGGCATTACTATTGTCCGAATTCGATATCAAATTCATTCCACAAAAGGCAACCAAAGGACAACTTTTGGCAGATTTTCTTGCTGACCATCCAATTCCAACAAAGTGGGAACTTCTGGAAGACCTCTCGGATGAAAAAGTTCTATTTACTGAAATCATATCATCATGGAGACAATACTTTGATGGGGACAGCTCGAAGTTATGGTGCCGGAGCCGGAGTTATCTTTATCACTCCCCATGCTCTTGTTATGCCTTATTCTTTTACCCTAACGGAGAAATGCTCAAACAACGTGGTGGAATATCAAGCCCTTATTATTGGCTTAGAAACAGCATTAGATATGGATATCCGTCAGTTGGAAGTCTTCGGAGATTCTAAATTGATAATCAACCAACTCCTAGCCGAGTATGAAGTGCATAATTTAGACTTGAAGCCGTATCATGAATATACATCAACGCTCATGAACCGATTTGATTCAATAAAAATCAAATTCGTACCTAGAAATGAAAATAGAGAAGCTGATGCCTTAGCTAATCTAGCCGCTGTTTTAGCCAAATCAGATGAAGACTTTTCCCACTCCATATCAATTACTCAAATATGAGTGCTTCCATCATTGTTACTCTGTAATCTTGAAGAGAACAATACTTTTGAAGTAATTGAAGATGAGGAAAGAGAAGATTGGAGACAGCCAATAATCGATTTCCTTCAAAATGAAAAGTTGCCAAATAATCCACAACGGAGAACCGAAGTCAAGAGGCGTGCAACTCGCTTTATCTTTTATAAGGGGATGCTTTATCGACGATCATTTGAGGGGGTTTTCTTCGATGTTGAAGTAATGACGAAGCGACACATGTGATAGAAGAAGCCCACTCCGAGATTTGTGGTGCTCATCAGTCTGGACCCAAGCTCCATTTTCGAATAAAGAAGATGGGGTACTACTGGCCAACCATGGTACAAGACTTCATGGATTATGCAAAAAAATATGAAGCTTGCCCAGTCCATGCAAATTTCATCCATCAACCTCCAAAACCATTGCATCCGACAATGGCTTCATGATCATTCGATGCATGGGGTCTTGATGTAATTGGACCCATAGCTCCAAAGTCTTCAGCTGGGCATTCATACATCCTTACTGGGACCGACTACTTCTCTAAATGGGCTGAAGTTGTACCATTGAAGGAAGTAAAGAAAGAAAACGTTGCAGATTTCATCCGAATCCAGATCATTTATCGGTATGGAGTTCTGTGACACATCATCACTGATAATGGAAAACCCTTCCGCAATAGCCACATAAACGATTTATGTGCAAAGTTTGGATTTAAACAATACAACTCGTCAATGTACAATGCAGCAGCTAACAGGTTAGCAGAGGCGTCAACAAGACTCTATGCAGTTTAATGAAAAAGTCGTTTCCAAATCAAAAAGAGATTGGCATTAAAGAATTGGCGAAGTCTTATGGGCTTATCGAACCCCGACACAAGCCACTCCTTATGCCTTAGTGTATGGAGTAGAGGCTGTACTTCCTTTGGAGTATCAAATTCCTTCACTTCGAATTGCCATCCAAGAAGGTTTGATAACAGAAGAAAATGCTCGTCTTCGATTGGAAGAATTGGAAGCTTTGGATGAGAAGATGTTAGAAGCACAAATGCACATGGAGTGCTATCAAACTCGAATGACCAAATCTTTTAACAAAAGGGTGCGACCAAGATCATTTCAGGTTGGAGATCTGGTACTTTCTGTACGCAGGCCGATCATAATCACACGAAAAATAGGGGGCAAGTTTCAGCCTAAATGGGATGGTCCATATCTCGTTACTCATGCATTCACTAACGGAGCCTACAAAATCGTCGACAAAGACGGACTACAAATCAGGCCTATCAACAGTAAATTTCTACAGCATTTTTACGCTTGAAGTTCTTTAGTTTATAAATTGTGAACGGCCCTAAATAAACAAAAAAATTGTTCTTTTAACGAACTACGTTCAACTTGATCCCGTTTTGGTACGTAGGTAGCTTGAATAAATTATATAAATTCAAGTTCAGTCATAACTAATAAATTCATTCAAATTGTTTACCAATTTCTGAAATAAAAAGAAATACACTCGAAATGTGAAGAAGAAAAGATCCAAAAAAGAATGATGACAAATCAAAATTCATACGATATGGTCCCAAAGAAAATCACAAATTCTCAAAATCACTCATCATCAGGAAACTATCTTCAAATATCTTCATTTTTCGGTCAATGGATGCTATGCTGGTGACATCTCTAGTCTGCAACTCTTCTAATGTGGCCTCCATGGTACCAAGCATACCATTTTGTTCCTGATGGGTTTGAAGTTCATCACAAAGTTTTGTCCAGCTTGAAAGTTAGCTGCCCAATTTTATTTTTCAATGAAGAACACGTGGAATCCTTCACTTCCAACTGAATATTCAAAAGTTTCAATTGCTCAGCCTTTTCTTCACCGGTTAGACACTCTAAATGTTGATTTCTTTCTGATAAATAAAGGTAGACTTCCGTGAGAAACACATCCATATGTTTCATAAAATGTGTTGGATTTGTGCGAAATGAGTTGGCAATCACGTTTTGAAGAATTAAATTATTTTCACTCCACCAAGATCGGATGTTGGAAAACCCATGCTTCAAAACGTCCCTGAAACACTTTTGAAGGTAGTTGATCATGGCATCGTGTAGAGCAGCTTTCAAGTAGGGAGACTCTTGAGTTATCTTAGGCAGAGGACCAGACATGAAAGAACAAATCGGCGCAACCCGATGATTATTTGTCTCTGAAGGCGGAATGTTAACTAAAGCCAATGAAGATGGAGCAACTGTGACCTCGTGATTGATTTCTGAAATGTTAGCTCCCACAGTCTCAGAATTTACTTCATCCTCGTCACGAAATTTATCTATGTTGAACGCCATGGTATCTTCATTAATAATACTCGGGTATTTGCAAAGTGGGTCGTGAAAATCGTAAGTACCATCTATACCTTGAAGCGCATCAATTCTTTCGTCATTCTCACCAATCTGATTTTGCAAAGAGTTTGGATTCATGGAGAAATTCAATCATTCAGGAATGTTTGGAAAACCTACAAAAAAAATGGAGATTTAAAAAAGAAAAAAGAAAAAAAAAGGAGATCTAGAAAAAAGAATAAGAACATACCCGCGTTTCGTGTTCTAGGTGACATGTTTAAAAATTCACCATCTGGTGGTGTATTCGGGATACTGATGTTAACTTGAGAAGCTTCAACATCACCTTTTGAAGGATTTGGAACAGCTTGAAGAGGCATTGGTTTTACCGACTGTCCAATGTTATATATTCGGGAAAGGGGAGCCTGAAATTGAAATTTGTTGCATAAGATTCAAAAAAAAAATAAAAAAAAAATACTTGATCTCCGGAACTTTCATCCTCCAGAGTTAGAGTTTTTCCAGGTGCATGAGATGCTCGATCTCCAAGACTGCTGTGGTCTGGAATCAAAACTACTTCAGGTATCTTGTCAGCGGGCTCAGAGGTGGAAGCGAACTTGGTTGAATGGACTATAATTTTAATCTTCTTAATCACTCTTTCGTTTCGAAAGTTTGGATCTCTCTTTCGAGAAGTTTCTTCACAAATGATATTTGGAGAGCTTAACTCGTTGGCTACGATCCTATTCGGAGTTGGGCCAAGAATAAAGTCGCGATTCTCACTAAAAGATAAAATATGTACTTGAACCTTGGTCAGGATCGACAACACATTGACATTCAACCAATTCTAGTACTCTGCATTAACGTTTTGACATGTCTCTTTCACATATTTTGGGATATGAAATGTAGATCCACTTAGCATCCGAGTCAAGGACAACCAAACACGATACATGTCACCTGCATTGGGGGCAATATCCAACTTTTTTGTGAACCAGGAAGTTTCTGCCTAAAGCCAAGTTGTCTTGCAAACCTGTGAGGATTATATCCCTCAAGAATGAAAGGGGAGTTTCCTCGGCGGTAAGAAACAAATTCTGATCGAATACTCACCATAAATTCTGAAGTACCTATAGACCTTGGAACATCATCCACTCGTACACCGGGATGGGACGATGAGGGAACGGATTCCAACAAAAAGTCATTGGCATCCATCATTCCCCGAATAAGGTCCCGACAATCAACAACAGTTTTCTCCCAAGACTGGAAAACATTCAAAGTGCCAGCATACCTTCAGATTATAGGACGAGAATAACTCTTGTCCATGTGGGCATAAATACCTCGGACGAAATAAGTAGCATCCCAAGCATAAAGAAAATGTCCAGGAAATGAATGTGAAATCGAGCCAAGGTTTGGATTTGATTGATGATTCGACGTCTGTGTAAGTCCTCTATAAATGCTCACTAATACCAGAGGAACTAGGCTGTAAGTGTACCCACCTGCCATTTTTTAAGACGCTTTAAAAGTCCCAGCTCTCATGTACTCGTCCCCAGATTGAAGAACGAAACGACAAAGCCACAGGGAGAAATAAGTTGCTATTTCCAATTTCTATTCTTCTTCTATAGACAAACATATTGGTAGATCGCCCCAATGACTCCGATCCCTGCGAAAAATGTCTCTCGGCTTGTCTACAATCACGGGTCTCCGAATTTCCTTTGAAACTTTTTGATGACGCCTTTTAAATGGATTTAGATTCATAGCATTCTTATAATTTGTGTTGTTGAGGATTCTGGGCACAACCACTCTCGTGAAACCAAAAATTAATCCATTCTTCATGACTAACGCAATCAGATTCGTTCGCATTGGCAATCAATGCGAAAACATTGAAGATGTACAAGCAAGACTTGGGAAAATGATCTGTCAACTCTGAAAGACTTGGGACTACTTCCTCATAGTAATAACCCATAATCGGAAGTCCACTTACCTCATGGATGTCCCAAAGAGAAATGCCAATTTCACCACTGGCGGTCACAAAAGTATTGATCTCTGGACACCAAATTTCACAAAGAGCCCAGTAGATAGAGTTTAGGCGATGATAATCCTTTGTAGCGGAGCTGACTGCAAAAGCTAATTGACGAAGATTCTTCTTGAGCAGAAGGTTTTGAACCCATGAAGACCATTCCCAAAATTTTGGAAGAAAAGAAATTTCTCCTCGACTGATAAGTGCACTTTCCCATAGTATTTCTTTGTTGCCAATCTTTTCACAAATTACTGCTCTTGGAATGCACTCCACGCTTTGAAAATGATGAGGTGGAAGACATAGAAGAGGGAGATGACTACTAGAGTGGTCGGACTTTGCAGCTTCTAAATTCTCGTGACATTCACTAATGACAGGCATGTGCAACTCTGATAAAGGCTCCAAAAGGTCAAGGGAAAGGTCTGTAGTTAGCTTATGGATGCTAAGTTTAAGTTCGCCGCGTATGCCAGGCTGAGCATGGTACATCATATCAGTATCTTTGAAACGAAGGTAACTTTTGCCTTGATTTTTGAGCTTGACAATTTCGTGTATATCAGAATACACCTTGTTGTTAGAGCTTGCGCCAGCCATTCCTAAAAAAATTTTTAAAAAAAATGAGCACTAAATCTTTTAAGGTCGTCTGAGCCTTCCAAATATGTAAATGAGATCCACACAAAGTGCCTTGGACGGTTAAATGAGTCGGTCATTGGTTCCAAATACAAAGTGCCTTAGACGGTAAAAGGAGTCGATCCTTGGTCCTCAAACACAAAGTATCTTGGACGATAAAAAGGAGCCGGTCCTTGGTCTCAAACACAAAGTGCCTTGGACAATAAAAAGTCCCCAAACACAGTGCCTTGGACAGTAAAATGACCGGTCCTTGGTCCCAAACACAAAGTGCCTTGGACAGTAAAAGGAACCGGTCATTGGTCCTCAACGCGAAGTGTCTTACGTGATGAAGGGCGACAGTCATTGGTCCTCAAGGTACATGAAAATGTTCGAAATTTTAAATATATATCTAAACTCATAAAATAATTACAGCACAAAATTTAAACTCTGTTCCAAAGAAATCTCAAACCTCAAAATTATTGAATGGCTCCAAAAGTTGAGTCCCCGAAAAACGAAAACGAAGAATGTTAATCTCAATTTTGTTAAAAAAAAAATCTTGCTAAAATAATAATAACAATAATAAAAAAAAAGGGAAAGAAAAAGGAAGTTACGTGTAAAAAAATAAATAAAAAAAATTACGTGTTAAAATTTAAAACATATATATATATACGAACCTATACTATAGGTTTCTGCCGTTGCAGAAACTAATACCAAAATCAATTGGTATTGGTTTCTGCTTTTGCATAAACCAATTTGGAATTAGACACCAAAACCAATTACAAATTGGTTTCTGCTGGTTGCAGTTTTTGTTGCCGGCAGGAACAATTTTTTTTTTTACTGTAAAAAAAAAAAAAAAAAAAAAAAGAGAGAGAAAAGGCGAGAGAGAGAGAGAGAATAAATAAATAAATAAATAAAATTCTTTACATTTGTTTGCAAGATTTAACAAATTTGTTTTTGAACCTCAAAATTTGTTCATATAAATAGGCGGGTATCGGACCTTACTTAAACCCGACATACCAAAAAATATAAAAAAACCTGTTCAAAATATAAAATAAACAAATAATCAAATAACATTTGATCCAAAAAAAAAAAAGGAAAAAAAAATCATTGTTATCGAATTTTGAGGATAAAAATCTTGTGCTAAATCAAATTCGCACTTTATTCTCAAATTTTTCGTCTGTATTAATTTACTAGTGGGAATTTTGAGCTCCACAAAAAAAAAAAAAAAAAAAAAATTGAAAATCAAGATTTATCAATTTATTTATTTCATAATAAATAAATAAATAAATCTTGAGGGGGCATTTGTAGACACTAAAAAAAATAATAATAAAAAAAATGGATTGAGTCGATTTAATTTATTAGCCCAATTAAATTAAAATATACTAAAACCCGCTAAAAATAATTAGGAGGCCCATCCTCCTATTTCAAAACCTACAATTATTTAATTAATCATTTTAATTAAATATGATTGAGTGGTTACCTAAATTAGCCACAAAATTTTCCCTATAAATAGGACCAATGGTCCATGGAGAAAGGGGAGGTGAAAGTGCTCAAAAAAATCACGAAGTGCTGAGGAAATCTCAAAGTCGGAGGAAGAGAAGAAACTCTCTCAAACCTAAATCCGGCAAATACGAAGAAGACCAAAGTCTTCTTCAAAATCAAGTCAAGTCCAAGAAGATCAAAACCTTCTTCAAATCAAATCAAGTCCAAGTCCAAGTTTCGAAATACAATTCAAGCCCCAAAATTCAAGTGTTGAACAAGTCAAGCCCTCGACAAATCAAATTCTCAACAAATCTCGAAGTCTAGGATTCAAGCCACGTGGCCCCTCGTCTTCAAACATTTAGATAATTAATCAGAGGATCTTGCAATTTTGCAGTTACAAGAAAATTATTTTTCACTTGTATTTTTCCAAAATACAATTTGTAACGATTTTCATATTTTAATACACGAAATTCGTCGTACAAGCATCTCCAACAAAATTCGGAAGGCTAAATGATCTTTCAACCAAAAATAATTACTAAGGCCCTATTTGATTGCATAAATTTGTCATGGAACTAGGAAATTTTTTCCTATCTTTTTACTATTAACTTGTTTGATTGTACAAATTTTTCAGGGCAAATTTTTTCCAAATTTTCCAAGGTACAAGTTGTTGCTGCACAAAAGCTGGAAAAAATATATATATATTTTTTAATTTTAGCAATTGGAACACATTCCAAAATTAATGGTAAAAAAAAATATCCATTTAATTGACAATTTGGGTAAAAAACAAAGTTAAACGAAAAATTTGCTAGGTGAAAAATTATACCAATCAAACACCTTTACCTCTCAAACAAATTCCAGGCAAATCACTTCTCTGCCATATTTTATTTGCCATCCATTTTCCATCTTTCTATCAACGGACCGTAAATGACAAATTTAATTTGCAACAGACAATGATATATATTTTTATTTTTATTTTTCTTTTTAAGCATTTCAACATTAGATTTGGAATTAGTCCATGATTCTCGAAAATTAGATCTTCGATCAAACGAGAAACAATGTCACATATTTTTCTCAATAAATTGTTGCTAATTGTTCGACTATATTGAACGCCTCCTGTATTCATGGCCAAAAATAAAATATTTGGTGTTCGCCCTTCTTATTATTTGTTGATCAATGATATTTGTTGAAAATTTAATTTTTGGTGGATTCATCTTCCTCGATAATATAAGTACCATTTTGAATGATCAATTCATTTAAAATCTAAAAGTATTTGTCGAAAATTCAAAATTAGATGGGTTAATTAAGACAATATTAAAATACATGTGGACTACGAGAGACATTATTAGCTGACTGAATAAGAAAGAACTTCCCGTGCATAATGAACTCCCAACCCATATGGTGTGACAAGTAGGGGCAGAGGTAGGGGAACTTGCTGGGCTGTAATCCCCCCTTCAAGGTCCAAAATTTTTTTTAGATAGTTTTTTTTTTTTTTTTTTTTTTTGTAAAAACTATTTTTTTATGTGTAAATTTTTTTTTTGTCACGTATTAGTCCAATTTGAAATTTTGCAATCCAGTATTGAATTCAATCCTGACTCCGCCCCTTTGACAAGATTGTTAATATTTGGTTTATGGCCTATAAGTAAAAACTAAAAAGTGGTTAGACTACAAGTGCTCCTTGACCGCTCTATGCCATTGTCTTTCATTAGTAACAAGTGTGAAATGAAATACGACTGGATTGTAGTTAAGAGTCGATAAATCCGTTCATAATGAATTTAATTAAGGGCTTAAGGATCCGTTTGATTGTACTCCTATTTTTGTTTCTATTTTTGTAGAAGAGTTCTCTGAGAAAATTACTTTAGATTAGCTTCTTCTTGAAATTCTTTCAGTCGGATAAATACTTGAAAAAAAAAAAATTATTAAAATATGGTCAAAAGCAGTTTCTTAATATCAAGAACAACTTTTGATTTTTTTGAAAATCCTACCAAATGGGCCCTAAGTATAGATCAAGACTTCGAGAAATCTCATAGAATACCACCGTCAAAATCTAAATCCTAATTTTTTTTGTGCCTTTAATTTCACAAAGAAGAAAGAAACTTAATTCATAGTTCAATCACTTCCCAAATTGATAATCTCCAAGTTCATATTACACCAGATACCACGTTGATCAGTGCAACAATTTGACATTTTACTATAAATTTTCGAAACAACTTGGTCATCTAGAAGAATGCTTCAAGGTGTAATTGCAATCAAGTGAGATGTATATTAATACCCAACTTGGACCATATGCTTTAAAATATTGTACGCCTACCAAGATAGATCGAGCATGATTAAAAAAGAGATATAAATGAGAAATTTGTTGTTGTCTTATTCAATCCATCATAAGTATATTATGCTCCTGTTTGATTTTCATTTTTTCTAAAATTTATGTTTTTTTTTTTCAACCACACATTTTTCAATAAAATAATATTACACGCAAATCTAAAACTTTTCCTTAATTTTTAATCACACATTCTTCATCAATCAACTATTTAAAATGCATTATTTCCCCTAAAATGGAAATCAAACAGGGTCATATGTCTGTATAGATGAATAACTACTATTAAAATTTTAATAATTAAATTTTTTTTTTTTCCTTTAATAATGATGCTAAGTCAAAAATATTACCAAAAGCAAGCCATTGGAGTACAACCTCCTTGCATAGGAGAACAAGAATAATTAATTATATGTTATCTACTAGGGACCAAATTACTAAATATTTGAAAGGTAGAGGTCCCAATGCTACAATACTCATAGGGGACCTCCACTAACAAGTTTTCCCAAGACAAAGGGAAAAAGAAAAAGGTAAGAGTTATAGAGGAAATTATTCATTCTCAATTTGGTCCATGGAATTGTGAGGAACTTCTAAAAATTGAGAATGTTAAACATACCAAGTTTATAAATTATTTCAAATGAATGTCTTGGATTACTTTCATGGTTTGACAACATTGTTAACAATTTGTTAAATAGTTTTGAAAAATGTAATTTGTCCTTTTGTATCCCTTGAAAAATAAAAAGCAGAAAATTTACCTTAATTATCATCAACCTCGTCTATAAAATTAAGTTGTAAAAAAAATTATTTAAATATATTCATGTATTATGTTCGCATCACTTGTAAAACTTGGGGTTTTGGCGTTTGAAAAAGGTATGGTTGTGACACATTATAGGGTTTTTGACATTTGTGTGTGTGTGTGTGTGTGTTTTTTTTTTTTTTTAATCGGAAAAAAAAAATCTATATTCGACCTTAACGTGACAAAGAAATGAAGTCAAGTGAGATAACACAATGACATCTCGGAGATGGAAGAAAATTTTGAATTGAAAATGTTAATTAAACAAACAATTAACTGAACAAGTAGATACAAGAGGAATTCAAGTAGTCTTCGATGCATCTTGATTGCAAAGGTAATGATGTATTTAGAATGCTAAATGATGAATCTTGGTAAATGATGTCAAGTCAAGATTACCACAAATAAGCCATTAGAGTAAACCATCTTTGCATATGAGAATGATTATCAATTTTCTAATAATATTAAATAAATTTGATCTACATGGGACTAAATTATTACCAATTTGAAAGGTAGAGGACCCAATACTATATTACACATAGGGGACCTCTACTATAAATAATTCCCGGAAAAAGGTAAAAGTTGTAGAGGAAATTATTTTTCGGCTTGGTCATGGTATAGACTAGTGGGGAGCTTCTAAGGTTGAAAATAGAGACCAAAAGGTTATATGAATTTGCCCTCTCACATGGAATTCAAGTTTAATTTTCGCGAGTGATTTCACTCGGAGAATTTCATATAGGGATGGTAATTTGTTCCATCCAACCCGAGCCCTATTCGGAGCAAGAATGCCTCGCTTAATTGGAATGACACGATAGTTTCAAAAAATTATTCATATATTTCTAGAATTTGAAATAGAAAAATTAAATTAAAAAACTTATAAACGGGACAATAAACTGAACAGCGATGCCTCGCCCATGCTCCGCCTTTATATTGGTAAAATTCCTAGTTTACCTATATATGTCGTCCCTAGTTTCATAGTTGGATGACAATGAAAGTTAAACTCATTATATACATGTTTAGCATTGTTTGGTGGGAGTTAAAATTAAAATTTTAATAGATTTTGATAAAAATTAATGAAATATGTGGTTAAAAAGTTATGAATCGCATAAGATATATAGTTAAAATTAACAAACATGCTACTTGTATATTATATTTGACATTGTACCACGTGTCGACATATAATTGATAAATTTTTGAATTCAACACACTTTCCTGCTACACAATATTTTGAATTTGCAAAGGATGTCAAACTTTATGTCATTCATAGAATGTACAATGACCATTATTCTAAAATTAATTATTAACTTTAATTTAAATTAAAAGCTAGATTTTAGTTTCGATAATTAGTCTTATCTTACCTCAAAATTGACATGTAATGGATATTATGTCATCATTCATTTTACCTCCATTCCGAAAATTTATAAATAATTTATAAAAAGAACTTATATTGGTCTTACGAAATGTATGATAATAATGAGTAATAGATATAAATATTTAATTGAAATTAACATTTAATTTTACCTGAATATATAACGATTTATAAATTTGTTTGCCAAAAGAAGGCGTATGTTCTTTGACACTGATTTATTTTATTTTTTGCTTAGTCCTTGTCAGCCAGTATCGAAGGGAGGAACTGTTGGGAAAAATACACCGATAATGTGCATATTATATTCATAGCAAAACGTACCGTGAAATCGAAAAGTAATTTCAATTTACCGAATATGAATTTGAGAAGAAATCATATATAAGAATATGAATTTGTCACGTTCCAAATCTTTCTTTCTTCAGAATTTCTCCTTGCAACATAAACATATAAATAAATGAAATCAAATTCTGAAATCACATATGTAAATGGAAAAAGAAATCAAATATAAAAAATGAGATGTAGATGATGCGATTCGGTCGAGGCAAGTGTTTGACACTTTGTCCTTAAGATGAATTTGTTCCGCGTCGGTGCTAACGGTTTCTTGACAATCATCTCCCAAGATACAACGACCACGTCTAGCCATAGGAGCACTCCACATGGCTTAGACCAACGAACTCGAACGGATTCCCTCTCTACTATAACCATGATTTTTATGCAAGAAATAATCACTTCTACAAAGTATTTTATGCAACATGATATGAAAGAAATGATATGGAATTGTGAGATGAGATATGAAATTCAAACATATGGGATCAATTTATAGTAGTTGGAACCATACCAAGAGACACATCTCTTGGACTTTATATCTCTACATAAAGAGACATAAATATTGGAAAGTAACCATTCAAAAAGTCATGATCTCCAAAGGTCATGATCTTTGATTAATTTCCATTCACCAATTAAGAATTCCAACAAAATTCCAACAATCCCCCACATGAATGAAAATTAATGCAAATGACTATGCAGACACTAGTAGAGATAGCAGAAAAACATTGCATCGGGCTAGGTAGCTTGCGACTTTGAACCTTCCTTAGTGAAATACTATCGAACTTACTCGGCTAACTGGTGAATGTGATGTCTTGAACCATTCATCATTTGGTGTAAGTCAAGACAATAGTACTCACACAATGTCTTCCCTAAACCGTTCATGGTTCTCATGATTTGGTTCATTTTGGCCCTGAACCCTTCTTGGTTCTGCAAGTGTTTAGAGAATTTAAGTCTCGACTAATTCTCATTGAAGCGGCCCCACTTCACACTTACATAGGTGACTTCCTATCAAGAGTATTCTGCCCTACTCCACTTGACTTAATCAAGATATATGAATCATTAAAAGATGATCTTAACCTCTATCCACTCTGCAGAAAGCACTTTCGTATCACATGAATGAGTTAGGAATATAATTTCCTAAGTGCTTAATGGAATGCTTATAACTTAGTTGTCGCTTTGAACCAAGATCTTGGGATCTCCAGTCAACAATGTAGGGTTACCATTATAAAAACTCGTATGCAGTAGGCTTTAAACTCATTCCCCTCGATATGCAGTATTTTTGATCTCTATGTAAATCTCTTAAAGGTACCACGAGTTTACACCATTAAGATCAACTGCTTAACAATATTATGTCTATGACTTACACGTCTAGTTACATGTGACTTAGTATCTTATCAAATATAGCTAGTCAACGATCGATTCATTTGATAGATACAAATTGTCACCACCAAGAAATCCTCTCATAAAGTTACATGCTTCTCATTAACTTTATCTAAAGTTTTATCAATTCCAAACAACATAGTTGGAGGATTTCTGTCAAACACTAGAGTAGTCAATCACTTTTTCTAGTGGATTTCATAATCATGGGTATTCAATATCATCATTGAAATATTACAATGCATTTGAACTTTATGGATATTCTTCAAATATTTCAATTGTTCTTGCATGTCCAAACAAGCGTCATAATCGCCTTTCAACACATTTCATCCACTTTAAAGTTAATGTATATCATCCTTACAATTAGTATAAGGATTTTCTACATCTTCTAGGAAATGTAACTTTTGAACTAAGTTACCCTCACAATTCCTTAATTAGGAATTAATGTACAACTAGTAATGTTGCATCCACACATTTTGAACTTTTTATTTAAGTTCGCAAACATTAATGTTAACCCCCACATTTTTGGGTTATACTTGAACTTAGAGTTCATCAACTCTTTCATAATTCAATTCATTTATCACTTGGATAATATCTATATCGAATGCTTCGTGAAAGTTTAAGTACTTTCGAAATAGTGGTCGTCAATACAAATGAAAAATCATTTTTTCATTTGAAATTGTACTTCAATCAACTATATTAATTTGATCATCCACATTAAATCAAGGTCATCACATGGACCAACAATGCTTTCAAAACATATACCAATTTAATTGGTTCCATAATTGAAGTCAAATTCAATATTGAAGAAGACTAAGCATCTTGATTCACAAGAATTGCAACTTCTCCAAACATAAGCAATTTATCACATTTGTGATATTTCACAAGATAGTAGTAGTGCAACCCCCACACGTCTTCCAATATGGTTGGCATCCTACCAAATATTTATACATTCAATTGTATAAGTTTATTCCATCTATAATCGAGACATGTCAATGTCTCATATATTATGTTGTCATCTCAAAATATACAAAAGAACTTATCTTTCATTCAACTTTCCTTGGTTATTTAATTTTGGACCCATAGTCCCATATACAATTTACCCAAGTCAGAAGAACGAAACACACAACCATTAGTCAAACCATCTTTATATTGACACTACACTTGCCAATGATGTTGTTGCCATCGTTCCATAATCTGGACAAAAGATGATTCCACATTAAGGAATTGGTCTTTATCGAGACCAACTGTACCCTTACATGTGCTCCTAGATCACAATGTGATCGATATAATAATTTTGGCTTTTGACTGAAATAGAGTCATTTCTCTTTGAGATAAATATGACACTAGGTCCAATAATTTTACTTGACCAATTTCACATGGTGGCCTGCACAAATCCATCAATTAAATTAACCAAAACGAAGTGGTCAACCATGATTTGGTACAAACTTTGAACTAGTCATATTAACTCAATAAACTGTTTTAAGTATTGAACAACGTTCAATTGAATTTGATCATTTCTCATCTCAATATCAATTCGCATATGTGTGAAATAATAATTCAATATTATTTCGAACTATCTTTGAAAACAGCTTGCCTCCTTTTGGCATTCCATATTTAACCGTTTGAGATATGTTTATTCAAAAATTTCAACTATGTCTCAATTTGCATTCTCTTGCAAGAACAATTTCCTTTTCTAAGAAGAATACACAATCTTTACAGACCATAGTTTTTATCCTTTACAAATAAATGTCATTAACAATCATTATCATCAAGAATATCTGGCATCATTGCCAACTATAAGCATCATCTGTGCTCTATAAAATATTTTCGTATCCCAATAATTGGGCAAACAATTTTCACTTGATTTAGGCTTCAAATTTATTTACAGACTTGGTCCGGCAAACTTGGCTATTTTGACCAAAACATATGTTCAAAATTCATTGTTAGATAAGCTTCACGAAACAGAATACCGGATATGCAGAATAGATACCGAATTAGTGAACTTTACTTAAGGCGTGGGCACACCTTACAGAATTGAAATTCTGCCATAAGTGGACTTTACTTAAGACGTGGGCACACCTTACTAAATTGAAATTCTGCCATAAGTGGAAGACTAATACCGCATATACAACTTACCGTAAAATGCCAATCCTTTCCATTCACTTTGATATGTATAAAACATATAGCATATCACCCTTTCATAGATAAAGACAGATGGTCTCATGTCATTTCATATACCAAGACAAATAAATCCATGTTGTACAATTCTAAAATGATCACACCATTTTAGAACTAAATAAATTGCCATATTAAATGACATTATTTGCAATTTGTGAAAGTACACAACTTTTCACACTTAAATTGTCGTATAATAATTTGCATAGATTCAAGATTATTCTTCTATATCAAAGACCATTATCAATAACTTTCTTAAGTCATTTCATACATTGTTTATGTATCACATTAATGCACAATGTAATAATTATTTACTTAGATTAATTGTGCGCAAACTTCAATATGCAGATTAACAATAATTTTTCATGGCAATTATGAAATGAATATGCATAATTTCAAAAGGCGTGTATCTTGAATTAAATAGAAACCAAATAATTTATTTCTTTCGAAATTCAATAGACACCAAATGCACGTCTCCAGCCAATAATTGAAGATTGATATATGGTGGTAGTCACCTTCTCGTTTGGTGGAACATATAATCAATCAATAATGAAGCCACTATATCCCTTTAGTGACTAGGATCATGCAATTGAAATATATATGCACAGTTAATTGGAATGATATCACACATGTTAATTAATTAAGAATCGGACAAATTATATCATCCAACGTTGTATAACTGCATGCAAATAAAGTGACTATCAATGAAAGGCACCAAAAGAACCAAACCAAAAATTAAAATCTGGTTGGTATTTGATTTCTGTCTTTTCCCATATTTACCACTCCTGTGAATATAATTCAGAAAGTGCCGCTTCACGTGAAAGTTCATATACTTCCACTTTAGTAGGACATGCCTTGTTAAATTAGAATTCATAGAAATATAATGACTAGTAAGAGAGTTTATCCAACAAGCCTCTTCATTTGCCATATAACCCAAAAGGAAAACTAAATTTTTCAACCATGATCCTTCATGCAATGACCCAACTTACAAAGGATATCTGACTCGTGTAAATTCTCAAACCAGTGAAAATACTTATCTTTTACTACAAACATTTACCTCAAGATATCAATGGTTGCAATGTTTTCATCATCAATTAATGACAGAATTAAATCACAAGCACATACGAGCCATACAAATAGACTTGATTAATGACGTTATGACGATTGCCATTAGATTGCCAGCACCGAGACCAAACATGATCCAGAAAAACGTGCACTTTTATTTTTAAAATCCTACCACAATTCAATCTGGGAAAGTCACACAACACTTTGTCTTTCTCATTGCAACCATAATCATTTTTTAGTATATAAAATTATGCCAGCCATTTAGAACAGATCATAATTTTGCAAATTTAAATGATTGCACAAACCTCAAGACAAAGACTCGATAAATTATGTAGCATCATATTGTTATGGTAACGAAAATGACATGCGCAACTCCTTCGGAATTCAAAGTAAATATTAAACCATGGATCAGATAACCAAGCATTAGATTATTAGTACATGCCAAACGATTAATTAAGTACACGAGTGTTCCAGAATGTACATATTTCAATACGCACAAATTAATGTTTTATAACAGAATATACAATATGCAAAATAAAATTCATCTTAAGATTGTTGGGGAAAATACACCGATAATGTGCATATTATATTAACAGCAAAACGTACCGTGAAATTGAAAAGTAATTTCGATTTACCGAATCTGAATTTGAGAAGAAATCATATATAAGAATATGAATTTGTTACGTTCCAAACCTTTCTTTCTTCAGAATTTCTCCTTGCAACATAAACATATAAATAAATGAAATCCGATTCTGAAATCACATATGTAAATGGAAAAAGAAATCAAATATAAAAAATGAGATGTAGATGATGCGATTCGGTCGAGGCAAGTGTTTGACACTTAGTCCTTAAAATTAATTTGTCCCGCGTCGGTGCTAACGATTTCTTGACAATCATCTCTCAAGATACAACGACCACGTGTAGCCATAGGAGCACTCCACATGACTTAGACCAACGAACTCGAACGGATTCCCTCTCTACTATAACCATGATTTTTCTACAAGAAATAGTCACTTCTACAAAGTATTTTATGCAACATGATATGAAAGAAATGATATGGAATTGTGAGATGAGATATGAAATTCAAATATATGGGATCAATTTATAGTAGTTGGAACCATACCAAGAGACACATCTCTTGGACTTTATACCTCTACATAAAGAGACATAATTATTGGAAAGTAACCATTCCAAAAGTCATGATCTCCAAAGGTTATGATCTTTGATTAATTTCCATTCACCAATTAAGAATTCCAACAAAATTCCAACAGGAACCAAATGGTTGGTTAACAAGATAAAATGTTTGTTTTTTTGTCTTTTCAGTACATTCGGCCTTTTTAATTTCATGATTCTTAGGCACGTGGGACATCTTAGCATAGCAAAGCAAAGAGGATTGCTCTTGCATGTACCGTCTACCAAATATGGACAGCTAGGAACAGGAAAATCTTTGGGGATCTACAACCGCATGTGAATAGCATTATTTCAAAAGATCAAAACACACGTGTACAATGGAATGTTTACATTGTGTCATCATGTTTTGATTCAGTTTGAAACTTTAGCGATTGGTCTTTAGCTTGTAATTGTTGATACATCTTTTGATATTCGTTGCTTGGGGATGCCCGATGTAGTTGTACTCAGCTTATGATCAATATATATTTACATTAACCGATCAAAAAAAGAAAAAGAAAATGAAGAAGTTGCATTGTCACTTGAAGTATGGTGTTTTCAAAACATGTTGATATTCTACCATTACTTGAAAAAAAAAAAAATTGTTCTTCTTTAATTAACTCAATGGATTTGCCTATGTTGTATCATATCACCAGTTTGTAGCCTTGTTTGAAAGGTTTTCTTTTTGAAGTTCATCGTGTTCGTCATAAATAAGGTCAGTCTTTTTCCAGAAAAATGCAAAAGCCACTGGGTGGAATGGAATTGCTCATTAATGCTCAGGGACTATGACATGGCATTGGCAATAGGTATATTCCCTCGTGATGCCACCAACTAAGAGTTCGACGAGGAGACGGGAAAGCTAACTGTTTATATCCCATCAGTCTGTGAAGTTTATTACAAGGATTCATCCGTTTTGCGTTTCACGAGCGTTGTAACAGGATATCTCAAGAAAGGTAAACTGGTCGATATAGAGGGAATGAAAACTAAGGTGATGATTTGGATAAAAGTCAGTGCTATTTCATCTGAAATTTCGAAGCTTCATTTCTCTGCTGGTATGAAGAAAACCAGAAGCAGAGATGCTTATGAAGTTCTTAGAGATGGAGTCGTCCGGGATAACTTCTAAAATTGTTGAATTGCTGTCATCTTTTCTTAATCATTCATATACGGCACTGGGGGCTTTTGAACCATTTTGCTCGCTACAATTCAGACTTGTGGAATTGAAATACATGATTAACAATGGTTCGTGAATGCCGAGTGCAAAATGTAATATTTAAGAGCAACAGGTTGAAAAAGTAAATATGCACCAGCCGGGAATCGAACCCGGGTCTGTACCGTGGCAGGGTACTATTCTACCACTAGACCACTGGTGCTTGTTGTGTGTGTCTTTAGACACACAAGTTTAAATATATCTCTAAATTCCTTAGTGACATACTTGTTAAGATGCACTCACAATATTAACGAAGAAAAATAAATTAAAATTTTTCGATTATGTTACATATTCATGTTCAATAAAACGTACTAAACATGCTTATTATGTGTTATCTTAATTCTCGCTTAGCAAATTTATGTATAGGATTCGTGTTTATCTTTTCTTATCAGTAGATCGCTCAAATAGTTAAATTAACACGTTATTTTTATCGATAAATATAGTGTTTTATTTATTCATACATACTAATTTTGCCTTTTCCTCAGTATAACAGCACCTGTACAGTGTATGAATAGAGGAAAAAGCCTCTAGATTATTCAAATACTACATATAGAAGCAGCAATTTCTTCCAATTACTCAACCTGATTGAGTTTTGTCCAAAAGTTCAATATCTTGATCAGTTCATGGTACTATTTCTGCCGTTGATCTGTTGGAAAAAGCTTTTGGCTGATTCATATGTTGACCAGCAGATTGCAGCAGCAGGTGCATGAAATAGCATTCTGGGAATCCAACCCCTTGTAAGCCCACCATATCCATCTTTTTTCAAGATTGTTTGAATAACATCACTGATTGAACTACTTGAAAATCGATCGACGCCACAAACACCCTGTAGAAAATCGATTAATCCATATTCCCACGTAGTCGAGCATATAACATGCATGAGATGGAAAATCTAGAACAATTTAGCCTAGCTAGTACTATGTAGACACACATATTTGATATGTTGAATTCGACAAGATTAATTAAATTTAGAAATTAGAGGCGGATAGAGAGGGGGGTGGGGTGGGGGGGGCAGCCCATTCCCAGCCCCCAAATTGGTATGTGAAAAAGGGAAATTTTAGTCCAAATTCATGTTGAAATAAAAATTTAGCCTAGTCCAAAAATTAATTTTAGTCCAACTAACTTCATTGTGAATCCAATCTCAACGTTCAATTATTCAAATTTAGTTTAAGATTCTACAACAATTATATAATTATTTTATTCACATTCATGATACACAAATAACTCATTATCAAATTATGTATTATATATATATATATATATATATTACTAAGTTTTAAAGAGTTCAATTATAATGAAATTAATTTATTATATAACAAATAAATTTTATTGATTAAAGTAAAGATAGATGACATATTTTAAGATATCACATCTTTGACTAAACTTAAAAGTAATTAAAAAAATTATGTATTTTTTCATATATTACTTATTTATACTTGTGAATTAAAAATTTATTTATTTCAATTATGAAATGGATGTTATCATCAAAATAAGTAATATGTTCTATATTTAATTTCATTAGTAAAAAAAAAAAATACTTGTTAAAACTTTGTCCCTAGTGTCCGAAAATATATTTTGACCCACTTTGTCACGTGCACCACGAGTTTAACCTTTTAAACTAAATTTCATGGGCGTAGAACATCTTTTATGGTATGAATTCACTCAAAAAAATTAATTTCAGCCACGCTAACAAATCTTTCTGTCTCCGCCCCTGTTTTTGTAAAAGTTTGGATTGCACTTGAGGGGTGTGTTGAGAATCGTCCAGACTAAACTATATTGGATAGGATGAAGGGAGAAGTTTCGGGCATGATAAACTATATTGGATAGCATTAACGAAGATCAAGAAGCTAAGTTACGTTCTTCATTACCTGGCATTGCAACTGAGTTTTGACAACGTCCAGTGGGGTCGTTAGGGCAGCAGCCAGCGCTCCGGCAGCGGCACCAGCAGTTGCGTGCACCAGCAAAGTTTCCTCCTCATTGCCATCACCACCACACTCCGGTGACACCTCCATCAGAGCCCTCTTCGTGGCCTCGTAAGTGGCGAAATAAACTGCTGTAAAGGGCGCATTCATAACCACAGTAGTCCTATAACTAGCGTAAAAAGCACCGATCCCCTCTTCCACCGCGACCCTGTTCACACAATCCGCCACCCCTGTAGGGACTGCCCTTTAATTGCAGCCTTTGCTTCACCACATCCATCGGCGTTAACACAGCATCACTGGCTACAGTAGCAAAAACACCAGAAGCAGCATGTGCGATTGAATTATTTGGATTTCCTGCTGATAGAAATTTCTTGAAAGTTTCATATACTGAAAAGTACACTGCATGAGCAGGTCCGGCGCCTAAACCCATTGCAGCAATGCCTCGGTAAAGGCCCCCGAGGCCTTCAAGTTTCATGATCGAGCCTAGGGACTGCCGCAGAGTTATTGCTGGCGTTTTGTATGAAGAAGTAATGGCTTGCATTCGAGTTTTTAGGGTGTCTACTGGAAACATGGCCATGTGTTCTACACAGCCTGCAATGGAGCCCGCAACCATGAATTGCCAGAACTCGAGGCCGTCGTGGGTTCGTGGCGAGGCTGTAACTTTTTCTTGATAGAATTCCGATGTCTGGTGGAAGCCTGGGGTGGTATCCGGATTACTTGTGGTGATGGTGGTGGCGGTGGGGGCGGTCATCGTGGTCAATTTGGGTATTGTGGTGGGAGTGTGGAGAGATTTGGGCTAGCAGGGTAAGGGTTTAAAAAGGCGAGTTGATAATGTTAAACCAACTCGTTTAAAAGTTTAATATATTAAAGCTCAGATTAAGTTAATATCTTCAATTAGAATCACCATACGAAAACCATATTTAATTTTCATAACAAGTGACGTGACCTTGAACTAAGAACATCTACATGTTCATAATATTGTGTTGAATCACAAAGGAGAACAAAATTATTTATTTAAATCACATCTTCAATAAATAACATGTATGGAGATCGCTTTCACTCTACATTAAGATGGCGTCATGGGATGTCACCATACAAGAATTTATTTATGTATTTATCGAATGAGAATCAATATGGAGATATATATAGGATGGATTTTTCAATGCATAATTTGCTTTTTCCTCGAGGATGGAATCCGAAAAAGTTTGGATTGAAGGAAAAAGGATGTAATAACTGTTTAGCATTAGAGTAGGAACAAAGAATAAGTAACTTAGTACACCTCCAATAATGTCCCAATCCCTTTTTAAATTAACAACAAATTGTACCTTATCCTCAATAAATTGATCATCTGGGGTCGATTACTTTAATCTTATTGTGTCCATCTACAGCTATGCTATCTCTATTACGGCTAGGGAAAAGGTCAATCGCATCCTGATCCCATCCATTCCTTTAGTTCACTCTCAGTGGGAATTTCTTTGTAGTGACCGAGAAAGAAGAAGAGGAAAATACGATATAATGGAGTAGTGGTAAAGATGGGACTTGTGTTATCCACAATCCTTTAGTGGTGCTTTTAGTGTCACAACACTCCATAATTGTCACAACTTGGCTTTAGATTCAGCCAAAAAAGGAAGAATATTTTGAAGAACATCGTGTGGTGTCCACGAGTACCTTGAAGCATATAACTTCTTCAAAAGCATAGTAACTATTGACGGCCCAAAGTATAATAGCAAAGTGATGACAAAGAGAATGCTGTCTAGACAAATATCTGATGTCCAAACCCTCACCGCACCCCCCCACTTCACCCCAACCACACAGGGTCACTCATCTCATATTAGAGATCGGAGACCTTAGAATGCAATCCACGACAAGCCATATTCTCTACCAAGTGATTTTATGAAATCAGAGTTCTACTTGAAGTGGCCGTCTCTAAACATCCTAGTCGACAGGAATCATCCACAAATGACCGTCTACTTTGATATTACAACTATGTACACATTTAAGTAAAACTCACCTATAGTACCATACAATGCTGACTGCACATATATAAGGCTATGACTACTGTAGAAAACAAGTCCCCGATCATTTTGTCTTGACATCTAAATCTCTTATCGGTTTATAGCACCTGATTTATCTCCAAGTGCCAAATACTAGCAAATCAAGATATCCAAATCAATTAAACAAAATCTTTAAACGTTATAATTAAGTCAAAACTGTAATTAAATGGAATCAAAATGTAACTCCTTCAACATAGGACAGCAGTCAAGTCCAGCAATGCTACTTCAAGACACTTCTGAAAGAACCTTTGAATATATCTATGCAGTCGTAGCTGATTGAGCAGCAAGCCTCTTTCTCGCCTCCTCGATGATGGACAACTTGATACCTTTTCCCTTTGGAAGAGACACCCACGGCTTTGTACCTTTTCCAATAGTGAATACATTACCCAGACGGGTAGCAAACTCGTGCCCAAGAGCATCCTGGATGTGGATAGTCTCAAAGCTTCCTTTGTGCTTCTCACGATTTTTGATCACTCCAACACGTCCCCTGTTCCTTCCACCGGTCACCATCACAACATTGCCGACATCAAACTTGATGAAATCTATGATTTTGTTTGCCTCCAGGTCTAGTTTGATCGTGTCATTTGCCTTGATGAGTGGGTCGGGATAGCGAATTGTCCTTCCATCGTAGGTGTTGAGATAGGGAATGCCTTTCTTCCCGAACTGGACAGATCGAACTTTGCATAGCTTAACCTGCAGAACACAAATTTAATCAGATGACATACTGCTGAAGGAAACAGCACTTGGAATAGGTTCATCATGTTACCAAGGCTGTGCATTGAATATCAAAATAATGAATTGAGTTTATTTATTTCAAAATTAGAAGAGAATATTTATCCAATCTTAGTCCTCCATCTTACTTTTTTCCCATTTTCCATATCGGTTATGGGTAAATGTAGAAAAGGAAGTGTATTTACTCTTAAAATGTCTGACAAGTAGAGAACTTGAAGTGGCAGGTTAGCTAGTGTGTTAGTGCTATAGGAATACAAAGACAGGGTAGTCATAAAAATATGACAAATTTTCTACTAGCGTACAAGTAATCAGGTGTTAACAAAAAACAAACCTTGGCCTCCTCATCCCTTACGGAATGGAGACGGAATCGACCCTTGGTATCATAGAGCAGACGGAAATTCTCGTTGGTTTTTGGAATAGACACAACATCTAGCAAAAAGTTCAAAAACACAGGGTTATCAGCTGAAGAAACAAAGTAACAAGATTCGTCATCCAAATTAAATCCCTTGACAAGAAAAGACACTGAATTATTGCAAACAATTAGTTGGAGTTTAATTTCTAAAAGTAAACCTCTAAGAAGAATGAGCTTCAAGGTGAATAAATTCATAGTATGAAGTGCTTACCCATGAAACCAGCAGGATACGTCTTATCTGTCCTAACTTTCCCGTCAACAAGAACATGACGTTGCATCAAGATAGCTATAACTTCACGGTATGTTAGAGCATACTTCAGCCTGTTACGCATAATAAGAATCAAGGGCAAGCACTCCCTTGATTTGTGGGGTCCGGAAGATGGTTTGGGTGCCTACACATTTAAAAACACCAATTATTATATTTGTACAAAGAAATTGTACCAAAATGGTTGACAAAGGCCAAGTGGCGGCCCCCTATTGGAGGGGCGGCAAACAAACACAAAAAGCAAATAGGCTTACAAGAGAGCACAAACACCACCACAAGAGTACACACAGATAAGGTAAAGGATGCAAAACCAGGAAATCGAACGGAAAAGCAAAAAAAAAAATCTACTTACAAAAGCACCACCAAGTTTATCCAACATCCAATGTTTCGGGGCATTGAGCCTCTTCAAATGTTTCTTCAAACCTCTAGCCTGTAATTCAACACAAAAATAGAATTGATTATTACGTATCAAGCAAAGATCTTTAGAAAATCACAACCAAAAAGGCAATAAAGCCGTCTTTTTTTTTTTTTTTTTGAGAATGCATCATGTCACTCATAATAAGGTGCAAATAAGAATTCCTATATATCCTGTATTAGGACATGAATTTCTTCTCCAATTTAATTACAAAATTATGTATAAGAAGCTGCATTATATTTACATACAAACAAATCGCAACTGTAACCAATTTTTAAAAGAGGATAATAACTACAATGCTACAGGAAGCATACTATAAGACTGAATCTCCTGCATTATGCTCTACATTGATCTTCTCTAATTGCTTGTAAAATGTCTTACAAAAAATGGAGCCTCCAAAACTTACATTTTCACAAAGACATAAAAAATACGAAGAAACTACTCTGAGTAACAAAACCCAAGAATCAAATACGTAATCCTAAAACTAGGAAACGGAAACAGTAACAGAAAACATATGCATATACAGAACGATATAAGTAGGCTATAGATCGAGAGAAGCTGACCATTTTGTTGGTGGTGAACGAGGATCGATAAAGCGGCGCCTCCCTCTCTATCCACCTCTCTCAGTCGCTTACGAGTTCAAAGGCGTGGAGAAGAACTTATAACCCTAGCTCCGTGTTCATATATTGCGTCACTTCTAGGGGCAAGTTGGGGCATTCGCCCCAAATTTATACTTCAAACCGGGTCCGGTTAGGTTTGTGCTGGTGGAGGAAATTTTGACCATTAAAAAATAAAATAAAAAGATAAAAGTTAAAGGATAATTATACTACCACAACAAAATTTACTTATTGCAACACAGTTTTAATCAATTTTTTTATTTACTTAAATCACCTCGGGTAGAATTACCTAATTACCCACAATTTTATATAAATTCTTAACATAAGCATTTTTTAAATATTATACAACACAATCATGATCAAAATTTCCTTTCAACCTGTGTTGCCGCTGCCGCTGTCGCTGCCACCACCTCTTCCATCTTCTCCGACGACAACTTTATGAAGAAGAAGAAGAAGAAGAAAAGAAAGCAAAAGGACATCCCTTCTGTCAACTCCATTCTCAGTTCTCACGTTGTCATCCCGTTTGCTCATCTCTCTTCCTTCTCTCTCTACAATCCATTGAATCATCTTCTAAACCCATTTTCTAACCCTTCTCTCTCCAAAAACCCACCACAATATAAACATACACAAACCTATAATCCACACACAAGCATCTTGTTCATCGTAATTGTAATTGTAGTACCCTTAATTTTGTATGGTTTTCCATTTCTCAATTAGTGTACATATGCGATCAATATTCACTTCCTTCAATCTCCGTCATCGGATGTTATGACTATTTTTGCTACTCAATGGCTCTTCTCACATTTCGTTTCACTAATTTATAGCTCACAATATTAACAATCTTGTCAAACCTTAGCTCAATTTTTGCTTTAGTTTTAGTATCGGGAGGTTCGGATTTTGATTCTGATTTGGGTCGAAGTTTTTCTTGTTTCACCGAGATTATACCTCGTCGGCACAGTGAGTGAGATAAATGCATTGATTGCGCATAATGGTTGTGGGGATAGCTAATAGGTGCAGTGGAGTGCAAACTAGGAACGTAGTGATTGAAAATTTATGAGGGTATTGGCGGTGAAGTAGGTGATGTCAGCGGGGTGTGTGGGGGTAAATGTTAGGATGATGAATACCCCACAATATTACATTATTTATTCATTTTTATTTGCTTAGGAGTATAATTGTAAATTTATTGTGGTGTATTTATTACAAATAAAATTTAATTGTGGCGCGATTATAATGTGGTGTAGTAAGTAAATTTTGTGGCGATAATATAATTACTCAAAGTTAAATTGTGAAGTGAAAGATCAAAAGTCAAAAATACCCTCACTTCATCTTGTGCAAATAGTGGAGAGGAAAAAGAAAAAACTCAATCGAGATCCAGTCGACCACACTATCCTTACAAACAACCCAACATCGGCCACCACATAACCTAGTTACTGACAACGTTATCTTTAACAATGTTAGTTTTTTGTGATTATGAAATTGATTCTTTATATATGGTAAATATTTTAACATTTATGTAGTTTATTGTTCATTATTTAGGTAGATGCTTGAGTGTAGACTAGATTTAGGTGATTTTTTGGGACGGAGATTGCCATTTCTAGTCGAAAATGATGATTTTTTTGGCAAAAAATTGGAGACAGCTGATGAAATGTGTGGTTGAAAAGTTATGGGTCCCATAAAATATGTGGTTAAAATTAGTTGTTGACCTTAACTTAAATTTTTACCAAACAGAGGCTTAGTAAGTTTTTATGCTCCATCAAGGAAGGTTGAATGAGAGTTTGGATTCTCCAACCATTTGTATATCATAAAAAAGGAGAATACAAGGAAAGAAGACATAAACATAACCTCCAGAAAGCAACAAAGCAAAAAATGTAGAAAAACCTATAAAAAAACCAATAAATGAGAAGTCCTACTCCTCGTATAGTACAAGCAAATGAGTTTTAAGCTATAAACCTCAAAAGCTAGGCAATCCATATCGAATAATTTGCACAATTGCTTCAACCCGTCAAGGAATGTCATGTGATTCATACTCTTGGTAGTGACGTTGGTCCCAGCCCTTTGAGAAAAGTGAATCTATAACCTGGTTTTTCTAACGGTAGATGTGGGAGATTGTATCACGATAAAAAAAAAAAAAGAAAGAAAAAGAGGAGGTGTCTAACAAGTTACAATTTAGTTCGCTTAATTTTCTGAGATTATACTTTATTCCATTATCTCTTGCAGATGGTTCTAACATTTGAATTTTTGCAGTATGGAGTTCCATCTCGATGTTGAGTTGAGACAGATGGCAGGAAAATGTACTTGAAACAATAGCTTTGACAGTTTTACTACTATATTGGATTTGCTTGATGATTATCAAAGTTGTACCATCGACTAGAATTAGGGGTCGCTTCGCATTGCAAAGTCCCTGAATGCATTGTCCAAGAGCCATGATGAAAAACTTGAAGCAATTCTCGCCCTTCATCTCAATAAAAATGTCAAGTCAGGATTAGTTGTCCTTGTGTTATGGTAATACCTAATCAATTTAGCATAACTCTCATTGCCTGAGCCCATTAAATCCTTCAACGAACATTATTTGGCCTTCTAGGCTTTTTGATAGCTCATAACCACCCCGTACTCTCAACGGATGTCGTTAATGATGTTCGAAGGTCTGTCGATGTCTGTGAGTCCTGATACTTGTACATTATCTGTTGACCAATAAACTATACTCAGACTTACTTATGATCATTTTGATGAAGTAATGTTCTCGTGTATACTTGCGAACTACAAATTACTTGTTCTTGTCCATTTTCGTTATTTGCAAACGCCAATGACAACTGTCATCAACGCAAATAATTGTGAACTATAATTTGTTTGATTTCTTTACTTTGAACTCAAAGTTGTAATGCAATATGGTGCACAGTTTCCTACAAATTTTTCTTTGTTTCAAACAGTTGTTTGACATGCAAATTCTCATCATCGAGAACCATACTAAAAAAATTAGATGACGGTCCACTCAATCCAGCTACTGAGCTCTCACCCCGCTCATGTCTCTGACGAGATAAAGCATTAAAATCCTTATTTGTAAATTCATTTTCATTCTCGCTATTGTGAACTACTAAGGAAATTTTGTGTGTAACAGAGAGATCACTATGATAAACAAGTGTCTCAGGAATAACATCATCATCCTCTCTAGCTATCTCCACTATGTTCAAAAAATTATTGGCATTATAATCTCTCCATTTGAATCTTCGTGTTTACCTTCGGTGACATTCTTCATCCACTAAAGTCACTCAAAACGGAGTCGTGTGCATTTTGTTCATATCTAATAAGTAATTCACTTCAATATCAGAAGTAGCCTTCATAATTGAAATCAGAATGGATGAATGCTCGTTGAATAGAAATCTTAATTTCATATTGTACTGAGAATGATTGACTTTCAGCTTGTTTTGTAAATCATGATACATTTTCGCATATGATGTGGTCAATGTGATGAAAATTGGAATACTACCACGTATATCACTCGTCCATTTCTACATCCATCGATCTTTATTATCCAATTCGAAATTACCAAAACAACAAACTGGAATTGCAGTCATATCTGCATGACGAGACATAATATTTAATTATAAGAAAAAATAGTTGAAAAATCGGCTTAGCCCAATGGTAATAGAATTTTTAATTAAAAAATAGCAGGACCAACTGTTAGCAGTCGGGCCTAACAGTTGGTCCAGTCCACTTTGTACATTGTCATCAATCTTGTCTGAAAAATTGAATAGGTACATGGTTATGAGATAGAGAATTCCGATCTTCACAATGTCTTCATCTGTTGTGTCTGATGGTAGTTCCTTAAAAACGCGCTCGACGTCATTTATAAACATGTTCTTTAAGTGACTGAAATACTTATCTCTTAGACAACATCCACCAATCTTGTACAAATTTAAACTTTTCTCACCTACGCATTTTAATCCGCTAACGATGCAAAAATCATTAATTGAAAACCTGATAATCTTCCCATCCAAGTTTGAACCACATTTCATCTTTGTCCGGTTACCTGATTTCCAACATCAGCATCTTGTGAATTATTTGATGTTGTATTCACATTTTCCATCTGAAGGAAGTGACCAAAACACGAACTTCGAAAATATCTCCTTCTGCACATCGTTCAATTTGGCCTTCAATATTGAAATCACATCAATTTTTGTAAAAGACATTGATGGTGCCACCGGATCAATTCTCTGAGAAAATTATGAAGGAGTAATTATGTCATCGCATAATAAATCGAAATCAGTGGGATATTTAATTTGGAAATGTAATCAAACTTAAACATTACATATTACTATATGTTTATGAAATTTAACATGATAGTTGACACACTTTTCTTCTCCATTAGATAAATGTGATTGCATATTACTGTATACAAACTTGAACGTTACATATTACTGTATGTATATGAAATTTAACATGATAGGTGACACGTTGTTCCTCTCTGTTAGATAAATGTGGTTGCATGTTGTTGTATACAAACTCAAACATTACACATTACTGTATATAAATGTGCAATTTAACATGATAGATGGCACACTCTTCGTCTCTGTCACATAAAACTGATGCATTTGCACTTTAGCATTACATATAACTGTATATATATATGCAATTTATACTGATTTTCGAATTCTTAGAATATAACACCATCACAGTTATATTCTGCTATTATTGCACACACTTTCTTTCATGTATTCTTAATAAGCATAGCATTTGTCGAATGACTGGATCATACATGAAAGTTTCACAAATAATAAATTCATACGCCTTAAGTGCAGCAGTCAAATTCTTAATTCACAAAATATAATGAAACATATATTAACATATATGCATATTAAAATATTTAAATCCCCAATGTGATACCTGTGTTGTGGGTATGCTTGCATCACCAGTCTCTTCCTCTTTGTCGAAGAGTCTTCTTCTCATTTTTTTTTATTGTGGGTCGTGGTCTTCGGTGCTTATTTGACAGCTAGTGATTCTCATTCCTTAGAATCTGATAGAATGGTTACAGACTGTGCTATTCGACGTGAAGGAGTACATGCATTTTTCGTTTTTGTCTCCACTATCTCCACAGATTTGAAGCTTCTCATTCGTTAATACCCACTTTGGAAGCCAACGACAGTCTCCGTCTAGGTGTAGACAACTTATGATAATCAACTTCCGTTCGTAGGACGAAGATTGAACCCATGGGTAGTGGTCGATTTGGAATACCCATTATTGGTGAGTCTTCGACAGAAAATCCATGATTTTCAGACAATGATGCCTTATGCCAAGTAGGTGATGCCATTAATCAACAGAATACTTAACCATTGTTTGAGTCTCATTCATCTAAAAATTCATTTTTTTTCAAAACTCATTTTCAACTACACATTCTTCAATAAAATAATATTATACGCAAATTCAAAACTTTTCCTTAATTTTTAACTACACATTCTCCATCAATCTATTATTCAAAATGCATTTTCCTCAAAAAGGGGCTCAGACAAGGGCTTAAGTTATGTCAATCCCTATATATAACGGTCCGTGTGCTGATTTCTTCCCTTTTTTTTTTATATTATTATTTGAATTGAAGATTTTTTATTTTACAAAAAGGATGAGGGCATTCTGATTTGGGTTTTTCTGTGGTAAGGGTAAGAGTTTCGATATTGTCTTTTATTTTGTCCACAATTAATATTTGTTGAAAGGAATAAATTGACTTTCCATATTAATCCACACCATTTTTTCGTGTTTATTTTATACTGTGAAAAATGCAGTATATTTAGGATAAAATAAGATAACATGTATAATATGAAATATTAATTTTATTCCCAAACTCTTATTTTTTAAGTTTCAATTTAAAAAATTAGATATTAATAATTTTTGCACAAAAAAGTAGGCCCCTCTTATTTGGCCCCCTTTTTCTAAAATTCATTTTTTAACCACAAATTTAATTGGGCCTAGGGATGGACATGACTCCATATGGGTTTTGGTTCTCAGATATCCGAATCGAACCATGAATGGTTCTTTGATAGTGGAACCAAACAATTTTTATTAAGATATGTAACCAAATCGGAATCAAACTATTCAATTCTAGTTTCATTTATTAAATTTCCAGACTTGCACCATATTCAACAATTTTAAATTATCCATAATCAAGATCACGAAAGTTCAAACAAACAAACAAAATATAGTCATAATTTGAATACACCAATAAATTTTCATTCCCATACAAAAAATTATCTAATATGTAATAACAATGATTGACTAAATTAATTGCAGCAATTTTGACGGCACATCCAAACAATGCATTGATGAATTATGCAAAACTTTTATAGTCCACTTTTAGAGGCAATTATTAACCATTTAATACTCCATAAATGTTTATTGAATTTTTCTTTATTTGTAAATAACACAAATAATTCATCAAACAATCAAAGTGAAAAAATAGTTTAAAGACATTTTAAGTGACTAGCCAATTTTATTTTCCGATCTTGAAAGAATCTCATCCACTGACGTGATTGAAATGCTATATCGACATGTTGCGGAGTTGTGTAAATTGAAAATGAGTGAAAAAAATGATTCAAATGAATACAAAATCAATTAATAGATTATCTCTAATGAAAATAAAGTTAGTCTCGTCAAATTAATACTATAAAAACTTAAAATTAAAAATTAAGTTTGCACATGGTTTTCGATTCTAGAACTAAAATCGAACCATAACCAAAACCATTATTTTTTTTTTTTTTTTTTTGGTAGAATTGAATCGAACTACTCGATTTTGTTCGGTTCTAGTTAAGTCTGAATATTTTGTCCACTCTTAATTGGGCCCACAATTTTCGACCATACATTTCATCAATTTTTATCAAAATTTATTAAAAATTTAACTTTCAGCTAAATCAAAAAGGGACCAGGTATATGCAAACCAAATCATCTTTCCCCACATCACCCACCTATCAATTATGCAATTTCTTCCCAAAATCAATTTCTTAGGTTTTCTCTCACCAACTCTTGCCACTGTCAATTGCAGCCACTATCGACCACTCTACTCATCGTCCTACTTGCCTTTTCACTCCTTTCTCATTCGCTCTCCCTAATCGTTGCATGACTCTTCCTCTACAGCATCCGTCCAGTAGATCAACTCCATACTTGTTTCTCGATGATATAATTTTGGCTACTTCTAGATTGTTGTCGCACCCTAATCTTGCGCCGCTTTAGTATACAAGATTGTAAGTTAATTTCCACCACTCTTTCTATTAATTTTAAGTTATCCCAAAGTATGAGTTTTATCAACAAAGTAGGAAGGATGGAAATGTCTTGAATACCGTATGTATCAGCAAAGGGTTAACTTAATTGTACAAGATCAGACATTGCATACGATACTAGTTAGTCGATAATTGGCGAATCTTGGTAAACAACATTTGAGTATAGTGAAGAGGATCTTAAGATATGTCAAGGGTACCTCAAATATTGAATTATATTATGGAGGATCAGACTTTACTATCGAGATTATGTTGATTTAGATGATGCAGGTGATATTAACAAAAACAAATTCAGCACTAGCTATGTGTTTACTTTTGCTAGAGGAGCTATAAGTTGAGTTTCAAAACCACATTCTATCGTGGCTACTTCTACAACGGAGGTAAAGTATTTTGTAATTACACAAACTAGTAAAGAGGGAACCTGATTGTAAATGTTAGTGGAGGAGTTCAAACACAAACAAGGGAAGATTGCTATTTTGTGACAGTTAAGAGTTTGTTACACTTAGCAAAGAATTCAACATTTCACTCGGAGACACAAAATATTCGAGTTCAGTATCACTTTGTATGTGCGAAGGTGGAAGAAGGAAGTGTGGATATACAAAAAATGATTGTAACGTTAAGGAGGTATTTGATTCTCCGTCGTATTTAAACTTTTTTTTTAAGTTGATCAACATTTAGTGAATTAGAATTCCCAAGTTTTAAGGGCTTCAATTGTTGGGCTTGGGACCGATGAGGATTCAATGACTAGAGCCATTGTAACTCGAGCTGAAATCAATATGATGAAAGTTGGAGGAGAATTCAATGCGAACAAATCCAGCCTCGACAATGCTGTAATTGGAGACAGCTTAGGGGTACTACAAGGATTTTCTGATGACCTTGCTTGGAGCAAAGATATGATTTTATCTACCCTGCCCTTAAATTTAATATCATCTCAAGTTAATCACGCAATAAAATAGTAAGAATATGAATCAACATCAAATCAATGCCCGTATGATTTAAGTAGCATCAAAATAACCAAAAGGTGGAACATGGGAAGCGTGTCCATTATGTAAAAATGATGCAGGATACACTCGAATAAAAAGAAATCAATGTCAAAGGCTCCATATTTAATCAAAGTCATATTGAAAGAAAGTTGCGAGAAATATCGTCGATAAGGATCAGTCACAAAATGAAAAGAAGTTAAAAATCTTTCGTATTAGCACCAATGAAATAAATATTTAACAACAGTCACATGATTTCAAGCCACTATGGTACAAGAAAAGACTAACTATATAACTCAAAGCCATTAATGGACTCACTTGAAGCCTTCCCTCTTCTAATATCAATTTCAGATGCAATCCAATAAGCTACTTACGACTTCAGAAATTTGGGAAGCTAAATTCTTGTTTGCAGTACTAATCAATGTTTGTGCTTTTGTGATTTCTACTGTGACTTTTTCAGGCTCCAACACGTGCACAACAGAAGCCTTGTGTAATCCATCTGCACTCATGATTTCTTCTACAGTCATATTCAATCCAATTTTACGCAGTTCAGTTAGAAGAACGCCCAATTCAATTCTTCCCAAATGCACCACTGGCCTAATCTGAGAAGAAACAACTTGATCCGTCCCTAGGAGTAATCGATATTTGCCTTGCTCTAGTGCAAGCTCACCCTTCAACCTTGCAACACGTACGTTTTCCTGTTTAAGCGTAGTGTAATGAAGCCGTAAAGCCAAGTCTTCAGCAATATCTAATTCTGAATTCCCTTTCAAGTTGGGAACATTCAGTGTTTCATCTTCAGAGTAATAACTGGATGAAAACAAATTTTTAGGACGATCAATGTGCTGCTTCAACTTCTCGGGGAACTGTTTTCAGCAGAAATGAAAAGTTATCGGGAAAACAGGTACAATATAGCATTTCATGAGCATTAAGCTGGTGAGCAAACGAGTTAACCCAGGAAACTAAATGAATTTCATGAAGAAAAAATCTTACCAGAACATGTCTAGGTTGTAATATCTTCAGCAAATGTCGAGAAAATTGCAACCTGCAAAACTGGAAAAATGGAAGTTCAAGTTCATCCAAAATAAATAAATAAATAAATAAAAACTAAAAATATGGAAATAATAGCTCTACAACGTTGTAGCAAGACGAGAAACCAAAATGGAGCAAAACTAAGCTCGTAAACAAAAGGAACTTCAAAATAAAACCATTTTAAGCTAACCAAAAGATGATAATCGTTCATATTTAGAGGTTTATTCAAGCAATTTTACCTCCAATACAGAGCTCAAGGTAGAAGGTAATTATGCATTTCATGAGTACAATTGAAAAACAAAATTGAAATAAAACTTACTCTATTCCAGGAAGAAAGGAGCACTGCAGAACTTTCATCTTCATTGGCCTAAAAGGTAGGAGGGCCAAATTGGAATCCACTCCTTCCTGTACGTACAATTAAAGTGACGGTAAATTAAATCCATTAGTGTTATACAATCACAACATATTTGAAGAGTACAGAATGGTGGACAATAATAAAAAATAATGCAGAATTTAGGAGCTTGTAGGAGAATACTTTCTATACCTCCATAACAAGGATAGAGTTTTCATCCCTACACCACCGTCGAAGCAAATGAACAACAGGTCCAAGTCGTAGACTCCAGTGGGGACAAAATACTATGCAGGGTTCCTTCCAATTGGTTCTATGAAAATAACATTAGTTTCCAGCCCAATTATGCTAGTAGAGACCACTAAAACAGATTATTGGCAGAATCTGAAACACATTTATTCTCTCTAGATGCATATAAGTCATTTAAAGACTTCGAAAATCATTATGTCCCATAATCTGTGTGATCTCTGAGATGAGTTACTGAAACTCGAAAGTGACATCAGAATAATTTAGTACATGGAAAAAGATGCTATCTGAATATCTTGGTAACCCTCTGGCCCCCAAAAAACCACAATAAAAAAAATCAGAATTTCACTGAAAAACGTCAAAGGCTTTTTGTGAATGATAAGAGTACATCACAGAAAATTTTTTCTCACAGATATACTCACATCACATGAAAGGGAAAATCATATCTTACAATAATTTGAGTGAGTGAATAGCAGGAAACAACTGAAGCCTTTTATCATTTAACAGCTCCACGTGATTAAATAATTGTTGACCAGCGTAGAGCTGTAGAATCATTAGGGAAAAAAAAAAGACTGCGTTAGCACTCTCACAGTTAAGAGCCTGAAGGTCATAGATGACTTGATAGTATTGACTGTAACATACCCGGTCTTGCCTCTGCTTGTTCAACCATTCGGGGATTACATTCGTATATGCCATCAACTCTTCCACAACAGAAGAAACAATAAATATAGGATCCTACATCACAGGAAAATAGATGACATATACCTGAAGTAGAAATATGAACCCGGAAAAAAAAAAAAAATATCTATAGGAAATTTTGTCCATATATTCATTTGTATTTCATATCTGAATAAAATTCATCAAAAAACTGTTATACTCATCTGAAATATAAATAGTTACATTTTAACTCTAAATACTAAATATGGTATGTGCTACAATTTGGGATGAAGCATGAACTCATTCTGTTGGATTTCTTTGTAAATATACAAGTAAATGAACTGGAACTTCTTTCCATCATATACGATAACCAAGACCTAAGGAATTTATATTTTTATGAAAGAAATTGAGGTTCAACCACCAGAAATTAAACTGCAGTAGAAATTTTCATTGTAAAAAACCAAGAAAATACAATTTTGGGCAAGCATGTTGTTCGTTCCCAATGCCAAACATAACTCATCAGGTACATTGTCATTCGTCTAAAGAAATGGCATTTACATACAAATAAATATACCCTCAAGTTTTGAGATTCAAGGCACAATGCAATCTGCTCCAATAGCTGCAAAACCATTCCAATTCGCCCAACAGAAATTAGAACTGAACCTCCAGCTTTTATTGAGTCCATAGAACAAGAGCATATGAAGTCTAACTTCTCCATCTCCTGATAATCATCAGCAATTGCTTCCAAGTCAACATTAGCAACACTAAAAGAAATGGTGGCAAAACTTCAATCAGTTTCGGGTATCATAAGAAAAACAAATAGTTGTGATTAGAAATAATAGCACAATCTACAAAATCTTCATGAAACAAAATACATAACATTACCAAAGTTGAAGCACCTTAGATTTGGATCAGCCGTAGCAGAGACATTATTATCATCGCTGGATTTGTTTGAAGTGTGGCAAGGTGTAAAATCTGCATATAGAATCACATCATTTCTTTGAAGAGAGGTGTAATCAAAACACATTGCTGTGGCTGATGAAAAAACAGAGCTTGAAAGATATGTAATGCTTCCTTTTGGACAAATGATACTCCAATTGCAGGTGCCTATTTCTAAACCAGAGGCAAATGCTTTAATGATCAATTTGCCATTGAAAAAAACTTCTTCGGCATACTTAAGAGATTGAATCTTCTGCATGAAATCCTTCACATCAGCTGCATTGAGAAGCATCCCTCATTACATCCTCAAACATGAATATTCACAATTTACATACTGAGGTAAAATGAAAATAACACAGAAATACACAATTCTTGATGGGGAAGTTTTTATGGCTATTCCAGATTTTTCCGACTACAATTAAATATGAATCCTTCATAATTGATACAAATAACACAGTAATGAAAATATGAGAACAGGAGATATAAAAGATGTCCAACTCTGACAATATTTTTCTCCTTTTTTATTGGTTTTCCAAGTACAATTTGGATAAAACTTTTCACATTTTCAATACAGTATACTTATATATCACAACCTTAAGCAGCTAAAAGTGCTAGATCACAACATACCAATTTGTGTTCCTGTTGATGCCTTTGAAATCATGCAATATAATAAATCGCTTAGCCATAAGGTACATATATCAAACTGATCAACCTAATATATTTTTATTAGTATAAGTCTGTGTGGATGCTACTCCTATAGTTAGATGGTAGGCATTTAGATTCTTGAATTTCAGCAGGCCCATGTTTAGGAACTTGGTTTCAAATTGCAGAGCAAAAAACAGATTAGTATTTTGACATGAATTTTTTGCCTTCTTTGAGAGCTAATAACTAGTATGAGGCTCAAAAAGTCACGTGTTCGACTACCAGTGTCAAACCCAGTCATCCGAAATAAAATTCTAAGATCGAAATCATACAAGCTTTGGATCTATAAATATAATTTCTGTTGTGCTGAAGCACTTTGGTTTACACTTTACACTTTACATACACAAGTTAAAAGAGTTCCAAACTTAAATTGCATCTTCTTATTTCACTTGAATTCCATATGAAACAAGAAATCAACTAAATAAATTTGATTTATTAATTGTGATAAATCAATTTGATATGGAAAAGCTCTAAAGCATAAAGATTAAGCCCCTGTTTTTTGGTTTTGCTAAAAATCAGATTTTTAGTAAATTTTAATAAAAATTGATGAAATATGTGGTTCAAAAGTTGATAAAAGTTGTGGATCCATGAATCGTATGGATGAAAATGAATTTGAGAAAAAAAAAAAAGTTTTAACAAACGGAGACCAAACATGGGTTAATTGAGATGATTTAGCATTAGAGTTTGTGAATAATAATTTGCAACAAATAATTTACCTGTATAACGACATCCATCCAGCAAGCTCTGTTCCATCTTTACCCAATGCTATCTCTTTTAGTTCTGATGGAAGCAATTCAAGCTCTTCCCATTTCATCCATTGAGGTGAAACAGACCCCTCAGATCCATAAAATTGTCTAAATTCCTTATGCATTGTAACAAGATCCTCCATCATAAGCTGTCCAAATCTAGCTGCCGCTTCAGTGGCATATACCTAAACCATTTTATGAACCACATCGATCATATTTACATCATTTTAGTTAAATAAAAATTATGAACTGAATAGTGAGGAAATTACAATTTCAGTTACCTTAGCGGAAAAATCTTTGTTGCGGGTGAGAAATGGTAACCCTAGAATACCCATTGGACTCGAGATCAATACGACATCAATTAAAGAAACATCCCATAAAAGCAAATTTTTTATAATCTTATAACGTGGTTCAGCACGAATTAAACTTCTTTCATCAATGGGTTTATTAATTTTGCGTCTCTTATTCTCATTTGACTCCAAATCCACTGATTTCTGGCAGGAACGAGAAGATTCACCATTACACATTGTGAATGAATCTGTGGGTACCAGCATAAACATTGTTAAAGAAGAAAGGTCCATGGGGCAATCCAATAAAACCCGAAAGCCGCAGATGTCCAGAATATGACATGGTGGGAAATAAAATCCCCTTCCCCTTCCTCCACTCAAACATGTCTGCAAATGAAAACATCGATAAATTCAAGAATAAGAAAGTAAATTAGTGGATGCCCATAAAAAAATAAAAAAAAAAAATTGCAGAAAGAGATACAGAGATACGTACAAACTCCATAGAGCTCAACAAGCATGACAACTTTCTTACAGCAGGAACATGTAGACTGAGAAGGCAATATTTTCGCCTACAAAAAGCAGTAGGTAGTCTTTGAGCATAGTCCAATACAATATGTTAGGGGAGGCTGAAATTTCACGAACAAGTAAAGTCTAAAATTCATCCGGTTATGCTTGAAATGGGCAAGAAAGTAAACTCTAAAATCTATTCACTGGGGAAAATTCTTTCAGATATTATCTTTATCCCAATTCAAAAATTAGACAAAATAGTTTAAAAAATCTAAAAATCATATTTAATTAATTAAAAATATTTATTAAATAAAAATAATAAAATCACGATTATGTTATTAATGTCACATATTCATAATTATAGATCAAAGATTTGTTTACTAGTCACATATCCTCAAATTAATTGGTCACAAATTATTTTATAGGTCACATATTATTTCGAGATCACATATTATTCAAATTACATGTCACATTTTATCTATTAGTCACAAATTATTTTTTAGTCACAGACACCTAATATTTAGTCACAAAAACCTAAATGGTTGGTCACAGACATCTAATTGTTGGTTACAGACACTGTCGCATCCACCACCGTCATACCACCACCACAACCAGAAACCACTATTGCCAGATCCACCACCCGCCACCACAACACCATCACAGCCGTATCCAACCATACCATCCTTGATCTGAGAAGAGCTCCCAACTCCAGCACCACCAATAGATCGGCTACCTCCACCACCTGCACCTCCACAGCACAGCCACCAAATCAGAACGCAGAGCACCATAACAACCAACACTAGATCCACCATCATCCGCCCGATCCACCACTGCCACTAAAACCACCCAAACATCACCACACCATGGAAACAACCAACAACAACAAATGAAAATCACCCAAATCTAGTGTGGCCGTCATCTTCACGCCCAAAATCATCTCAATGCTCAGAATCTCAGACAAAACCCGCTTATAAAATTGCCTAGAAATGGGAGATCCATTATCGATCCTAGTCGCCGCCTATCGACGACGCAGACACCATCACCATCCTTCTTCTTCTTCTTCGCCGCCGCCACTACTACCACAAAACCCAAGCCTAAGCACAAGTCTAAGCCATATACTACTACATCTCCACTTATGTACAATGTCCGGGGGAACAATCGAGAGAACTCGAGGTACTACATTGATCTAGCATCGAAGCTGGTAGAGGATGGGAGGTTCAAGGACTTCTTAATGATAGCAGAGATCATGGGCTGCAGCGCCAGAGAAAGACGGGATGGAGTAGTGTATGTTAAAATTAGGCCTGACTTTTACACTTAGTTATGTTAAACCTTACCCCTGAATTTTTACTACTGAAAGTTCACTCTAACACCTGACCTAGCGAATTGAAAAAATTGCACCGAAGGTTGATATAACGTCCCAAATTTTATTACTAATTGCTGGATTTAAATTTAAGATTTAAATGCATTATTATTAAAGTTTAATGACCTTATTGATTATTGACATAATTTAATGACCTTATTGGTTATTGACCAATAGTTTGAGGACCTAAGAGTATGTTTGATTACCCTTTATTTTTTTCCTTAGAACTAGGAATTCAAATTCAAATTTCCTACTTTTTTGGTGTTTGATAGCATATATTTTTTATAAAATTGATTTTTTTGATTTTGCTCGCACATGTGCATTTTCCCACTTTTTGTTTTCCCACCACTTTTGTGAGAAAACATTTTTCAATTTTTTTTATTTATTAGACAATTGAAAAAAATTCTAGACTCAATGGATAAAAAAATTTATCACTTTTATTGACAATTTCTATATAAAACAAAGTCAAACGAATACTAAAAAATTTAAAAAAATATTTTATTTTTATTTTTATTTTTACTTTTTGGCAATCAAAATAAATTTTATCGCCAATTGTAAAAAATTTTATCCCAAAAACAAACTATTTACATGAAAAACAAAGTCAAACGGATTAGGTGGAAAATTATATCAATCAAACACAATTAGGACCTGTTTGATTGCGCGTTATTTTCCCTAGAAGTTGGAATTCGAATTTCAACTTCCACTTTTGACTTGTTTAATTGGCCAAATTTTTCATGAAAAACGTTTTCCAACTTTTAAAATTTTCATTGATTTTAAGGAATTCTTTTTCCCACCACTTTGGTGGAAATTGAAATTCCACAATTTAAAAAAAAAAAAAAATTTAAGCAATAGATACAAATTCTAAAATGAACTGTAAAAAAGTTTATCCCTTTAATTGACAAATTTCATGTAAAACAAAGTTAAATGGACACAAAAAAAAAATTTTTTTTTTTACAATCTAAACAAATTTGGTCCCCAATGGTAAGAAAATTTATTAATTTGATTGACAATTTTCATGAAAACACAAAGTCAAACGGATATCAAAAGTATTATATTTTTTAGGCGAAAAATTATACCAATCAAACACCTTTAATTACAATTTTCAGTAAAACAAATTCTAGGCAATTTAATTCCCTTTAATTCATTTTTCTTTCCACCCAAATTTCAATTTTCTATCAAACGGACCCTTAATTACAATTTACTCTAAAATAAATTATAGGCAATTCAATTCACTGCAATTTATTTTCTTTCCATCGAAATTTCACATTTGCAATCAAATGGACCCTAAGAGTCTGTTTGATAGCAACAGTGGAATTTGAGTGAAAAAAATTGAATTGCAGGGAATTGAATTGTTTAGAATGGTTTTATCGGGAATTGTAATTAAAGGTGTTTGATTGGTATAATTTTCCACATTTATATTATAATACGTTTGACTTTATTTTTTTATACAAATTGTCAATTAAATGGATAGATTTTTTTTACCATTGGGGACAAAATATCTTTAGATTGCCAAAAAAATAAAAAAATAAAATTTTATTTTTATTTTTACATTTGGCTTTATTTTGCATGGAATTTATTAATTAAAGAGATAAATTTTTTTACACTTTATCTTAGAATTTATTTCTATTACGAAAAAAAAAGGTGGAATTATATTCCCACCATATAGTAAGTTATTGAAATTTCACGAAATCACGCTTTAAGTGATTGTACCTTGAAATTGGGTGGAAACTAATTCCATGGAGAAAAAAATGCTATCAAACAGCGAAAAAGTGGAAGTTGCTAGGAAAATAATGACGTATCAAACACGCCCTAAATGAAAAGTTATTTTGAAAATGAGATGAAATCATGCATAAACCATATGCAAATATTCCATTGATTTTGATTAAATATGATTTATTGATCACATGTATTTTTCAAATCATATTTTCAAGCCAATGTAATTGATTTGACCACGTAAATAAAGGAAATTGATTTGACATCACCAAGTTTTAAGCCAAATAAATTGATTTGACCATATGATTAAATGTATTGATTTGATTATTTTTATGACAATATACCATTAATGCATTGACCATGCCTAATATCTAGTCATTTTCTTTTACTTTTCTACACATGGTCAAGTATTTATACTATAAATAGGCTGTTGGGTCAAGAGTTCGAATCCTGAAATATGGATTTAACTCTTGGGTAAGTGCAAGTATACAAGCAGTCTTTCACCCAGTACCATTGGAGGCATAACCTGCGATTTACCTCCTTCATCAAGGCCCAGGGCAAGACAGGTGAGGGGGCAATAATGGGAGCGTAATCCAAAAAAAAAAAAAAAATAGAAGACAAACTCAACACTAAACTACCCATCAACAACTATTTACACACTCTCCCACACTACCTCTATAACTTTGGTTCTCCACCTCCTGCCTTTATGTTGTCAATTCTATATTAAATATAGTCGTACATTTATACAATCATTTGTGAATAATCAACCCTACATGCAGCTCAAGAATCTATTTTCGACAATAACTCATTTTATCATTTTGAATTGTCCAGTGAAAAGATAAGTTTTTTCCCGTCTTAAGTTTCCATATAATTTTTTGTGTTCTTATTTCTATTGTTTATTTCATTATTGTTATAATTTTCCGGTCAAATTTCGCAATAAAATGAATAACATAGCCACCAGAATAATCAATGACACTCCAATTGATAACGAAAGCCCGCGCCCCACAAACTAAATACTCCAGCAGTGTAGCAAAATGTGAGTCAAAGAGGAACAAAAGCCATCTGAGCCTTGATATTCATCCGACCAAGCACGGAACTTGTCGATAAAATAGTCGTAATGGTTGCAAAGGTGAACTGAAAATACACTAGAGAAGCTATTGGAAAAAATTGGCGAATTCATACGGGATTCAATTGTTTCATTAGCATCATGGTGTGTGCTTTCCAGTATAGTCGTGCAACTTAATGAGGTATTTTTGGCCAAAGAAACGGTGCCCCTCTCCTAGATAGGCAAAAGCTCGTCCCCAAATGCAAGTTGGTAGCAAAGTAGAACCCAACATATTAAGATGGCTGCAAAGGCATAGAGCGCCATGAAAGGAGAATTTATAGCCCATTTTTTCTTCACAATGCTGGCATACATGATTACCTGTTGAAGACAAAAATTATGAAAAATTATCAACTTGGACCGCTTAAACTTTTAGATAAGATAGTTCAACATTACTACTAATTCTAGCATACTCTGCAGGCCAACCAGAATGGCAGCCGTCATTTGCCGGGCATTTTCCCCTTTGTTTAGACTTGCTTCCATTTTCACAAAGACATGCTTGTTTCCATTTTTACAAGAAAACTTAATTAATATAGTTGGAAAGATAGACTTGCTTTCATCCGTCCTACAAAGATGGACTTACTTCCATTTTCACAAGAAAAATTAATTAATATAGTTGAAACTATTTTTACCTACAATTTTCCTAATAGACCCTACATTGAATAATAATAGTTCATATTTGTTGATAACAATGCTTATTAAATATGTGTATATTATAAATTAAGAAATAATTATACTTCCAACAAAGAAACTGAAATATAATTTGGGACATAAAAAAAAAAAAAAAAAAAAGTCAATCTTTATGGGATAGAAGTAGTGGTGTAAGCGGTCCGATTTTACCGATTTTTGATAGATTTTCAAATCAAATCGTTTACACCAGTTTGAGAAAAACTCAAACATAAACCAAATCATTTTGAATTTGAAAAAAAAACTTAAATATAAACCTAACGGTTTGGTCCGATTTTAAACCGTCAATTTCGGCATATATTTTTTTGTCTGTCTACTTTTATGTCATTAATTCATTGAATTCAATATATATTTATATCTTACTATCAATAAATCTAAAACAAACTAAATATATCTATTATAAATTTAAATATCAACTAAATCAAAGTGAAATTGCAATAAATTAAAATATATTTTTTTGTTTGCCTTTTTAGGCTAATGATGTTACGATAACATTACAATACAAGTTTACTAAACTAAATATAAGATCCAAAAAATATAATGATATCCAACAAGATCTCGTGATCATCATATCTAAAAAAAATGTTATTAATTAGACATAGAGAATAACCAACCACAATAAAAAAAAATTGTTTATAATATCTAAATATAACAATTACACAAACTTACTATTGTATGTTGTTATGAACTCAATTTCTCACATATACTCAAACATCAATTAGTGTCACACATGATTCATCGTCTGCATAGTCAAACAAATACATTTATTACATCATCATAGTATTAGATACATAATAGATAAGAGAATTTTCAAAAATATGATAATAGAAAATATAAATCACTTGCCAGAACTTTCATTGAATCATCTAATGCCTCCACTTCATCTAAATATTGGTGCAGCACTATAGGTTCCTTTTTCGTTTGCAGCCAATTCTTTCCGCATATACAAACATCAATCATCCTTGCACCTAATGAACTCCTAAAGCAATCAAGTATACAACCTCCAGTTGAGAATGCAGACTCAGAAATTGTAGAAATTTAAATAGCTAATAGATCTTTGACAATTTGGGAGACAATCTTATACTTATGAGCATTTATTTTTCACCACAATAAATTGTCGAATGACTCCTCATTTAAATCTTCACATCAATCAGACAAGTAATCTATCAAATCATTTTTCTCCAACCTGGGTGGGCAAAGGCGGCGAAGGCGAGGTTCGCGTCGCGTGGAAATGAGAAGGGAATTACTAGGTTTTTTGTTTGATTCAATTGAAATGAGAAATGTATGAGTTATAAGTTTCTGACTTTTTGCTTCTGCCATTATGGATTTATGGGTTGGGGTCGTTCACCGTTGGGCCTGGACAGTTGGGTTAGAAAATGACTTATTCCTTTGGCTGAAAAATATAAAATTGAGATTATTATAATTTATATATATAAAGCATAAATTAGGATTATTGAGTAATAATAATAATTTGGAATTTTGGATGAAATTTAAAAAAAAAAAATCATTTTTTTATTTTTATATATTTTTTCGCCAATCCTGTTTCATTTTTTTATTTTTATATATTTTTTCGCCGATCCAGTTTGGTTTTAAACCGCAATTAAAATTCTTAAACCTAAACCAAACCGTTTTTTACCGATTTTGATTTGGTTCAAAACTAGTTCGTTGACGTGTCCACGTGGCACCAAATCGACGGTTTCAGCACCAAATATGGTTTCGGTTCGATTTTTTGATTTGATGATTTTTGCTTACAGCCATAGATGAAAGGAAAGGAATACTAGATTCTATTTTCATAAATGTCGCTTCTTCAAAAATCTTTTTTTTTTTTTTAACAATTTTATGTTCCAATTTACATTAGGCATATGACAAAAATGTGGGCAACCACATTTGGGCTAACCTAGGAAAGTAAACAAGGAGAATACTGGTTGTCTCGCTATTAAATCCTGGGTTCAAACTAGAGAGGCCCCCTATTGGAGGGGGGCCTGTCCTGGGATCTATAGCCTCTCTCAAGTAAACAATTGTGTTTCATGCTATACTTTTATGGGCTAATCCCAAAATGTAATGGGTGATTCCGAATTTTGAAATCTCCGAATGATCCAACAGGACGTACAGGCCTAATGTAGATATTCTATATCATACTATATACTTCTCATGCACCTTACTCGGCTATAAACACAATAAAAGAGCAGCTTTTGAGTTAGTTTTTACCCATACTTTTGACTAACCAGTTTGCCAGCAGAGTTTTAATTGTGTAGCCACAGCTTTCAATTCAACTTAGGATTTGTGTGATCCTTTTTTCCCTTGTAAAAATAAGTTTTGTTATAGTGATTTTTTTTTTTTTTAAAAAAATTTGTAGTTAAAAAGTAGGAAAATTATTTTATTTACGTGAAAAATTATTTTATTTAAAAACTGTGTGGTTGAAAATGAGTTTGAAAAAAATGATTTTTTAGATAAATGGGCTCAAATTGGGGCTTAATGTATTGAGCAACAACCTTAATGTTCTACAATTCTACTTCTAGAACTAGTTCTATTTTTATGTGTTGAGCAGCAACCTTGTTGTTGGAGTTCGATTGTTACAATGTGACGGTGGCATTAAAATTTAGGTCTTGCTTGTTGTACATAATAATTTGTATATAAGGGTGTCCACACCTTCATATGGGTGTGGACCCCATACCCTCACATAGGTGTGGATCCCACTTCAATAAAAAATAAGTTTACACTCATGTGAGGGTGTGGACACCCTTATGTATAAGAATGATATTCCTTAAAATTTTCATCCATCTCCGCTCAGGAAAGAGCTCTTTGTTTTATATTCTTCTTTAGATTCATTTATGTCCATTAGTTGTCAATTTATAGAGCACGAGGTGAATGGTGTGGCTCACAGTTTGGCCTGTGTTTTTCACTTTCAAGATGGTTGTTAGCTAGGCGAACAACCTTGTTTTGTTGATGCTACTGTTGCATTGGGATGTCAATTGAATAAAGCACTTTTACATTTCATAAAAAGATCTTGTTATGTTTGTGACACAAATTTCATGGGATTTGAAAGTTTGATTCATAGAGGAAGCCTAAATAATGTTGGTTTGGAAGTCCGGCTGTTCGGGAGGAATTTCACTCCTAGTTGGTTTTCTGACACGATTTTTGTGTTCTATTTCATCTATAACTCCAAGATTTAGCTCCTATAAATATTCCACAAGGTATAGGCTCTTGGAAGGCTCAACATAATAATTAGATCATTGTTATATATATATATTAGAAACTTGAGAGAATTATTTAGATTTAGATTGAGAGAACTAAATCTTGTAAGACAATTTTAGTTTCTTGGTATAATAAATTCTTCTATTCTTCCACAAAAATCTTGTTTATTGTATGATCCATTATTTTCATATTGCCCATATTTTTTCGTTCTTTAATTATTTGGCTGGATTCTTAAGAAATTGGTGTCAAAGCTATTCCGCTTTCAACAAAGTGATTTCAAGTTTGGTTCGGATTATAACAAGTGGTATCAAAATAGAAGGTTTTTTGACAGAATCTTGGGAGGTCTAAATTGGATATTAAAGCTAGGTTGAAGTAATTTCAATTGTTTCAGGGATGACAATTATGAAATTCGAGATTCCCCTTTTAGATTACAACAGTAGATTTTATTTGTGGCAGATCAAAATGCCAGCGGTTCTTGCTCAATTGATTCTTGATAATGATTTGTTAGGTATAGATAGAATGTCCGCAACAATGACAACGGAGGAGAAGTAACGGAAAGGACTAGAAAGCCCTATCACATATACATCTTCATCTTTCTAATCAAATTTTTCGGGACGTAAAGGAGAAAAGTGCCGCTGGGTGGTGATTAAAATTAGAGCAGCTCTGTATGACAAAGAGCTTGACAAGTAAGGTACACTTGACGTTCTAAAAGTTAGCAAGGGTGGCCGGATTCTATTAAGGGGACGGAAAAAGTCTCGATTATATGTGTTAGAAGGTTCGACGATCACTATGGATGCAATTGCAGCTTATGGTTTGATAAGCGGTGACTTAGGTGGAGTTGTTTGTGATCGAATTGTTTGTGGTAATTCAAACAATAATATTGGGGAATCTTCCAATAGCTTAGGTAGAGCTAGTTGTGATCTTGTTGTTGTTCATGGTGATTTGAGCAGATTTAACTTAGGTGGAGTTGGAAGTGTTCATGGTGATTTGAGCAGTTTTGGTGACTCGATTGGAGCTGAAAGTGAACTGGATGATTCAAGCAAGATTGACAAATGACTTGAAGAGCAAAGATTTAATTTCTTGTTTTGAAATTTGCGTCAAGGTGGAGTTTGTTATATTTGTGATTCAAATTTCATGAGATTTAGAAGTTTGATTCATAGAGAAAGCCTAAATAATATTGGTTTGGAAGTCCGATTTATAAGGGATCAAATTTTATCATGGATTGAGAGTTTAATTGGGATAAGGACTTTGAAATAGATGAAAAAGTGTTTTGGAAGTATTGGGTTCGAAACAGGGATGGCAAGGGGCGCCGACGTCACTTGTTCAGGAGGAATTTCACTCCTATTTGATTTTTTGATGCGATTTTTGTGTTCTACTTCATCCATAACTCAAAGATTTGGTTCCTATAAATACCCCACAAGGTGTAGGCTCTTGCAAGGCTCAACATAACAATTAGATCATCGTTGTATACATTAGAAACTTGAGAGAATTGTTTAAATTTAAATTGAGTGAATTAAATCTTATAAAGACAATTTTAGTTTCTTGGTATAATAAATTCTTCTCTTCTTCCACAAAAATCTTGTTTGTTATGAGATCCATTATTTCCATATTATCCTTATTTTCCCGTTTTTTAATTATTTCGCCAGATTATAAACAAATTGGTATCAAAATTGTTCCTCTTTAAATAAAGTAGTTTCACAATTAATCCGGATCATAACAGAGCAAATCAACAAGAATCATACAAAACTTGATTTTTTTAAAAGTTACTATTCATGGGTTCCTTGTGGTTTGTACCGGTAGGTGACTTAAAGCCTGTTTGACATAGATTTTTTGAGAATAAATTTTGTGAAAAATGATTTATTTTACGGGTTTAAAAAGTAGGGGAATATACAGGTCTACATGCGTAATTATTTTATTAGGAGAATGTGTAATTGAAATGAGTTAAAAAAAAAAAAAAAGTTATAGAGAATCTGTAGCAAACAAAGGCTTAATAAACTGTTGAAATCGGGTAAAAACTGCAACAAAACATGTTGGCTTGAAACGAATCAAATTAAAATGATAAGGGCAAGAAACCTATATCTGTAATACTTGTTTCTTTCCAAAAACTCTTCACATAAATCTGTTGAAACTTTCTACCCATGTATACTTCCACTTCCATGACTCTAGCTTTTGTGAAGATCAAATTCACATGCAACATTTGACAAAAAATTGCAGAGACCACTATTCCCATTTAGTGTACAATTTTGGTGCCTGGTAAAACCTAAGCGTGCAAATCTAAGAAACTCTGTTATGATGCACCCCGACCAATTAGGTGACCGAACTCAAAGAACAAGAATCGAGTCACTCATTCCAACCTAATATCCTTAGTTATGAAATTCTTCAATTCATCAATACTATGATTTCTTTGGTCTCCATCTTTAATTTTTTGTAAGGACTTAATTGTTGTAGGGTAACATCTTAAGATCCATAAATCTTCCTTGTTAATGAACTCCATCAAGCAGGGATTCACACAACTCTTTGCATTTATACATGTTATATGCTACTCAATACTCATAATATTCTCCTAATACTTGCGGCCTAGCTAGGGCATTGCTGCATGTGGTAAACTAGATTTTTGGACAAATTATAAGTACTTTTGAAATTGAATTTTTCATGTATTGGCAAGTATTTGGGCCATTAATGAATTTAATACAAGCTAATCAAAAGACTTGTTTACATGATTCACATTTGATTAATTATATGCAACTTGAGCAGTTATACGAATGCTTAATATGAAAACCACAGTGCATAGTTTTTGCATTCGGTTAACAAAATTTGTCACATGTATCTAACTAATCAAGTTGTGTCTGGTTTAGTATAGCTAACATGTTAAAAAAAAATTCCTCTCCTGATAGGTCTAAATTTAAAGAAAATTCTATTTCATCCAAGTACTAGAAATTCCAACATCATAATCATCAATACAAATGATATAAAGTAAAACATTACTAAAGACTGACCATCTTAATAAAAGAAACTAGATATTGGTAAGACATGGAGGACTGAAAGAATAATGTATATTTGATACGCAATATTGGAAAATACGATGGACAACATCTAACCTTTTCTTATACAATGTTGTCCAACTATTGTCCAATCGTCCTTACCAAACATGTTACATAAGTACAATATTTGTTACTTTATATTGATGGTACAAGATAATACGAAGAAATGCATTCGCTGCAGAAAACAAGTACCTCAAGATCTCACTTAGAATTACCCTAATTCATAGAGTCAGATCCAGAGTACTTGCACCTCTTGCAATTTTAGTACCCTCACCTTCTTTCATCTTCTTAAGCTTTGAGGAGGGTGGAGTGTACAATGGGAGTGACAAGATGTTTTCATCATACTGTAAACCTTGCTGCCTTTGATCATCCTCCCTTAATTCTATGCCGAGCGATAAATTCAAGTTAAGGCAACAATCTGCTGCCTTTCTTTTTACCGGTGCCTGCCTTTGGAGATTCATTGTTTGCTCAATAGGTTTTTGTCTAGATTGGCCTAGCCAGGAATCATGCCCGTTAAGCGATCCAAGTTCTTTGGTCTTCCGAGTGGATATTTCATTGGAACAAGAAATTCTGGTCCAAATATCATGATTTGCTGACCTATAATGTTGGCTGCAGCTTCCCAAGATCGTCTGATTAATTGCATTCTGCCTCGTAGTAAAGTTATTTATCCATTTTCCATAATTATTCCAAGAAGCATCTCCAAATCTTGAGAAGGGTCAATTTGTAATTTATTCATCAGTGACCAAACTCAAAGTATCCTAAAGAAAAAATGAAGGTTTTTTGTTTGAATTTCTAAAATTATATGTACCTGAAGGTAGAATGAAGAAAGAGTTTGCTTAGATTGTAGATATTCCGGTCTGCACCTTCCATAAAAAGCCTGTGATCTGCCATCCCTTTAATGAGAAGAATTGCATAAGATTCAAATACCGTAAACCCTAATTGTGTTGAATAAAGATAAATTAAAATAGAAAAAACATACATTCGTTGGGCTCATCAATTTTCTTGCTTCTGTACATCTGTACAAACAAAATTAAGCAATTAAGGGCAAAAATATTGGTCATTAACTGATCTATATAGGCGCAAATATACATGCCTTGATTTCTTCAACTATAAAATTTTCAAATGTCTCCTACCTGTAAATGACTCTTGACATGAGCAATGTTTAGTTCTTTGATATTCATCATCTGAAGCACTAATTTTGGAGTTGCTCCTGCACCAAATTTATCATGAAAAATAGAAAATAAATAAAATCTATTAGATCTATAAACTAATCCGCATAAATTATCATCACCAATTTTACTCTTCTGATAGAGTTAATATGAAACTCACTATCTAGTCCTCCAAGTCTTTCCACAGCATTAACAAAGCGTAGATGAAGTGCTGGCGTCCACCGAAGTCTAGGCATCTTAGATCGAACATAAGGCCTTATCAATGTCTTCTTCTCGCCCACTTCGACTGTGTTGTTACTTGAGCTTCCTCCATCTCTAGGGTTTCTGGCTTCGTTTTTTGCCTCACTTTCTTCCTCATCATCATTTCTCTCAAAAGGGCTTGTCTTAGAGTATTCAATATCATCACTTACTTCCATCTTTATCAGCTCGATTTAAACCTTTTTCTAGTATATACCTTCTATAATCAATCCATACACATGTTGTTAGAAAGTAAAATTAGGGCTCCCTAGAGCTCAAGCATATGAACTCTAGTTTTCTTCTATATTCTTCACGCTAGACATGCTCAAATGATTAATATCCTAAAATATAAGAGATAAAATCCATCAATTTGGTTAAAGAATATTTTTTAAGCCTACGACCTCAAATGGATATTAACAAAAACAGTAAAGCCCTAGAGATGAAGATGGAAGACCCCTCTCCCTCTCTCTCTCTCAATAATTTCAGTAAAATATATGTATGCATACATGTATGTGCATCTATCTTTGATGCTATGTAGATATGAAATATCATATATCATGTGATCCAGGTCTATTGTCATTAGTCCACCTTAAAGAAACCAGTTCAAGAAAATAATATTTTAAAATCATTATTGCCTAAAATACACGAATGAAGCTGTAATTTCCACAGACTTCAAAATCAATTTCAGACATTATTTTACATATCTTATTCAAATTTCAAAGTAAATGCAAATATCCAGGAAATTTGAGTCCAAGTAAGTTCAAATTAAACTTTTAAAATTTTTGTCTCTTTACATAAAAAAGTCTTGGGAGGACCACCAAAGTTTGTATGGTAAACAGAGCATGGAAATTCCACCATTTTTTATTCCATCAATATCAAGATAAGAGACTCTTTTATCAAACAGCAGCCTAGAAAAGTCTTCTAACATTGTATCTTCCTTTTCACATTTGCCTCTGTAAGAAAAATTGATTCTTGAAACCGAATTGAACAACCTCAGACAATCAAAAATTCAGTTGAGTTGGAGCATTTTTTCTTTTGGTGTCTTTTAAACTGTTTTTTGAAAGAATCTTGAACAAACTGGAGCGTTAGCTTGTTAGGTAGTTAATACTAAAATGATTTTGTTTTTGTGTCTATAAATAGCCTAGTTAGAGGAAGAGAAAAATAGATCTCTCGAGAGTGAAGAGGAAGAGAAAGTGAGATGAGATAAGAGGGTTAAACTCTTGTAAATCTGTGTAAAATTTTTTGGTGATTTCAAGTTTGTAAATCATGTTTAGTCTTGGTTAATAAAGGCTAAGGAAGATCAATCTACTTGTTCTAAATCTGTTTCTTGCTGTGTGTTTTTATGTTGTAATTGGTTCAATACCGAATTTTATTGTATCTGGGAAAATTCGGTAAGTTCAGTCTCAATACCATATTTCATTGTGTTAAAGCCAAATACGGTAAGCACATAAACAAATCTGGTAAGTGGTGACTGCCATATACGGTAAGATCAGGTTCTTACCATATTTCTGTGTAAGTGTCCCAAATACGGTAAGTGCAAGGAAAATTCGGTAAGTCCAAAATTAAGCCAGTTTTCTCTTCTCCTACTGGTGCATATTTGATTTCTGAAATTCTTGATTAATCCAAGCTTTAAGATAGCCATTAAAAACCCCAACAATTGGTATCAGAGCTTGAAATTTCCTGGCCTGATTTCTATTCTTCTTGACTGGACGAACGCATTTCTTGTGAAAGAAAGATTCCTGGTCAGAATCTTGATCACAATATGTCAACGTCCAAGTATGAAGTGGAGAAATTCAATGGCAAGAATGATTTCAACTTGTGGAAGGAAAAGATGATGGCACATCTTGGTAACCTTGGATTGGAAGAAGCCTCGAAAGAAAAATCTAGAGCTGATGGTGATATCTTGAAGAAGGCAAGAAATACCATCATCCTTAGCCTCTTAGATATGGTTCTAAGGAAGGTAATCAAGGAGAAGACGGCCTCTGAAATGTGGAACAAATTGGAAGAGCTCTACCTGACCAAAGCTTTGCCAAACCGGATCTACTTGAAGCACAAGTTCTACCGCTTCAAGATGGATGAAACAAAGTCAATTGATGAGAACATTGATGAGTTTACAAAGCTGGTTTCTGATATGGAGAATCTAGAAATCAAAATTGATGAAGAAGATCAAGCCATCTTCCTGTTAAACTCTCTGCCACCAGCCTTTGATCATTTAAGGGATACCATCAAATATAACAAGGAATCCTTGACCCTCAAAGAAGTTGCTGCAGCAGCCTACTTTAAGGAATTGGACCTGAAGCTGAATGGAAACCTTGTAAAGAGAAATGGAGAAGTGCTTAATGTACAAAGAAGAAAGGAAAGAAAAGTATGCTGGATTTGTCATCAAGAAGGGCACTTCAAGGATAATTAGCCACAAAGAAACAAGAGGTGGATAAAATAAGAAAACAAGAAGCAAGATGGAGAGTATGCAAATGCTTTTGAAGGCTATGAAGTTGATGAAGTGCTTGCTATTACAAGTGCAAGCCAGAACAATGTTTAGATTATGGACACAGGTTGCACATTTCATATGACATCCAGGAAGGAATTTTTCATTGAATACAAATCGGTAGTTGAAAATAGAGTGCTGATGGTTGATGATAACACCTGTGAAGTGGCTGGTGTGGGCTCTGTTAAGCTGAAATTATGGGATGGTTCTTTAAAGATCCTAGGTGAAGTGAGGCATGTACCATGCCCGAAAAGAAATCTGATCTCACTGGGAGCACTTGATAGAATTAGTTGTGTGTTCAAAGCTCAAGGTGGAGTGTTAAAAGTGATGAAAAATTCGGTGGTGATCATGCAAAGAGTCCTACAACAAGGCGTCTATGTTTTGGAAGAAAGTGAAGTTGAAGTTCCAGCTGCAATAGGTCTGAAAATTCTCCTCAAGAATCAAGGTGGAGATTGTAAGAAAAACTAATTCTTGAAGTCGAATTGAACAACCTCAGACAATCAGAAATTCAGTTGAACTGGAGCATTTTTTCTTTTGCTGTCATTTAAACCATTTTTTGAAAGAATTTTGAACAAACTGGAGCCTTAGTTTGTTAGGTAGTTGATACTGAAATGATTTTGTTTTTGTGTCTATAAATAGCCTAGTTAGAGGAAGAGAAAAATAAATCTCTCAAGAGTGAAAGAGGAAGAGAAAATGAGATGAGATAAGAGAGTTAAATTCTTGTAAATCTGTGTAAAATTTTCTGGTGATTTCAAATTTGTAAATCATGTTTAGTCTTGGTTAATAAAGGCTAAGGAAGATCAATCTTCCCGTTCTAAAACTGTTTCTTGATGTGTGCTTTTATGATGTAATTGGTTCAATACCGGATTTCATTGTATCTGGGAAAATCCGGTAAGTTCAGTCTCAATATCGTATTTCATTATGTTAAAGCCAAATACGGTAAGCACATAAACAAATCCAGTAAGTGGTGACTGTCATATACGGTAAGATCTGGTTCTTACTGTATTTCTGTGTAAGTGTCTCAAATACGGTAAGTGCAAGGAAAATCCGGTAAGTCCAAAATTAAGCCAGTTTTCTCTTCTCCTGCTGGTGCATCTTTGATTTCTGAAATTCTTGATTAATCCAAACTTTAAGATAGCCATTAAAAATCCCAACAACCTCCATTTTTTATTTAGAGCATGTTGACAAAGCTTAGAAGTAAGTCCAACTTATAGTTAAGTACCATTTGCTTACTTTTCTAACATTATAATTTGAATAAGTTAGGCCATGTTTGATTGCCACATTTTTCATGGAAAATATTATATCCGAGGAAAATATTTTACACTTTGACCGTTTGATTGCAATGTGAAAAAATAAAATATTTTTCAAAGTACAAACACTTTAAACTTGTTTTCAACAAATTCCATGGAAAATATTTTCTTATCGTTTAAGTGGGTTTTATTTTCCAATTTACATGAAAAATATATGTCTTTCCACCTTTGCTTTCAAACAGACCCTTACTTTCATATGAGTGCTTTTTGTTTACAACTTTGACAACCAAAAGATTTATTTATAATTTTTATGTGTAAACTTTCTTGAATAAATTTTTTAAGCTAGTTAAACACACACTTACCCAGTCCTCCGATGAACATAGCTGGCAACTGATGGTACTCCCGTGTTGTAATTTCACTAAGGGTCCGGTTGATTGCAATGGTGAAAAATGGGTGGAAAGAAAACGAATGGTAGGGAATTGAATTGAATTGAATTTGTTTTAGAGAGAATTGTAATTAATAGTGTTTGATTGGTATAAATTTTCATTTAATTCGTTTGAATTTATTTTTCATGCAAATTGTTATCTTTTGAGATAAATTTTTTCACAATCTGTAAAAAAATAATTTAAAAATAATAATTTTTGAATTTTTTTTCGTTTGACTTTATTTTTTATGCAAATTGTCAATTAAATGGATAAATTTTTTTACCATTCAATTTAGAATATGTTTTCATTGTCAAAAAGTCAAAAAAAAAAAAGATGAAAATATTTTCTCACCATACCCATAGGAAAATAAAAGATAAAAAAATGTGTTTTAAATAGTTGTACCTAGAACAGAAGTGAAAATGAATTCCATAGAAAAGTTATGCAATCAAACACCAAAACATTTTCCTTTTCCACCCAATTCCATGTTTTCCTTTTCCACCAAATTCCACCTCAATCAAACGGGGCCTAAGAGAAGTACTAGATGTACAATACTTTATACATCAAGTTTAACAGCCCTCTCATATGGAAAGGGTGGCCCCGTGAATAAAATAATATCAGGGCCTACCGTTTGAGAGGGCTGTCAAAATAAGTGTACAGCAGATTAGCATTTTCCTTCCACTAAACAAGGTATAATTTGCATTTTAAGGCCTTAAATTCTGAAAAACGTACACATGAAGACCATGTTTGCTTCAAGAATATGATTAAGCCACTGTTTGATTTTCATTTTTCCCAAAAACAAATATTTTTCTCTTTTTTTCAACCACGCATTCTTCAATAAAATAATATTACTCGCAAATTCAAAACTTTTTCTTAATTTTTAACCATACATTCTTTATCAATCAACTATTCAAAATGCATTCTTAATTTGTTTGACTCTTTAAAATTTTCATACATTTTTCTCTCTTCTTTTTAATCATATATTTTTAATAAAATAATATTATACGTAAATCAAATTTTTTTTTTTTTTCATTTTTAACTACACAATTTCTCAAAAAATACTATTTCATAATATATTTTATCAAAATTTCTCATTATAATGGGGCTCAAACAAGGCTAAATAGTATGACCCAACAATCTGCCTATGTTTCCGGGTAAAGGCATGATTAGTTCCACAAATTTCAGTGTAGTAGCCATATTAACCTCCTTCTCGTTGTACCAAAATAGAGCTGATTTAAACATCCCGAAACAACATTAAAGTTGACAACTAATTATAAGGAAGATACAACCCAACTATGAGTTACGTTGGTTACGAATGTGATTGACCCAATTTCAAATAATCTCCTCAAGTCATATGATACGATTTTAACTTTGTTTTTTCTTCTTCAATAATTTATTGAGTAGCATTTAATTCAACTTATCAAACATGTGAGAATGGTGTTACACCTATATACTATGTGACATATACATGATGGAAGAGGTCTCATATATGCTAACGTGGCATCGACATTCAATTGATTGAGCTTATTTAACTAAGTAACTTTGTCTTCGGCTTGAATTCAGCCCATTAACATCACTTGGCCCATTTTCATTTCACAGTATATATGTGATTTATTTCACAATTAAGGCGCGTTCATTCTAGACCTAACCAAACCCTCTCCCTCTCTTGTACTCTCTATATTTTTTTTTGTCTGGTCGTTGATTAGACAGTCGGAGTCACTACACCAAAAAAGGCCTTTCGCAACGTTCAAAAAACGCTGCAAAAGGCCTTTTGCAGCGTTTTAGAGTTTGTTGTGGAGGTCGGTGTTGCTGTTGAGGGAAGACTTTTTGCAGCGTTTTTTAAACTTTACAAAAGATCTTTTGTAGCGTTTTTTGAACGTTGCGAAAGACATTTTTTAACGTTTTTTGGTTGTTGCGAAATGACCTTTTGCAGCTTTTTTTAAACATTGCGAAAAAAAAATTGTAACGTTTTTAACCTTTCGAAAGGGTCTTTTGCAGCGTTTTTTAATAGTCTTTTGCAACGTTTGCAGTAACATTGTCTTTTGCAGAAACGCTGCAAAAGACTCATCCTTTGTTTTTTGCAACGTTTGCAAAACGTTGCCATTGGTCAATTTAATTATTTTTTAAAATTAATTCACATTTTTAGTCCCGTTCTTTGATCAAATAATTCAAATAATAAACTAACAATTCGCATAATAATGAGATGAAAACATCAAAAAATATAAGAAATCATATAATTAAAATTGTTGCTTGCATTGAAATTAATTAAACCATGCGAGTGCTATACATTGATTGTGCAATATTCAAAATAATTTCATTATACTTCAAGTTTAAAATATCAATCCAGCGATTAAAAAAAGCTTTTCCATCATTTCGATGAGTACAAAATAACAAGTGCAGCAACTTGACCGGCAACAGGTTCCATCTGCTGCAATGTTGAGAGAACAAAAACAGCAGTTTTCCCCATTCCAGATTTTGCTTGGCAAATAACATCCATTCCCAAAATAGCTTGAGGTATACACTCATGTTGCACTGATGAAGAACCAAAGAAGCCTCAGTTCAATTAAAAAAGGTTTACCATTCAACTTCCGAAAAGTTTGAGTGATAATAGTGATTTACCTGAAAATCACAAGTTGACAAATTAGAAAGATACAACTCTGAAAAGCAAATTTCATACAAGTTATAGGAACAAAAAGAGTAACAAGTGTAAATATTCAGAATCTGAAGTACCAAAAATACATGCCATCATGTCTGGAGTTTCAATTAAAAGAGATTCACCAAAACTCTGAAGAAGACACAAGTTAATAAAAATTAAGAAGGAAACTACCTAATGTCTAAACTTAGAAATGAAAAGCTTCTCAAATGATGTTCTTTACTTTTACTAAAAACTTCACAATAAAATCAATTCAAATTTCAAGAAATGATATGGATCCAATTGCCTTGAGACGGTGAGACCTGAGATAATTCCAATGACCTCATTGAAAAGTATTGTACATCCCCAACAAGAAAGGGAAGATAAGAAATGCACAACAAGTAATATGATTTCTCATGGTTTAACCTAAGCCTTATGCCACAATAATTGGTTATAAATTGTATGTCTGTCCTACACTCCCACCTTTCTTACTGCATGACTTAGTTAAAGGATCAGATTTTAAATATCATTTCCATCACGTATACCATATGAAAAATTAAATAAACTGAATAACCATAAGACAAATCTTGCCTTCTGAAGGATGCTCAAATCCAGAATCTACGATAGCCCTTAGAAGTTCTGGTTTCAAAAGGAAGTCTCTGAATCTGGAACTGTGAATTCCCACATAACCCCTGCAATAGTAAACAGGAATGAAATCGTCACATTATCAGCTTTCGTGAAAAGAGCAAATGCAATACTAAATGCATATTCAACTGTTAAAGGTTCACAGTCTAAAACTAAGTTAAACATCCAATGGTATGACACCTGATAAAATAGAATGCTATCGACAACTTTCTACTGTAATCCTTACTTGTACAGCTGTAATTGATGAGCAAAAGTTTGCTTTAATGTCCATTGTAATCAGTAGTTGAATTTCAAAAGAAAAGAAAATAATCTGTTAAAGATTGATTGATGAAAATTACTGAAGCAACCTTGTTATCCTAGCGAAAGGGCCATTTAATGGAATATATATTATATGGAATAAAGCTGCTTAGATACTGATTCACAGTATTAGAAACCAGAATATGTCTTTAAAGATTACAAGCCTAGTTATCAGCAAACAGAGATGACGATAACATTATAAAACACAACCCCATAACTGATTAAACAAGGACGACCAATGTTTGTGCATAAACAAGATACAGATTATTCCACATTTTGAACTACAAATTAGAACTAAAGCTTTTGGACATTGCACATCAATGAAATCTCTTCGCAGTGTATTATTTGTAATTAGAAGTAGTCAATCTACTAAAAAATTAGAACTAGTCCTAAAATTATGTCTTTAACATTAATCTCAACCAGTTAAGTTCATTCATATTCATCTCCCTCGGCGTGGTAACAATCGTATACATTCGCTCAACTAAGATAACATAACCTTGTCAGCGCTGGTTAGGAAACTTCCACAGGATCAACAGTATCTTAGCAAAATAAAGTGTAACATTGCAATGTATTGTCAGAATCTAATTTACTGTTTAAATGGGTAAAAGGAAGAAAACATATTTATCTTTGCAATCTATCGAACCATTTAATATGTACTGAATAAATAGATCATAAGAAACTGCAGTCATAGAGAACTGCCAAAGAGCAAATTCATTATTCAAAAGCTATAACTAAAGGGTGAAAAAAGAAACAGTTGAGCAGGCGTCTGTAATCTCTCATTAACACGATTGATTACAAAATGCACTGCAGAGTGGAAATACATTTACATCAGCACCCGCAAAAAGTATTTTCTCTTGAATAATTATACAAAGAAAAATCAAATAATGCCACACTAACGTAGAAAAAGAATAATTCTCATGTGTGTACCAGAACAAAGAAACTAATGTACCTTATCAATTTGTTCCATAACCATTAACTCCCGACTCTGGAACCACCACAATTGCCTTCTGCAGTTCCACATCCCTCACTTCTTTGATCTCATTCCCATCTTCTTCTTCCTCGTCAGTATCTAAAGTAAAGTGAGCCTGAGAATCAAACTACTTCATCTCCCCTCCATCTCCAAGCGGCATATAGAGCATAAATCCTCTGTTGAAGGGCCTTCATTCTCAAGAACTCATCAAATGACCCTGAATCCATCTTGATTGGGAAACCCACTTCAATTCCTTCACTGCCAAACCAACCGGTAAAAAAAAATTAATCCTCTATCCCCAGTCAACCCCAAAGAAAACAAGAATCCAAAATGTTTACAAGGGTTTGTAAACGACATGGGTCCCAGCGACTGACAGGTTTCCATAGCTCTGGGATTATGTTTTCCTTCTATTCGACTGTCAAATATTTCCTAATGAATCGAAATAAATAGATAAGCAACTTTACCTAAGGTCCTTGGCTTGGAGACGAGAAATTTAATCTGTGAAATACACTTGTGATGGAAGGACAGGTGTCGTGTGTGCGTGGTGTGGAAGAATTGATGTAGAAGAGACCGTTTGTGCTTGGGGTGGGGCATAGAGATTGCGAAGAAGAAGAGGGAAAGCTCAACTGGAACCCTCACGTTCAGAAGCTTGAGTGAAGCCGGTCTGAAAAATGAGGGACCTTCACGTTCAGACGAGTGGAAGATGGAGATGATGGAAGGTGCACTAGAAGATGGAGATGATGGCCGCCATTTACAGGAAGTTGGAGTTGGTGGCTCGAGTGAAGCTAGAATGAGAGAGGATGGACCTTTAGTGGAAGATGGAAAATACCTCTCTAGAGTAGACGACGGCGGTGGGCTAGGTTACATAACGTCGGTCGGAAGCTGTATTTTAGGGTTTCGCCATTTGATGGCGAGAGAGGTAACAAGGGAAAGGTCAAAGTGTCGATTGACGAAGGCAGTACAGATGGCTAGGGTTCACCGTTGACTACGAGTGGGAGGAGGAGAATGACAATTAATAATTTGTAAAAGTAGGTGTTCTACGGGTCGGATCAGGTCGGGTCAATTCAAAGCCCAAATGGAAAAAGTCCACAATTTAAAAAATTTGCCCAACCCACTAAAACGTCTCACCTTTTGCAACGTTTATCGAACTCTGCAAAAAGTTCAGCCTTTTGCAACGTTTAATAAACGCTGCAAAAAGTGAGACGGGTTGCAACGTTTTTTGAATGTTGCAAAAGGCTGGACTTTTTGCAGCGTTTATTAAACGTTGCAAAATGCTGAACCTTTTGCAGTGTTCGAACGTTGCAAAAGGCTGAACTTTTTGCAGCGTTCAATAAACGTTGCAAAATGTGTCTTTTGCAACATTCATTTACAAAACGTTGCTAAAACTCAATTTTCTTAACCAATTACAACACTCACTTATTAAAATGTTGCAATAGACCCCTTTTGCAACACTTAACTACCGAATATTGCCATTTATGTGTTGCAAAAGCTCATTTTTGGCGTAGTGAGTGCAAACAGTCGTTGGACCTTTTTCTCGATCGACGGATTTTGCCTTTTAACGGGGTGTTCAGTCTACATGTGATGTCTACGTGAAGGGGACGCGATCGGAATTCTTTTGTACATCTTTTGGAATCAATAAATGGTATAAATTATCTTTCAAAGTAAATTGGATATAATTCTTCTGAGATTTTTTATGGCATCCCAATAAGCCATTGAACTAGGTCAATAGCTAGAACTCATAAGATGGACGAGAAATTGATTTAATTTTTGTAGTTTCATGCTAATGCATGCATGAAACGGTGTTCAAAATTAACTTTATCTGAAGATTTATGGGGATTTTCCATCCTCAAAGATTACAAATTATTGATTTTTAAGAAGAAAAAATAATCAGTCTAAAATAACATGCATGGTGGCCAACAAATACTCCAATAGGCTGTTTCAAAGTATATATGTCCAAATGATTTTTGTTCTAAAATCACTTCTTCAAATTTCAAGGGGTCCCCAAAGGTCGTATTGGGGTTGCTGCATTCATTAGATCATGTCTTGTAGTTCATAATGAACTAAACTAGGGGTTCGTTTGATTGTAAGGGTGAAAAATGGATGGAAATAAAATGAATGGCGGAGAATTGAATTGAATAAAATTTATTTTAGAGGGAATTGTAATTAATGGTGTTTGATTGGTATAATATTTCACCTAATCCGTTTGACTTTATTTTTCATGCAAATTGTTATCTTTTGAGATAAATTTTTTCACAATCTGTATTAAAATTTGTTTGACTTTGTTTTTCGTGCAAATTGTTAATTAAATGGATAATTTTTTTTACCATTGGATTTAGAATATGTTTTCATTGCCAAAAAGTAAAAAAAATAAAAAATAAAAAGAAGATGAAAAATATTTTTCCACCATACTCATAGGAAAATAAAAGATGAAAAATGTATTTTAAATGGTTGTACCTAGAAAATGAGAGAAAATGAATTCCATAAAAAAGTTATGCAATCAAACACCAAATTTAAGGGTGAAAAAGGAAAATATTTTTCTTTTCTACCCAATACGCAATTTCACCCTAATCAAACGGGGCCTAAGAAAAAAATTGTATTTTGGCAGCTGCCTTTGCGTCGGGAAATGACGGGAATCACGGTTGTTTTTCTTTAAATATGTGCTGGAATCGGGACCATTTCTAGATATAAATATAATAATCAATTTCATTAAACCATTGTCAATTGATTAGATGTTTCATCGAAATTTGATACGAAAATATGTTTCGCAGGCGGGGAGAGTGTAATTATGTATTTGGGGTTTGTGATTATGAAATAATAAGATCAATGTCATACAGTTGGCAAAGATGCTTTTGGGGAGTGTGAGTACATATGAGATAATTGTTTTGTAAGCAAGATAATTGTGCAAAAGTTCAGTCCTTTCAAATATTTTCACTCAAAACGCCCTAATCTTCCAAAATCGAGAGGAAGACGTGGTTGTGGTGTTAAAATACATAATTTAAAGGTTTGCAACAAATATTTTGGGTTCATGTCTAATCGTCAATAAAATCATATACGCAAATGTCAAGCTCTTAATAAAAGAAAATTTAGATAAATTAGGTATGCATGTATGCTTAAGACATATATATTCTCTATAACAATGGTTCAACAAGTGGGCCATAATAAGGATCCATTTGACAAGATTTTTCGAAAAGTCAAAAATTACTTATGACACCAAAAAACTGCTTTTGAAACTGTTTAAATAATTTTTTGAAAGTGCTTCTTTTTTTTTTTTTTTTTGGTTAGAAGAGCTTTAAGCAAAAGTAGAAGTCCAGTCAAATGGATCCTAAAGAGTATTTCCAAAAAACTCTCTATTTTTAAAGAGCATATTCTACAATTTAAAGAGCAAAAATTTTAAAATGCTCCAATAACCTCTTTATTTTTAACATTTAATTTTACTATTCCCAATATGTATTTTTTTTTTTTTTTTTTTTTACTATCTTCCCTCCGATAATTATTTCATTTTTCAAGTATATTTATTTAATTAAGTCAATAAATTATGCATTGAAGTTGGAATTTTTGGAAAGCCAAACCCACTCTCTATTTTAAAATGTTAAATTGAATAGTCCCTTAGAGTAAAATTTTAAAGATTGATTCTTTAAAATAGAGAGTATTTCACTTTTAAAGAGACTCTTGGAGATGTTCTAAACCTAAGTTGTAAAAGATTAATTCTTATTCATGGAAAATACTAAAGGAGCTATATAACTAATGTCTAGCTAGCTTAAAAATCTCCAATTGAAGCCCTGTCAAGTTGAATTTTTTTTATTTTTTTTATTTTTTTTTCAATTGTTGACCAATCTATATGCAGACAAATTGAGAAAATTAATGAGTTGTATTCCTATTGATCAAGTTGTCATGGGGATCTTATGAGAGTCACTAGTAAAAAAAACTTAACAGCTCCTGGTATATATGGCTACTGATGTAGACTTCAAATCAAAAGGATACATATTATAGCGTCAATTAATTATTCCCATGAAGAATGGGCTTCTTCGTTTTTTTTTTTTTTTTTGGTTTTATAATACGATATGAACTTCCAAAATTCAACCAATGAAAATGATCTTTGGTCATACCAATAAACTCAAGTCTGTCTAATGAATCTACCCTGACGTTTCTTGGAAGATTTCCACGTATTGCTTCTCGTGCATGTCCTTAGACCCGGTATGATACACCATTTTTTTTTTTTCATAAAAGTTGGAAAATCAATTCCATTTTTCACTTTTGGCTTGTTTGATAGCACTTTTTTTTCTTTTTTCCTTGGAATTGATTTTCCAACTTTACTCCACACGTGCACATTTACCTTAATTTTGTGGAATTGGTTTTCCCACCTTTTAGGTGATTTTTTGACTTCCAGTTTTTTATTTTTTTTGCAATAGAAACAAATTTCTTCTTTAATTGTAAAAAAGATATCTCTTTAATTGACAATTTTTATATAAAACAAAGCCAAACGAACAAGCACATTTTTATTTTTATTTTTCTAGCAATTCAAACAAATTTTATCTCCAATTATAAAATTTTTTATCCATTTAATTGACAATTTTCATAAAAAATAAAGTCAAATGAATACCAAAAGATAGAAAATTTCAACATTTTTAGGTGAAAAATTATATCAATCAAACACAATTAATTGATAATTTCCAGTAAAACAAATTTTAGGCAATTCAATTCCCTACAATTTATTTTCTTTCTAGCCAAATTCCATCTTTGAATTAAACGATTTCACCGGGAATTTTCTTGGAAAGGGAAATGCGCATATAAAACGTTTTTGGTATATACGCTGGTAAATTATATTAACTTGGCGAGATTATTGGCAGTTTATTAAAAAAAATAATGTCAAAATTTTGTTCATTATAGTGTTTAAAATATTATATGCTAGATATAAAACAAGCATTTTCAATTATATTTTTTTTGTTTTCTTTCTCTTTCTTAATCATGTTAAAGTCTCATTCGCACACTATAGCAAACATGTAACTGGTCTTGATATATTTGTAAGTGTTATGTCCTACGTCCAATCGATTTAAGTTATAAACATTTTTAATATGTTTAATGCATTTATTTTGGCAAGATCTATTATTTATTTGAATCACTATTCTAATAAATTATATTGAATAATAGAGTATGTAGATTTAAGTCTTAGAAATTTATTAATTACTAGAAATTGTGATTGTGAGATATAAATTATATATGACTGAATCTTAAATATTCATGGTCGTATGTAATAATGAGATACGGATATCGTTATTGCGGATAGACAATCACGTGTGACATTTCTTACTTGTGAAGTAAGTAGTTGATCTCACTAATTAAAGTATGGTGACACTTAAATGAACACGTGAATGTTTTGTTATAAAACAAAATATTGGAGACCCGCTTGGAAGATTCCACATAAATAACTATCTGAGTGTCAGTGGTTAATCTCTAACGTTCAGTAATAGAATTGGTCATTTGACTTGAGATAATCATTGTGCCTTATATGAGGACGATCATACTTTGGTGATTTTGGATGTTGTTCTACCAAGGGCCGTCAATACGACATCGTTTATGTATGTCAATATATAATCATATGAAGGTTGTGAATGATCAATAGAGGTTTCCTCACTCTTAAATAGTAAGAGATTATAATCTATATTTCATTCAGTTAAGTTGATAACAAAATTTTTGATCAAGGTGTACTCATAAGTCAAAAATGAGTTTTCGACTTATATTGATTTAATAATGAAATGAAAGATACAATAGATAATTGAGATTGACACATATTCATATCTTGTAATTGATTGAATCATATTGAAGAAATGATTATAGTTTAACGGAAAATAAACAAGTTTGATTTTATCATACCACGTGACATTTTTTGTCACATGTATTGTCATGACATATTGTTAGATGTCAATTTGGGACAGTGAATGTGAAATTGTGATAAATTAAAAAGGGTTATTTTAAATTATCGATTTTGATTAATTGAATTAATTAATTCAAGCACCAAATTTAATTAATTGAATATTAGACCGGATTAAATTAACAGACAAGTCAAACCCTTTTGTACTTATATTAATAGGTTACTAGGGTTTGAAAAATCGTAGAGAATACAATTCATATTCTTACTAGTTTTTTCTTAATCTTATTTTTTGTATGGATTTTCATTGGAAGCTGGACAATTGTACAGTTATGGATTGTCAGATCGTGATTGTTCGAGTTCAAGAAAAACAAAGGAGTTTGCGGAAGTCAACAAATGCATAATTCTTTATTACCATTTCTCTCTAAGCACAAAGAAGATACTTGGTGGGAATTGAAAATTTTGTTTAATTTCGACTGTGCTTGTTAAGTAAATTTCCAACAATATTTTGCTATTGCTTGGTCCCCAATTTTTTAAAACTCATTTTTCTCCATTTTTTTTTACCACATGTTTCACGTGATCCACAATTTTTCAATCACATATTTTATTAATTTTTATTAAAATTTACTTAAAAATCTGATTTGCAACAAAACTACGGGCATGATTTCACCAACAAATAACATCTTTTTTCACGGACTTCTCGAGTTCGGTGATCATAGACATTGAAAAACCTTGAAAATGGCTGGCCCTGATTGCATGTAAATATTTATATATTTTAATGACTAGCAGTTGAAGAATTCAAGGAGAAATAATATTTGAAAATGAATCGAATATTGTTGAAAATAATAAACTAATAAAAAAATAATACAGAAACATTAAAAAGAATGGACAAAGTTGTGTATCAATTCTGTCTCAGTTTATACTTATCAAAGCCTTTCAGACTGATAATAACAGTCAGTAGTTATATATATATATATATATATATATATATATATATATATTTTTTTTTCAACTGATTAGAATTTACTTATTTACTCCAATGCAAAAAGCCTATAAATTTCTTAAGTAAACTTTTTAAGCTTAATAAAGAGTCTCAGTAGGCCAAATTTCTTTGGGAGGTGCTTAATGTACAACCATTTTTTTACAGAAAATTTGACAACCCCCTCACAAATAAATTGTGGGCCCCCCTATTTGTGAGGGGGCTGTCAAATTTTCTGTAAAAAAAATCTGTACAACTAGATTTTTCCAATTTCTTAATCCTACATATATCTGCAAAGATTCATCAGAAACTTGAAATCTGTGAAGTCAACCCACTACAATACTTGATTTCACCATTAATTGTTATGATTTATGAAACCTTGTACAGAAACATGTGTGTCGGCCTATTAATTCGGATCTGGCATCGTTTGAGAATGAGCATGTCTGTCCTTTTTGCTTTTCTTAATAGTATATCACCACTTTAATAATCTACTTAATCAATCAATGTGTTCATTTTTCAATGCATGGTTTTTACGTCCATCCATGGCACATGATGCATGTTGCATATACATTCCATTCCTATGCACATACATGAACACACATATACATGAACAAGTAGATGTTTTGCCCCATTTTTTAAAATTCATTTTTAATCACACATTTCATGAAACTCGTAATTTTTATCAACTTTTCAACTGTATATTTCATGAACTTTTTATTAAGATTTACTAAAAATCTCAATTTCAGCTAAATCAAATAGGCACAAAATGTTTGGGGATGAAATGAAGATGTGCTAGCTATTCCTCCAATACAATTGTGGTGTCTCAATACATTATAACTCCATGTCTTCTTATTAAATTTTTTTTTTTTTTGGATTACGTGTCATTACTCACGCCCACACCTGCTCGTCCCTATGCTTTGGTGTGAGGGTATTTGCTAAGAAGATAGATCGTGCGAATGTGTCAAAAATATTTTGAGAGGTTGACAAATATAGGATAATAGATGTTAACTTACATTATACAAAGCATTCAAGTAGCTTTGAAATAAAGAAAATTAACATAAAAAGGAGAAGAAAAATTTGGAAAAATAAAAATTGTATTCTCATAATTCTCTCCACCATTGACCACAACTTAACTACTCTTTCATTAATTTTTTTTAAATCCATTTATCTTTAATTTGTATTTTCCTTGTTGTCCTACAACCTAAAATAAGAAATCTAGTTTTTATAGTTTCTCTATCAAACCAATTAAAAGTTCTTTCATTTTTTTTTTTGGACGAAGGGGTCATCAGTGGGAATTCAAATTCTACAAAAATTTAATATTTGCATTTTTTATAGAATCACTAAATTTCCTTATATCATATCGATTTTTCCCTAGTAAAATATCAAAATAATATTTATTTTTCTTACTCTCTCTCCCTTAGACAAATATCCCCATACATTATTGTTCCTTGTGATGGAACAATACTCTTTCTTTACTGTCTTTGATGCATTCACTTATTAGTGTCAAAAGTTTGCAATCCTATCTTCTCGAGATGATCAAAATTATATTTCCAATTTCCAAATTAATTTACTGTACAGAACACAATTAATTGACCTCAAATAAATAAATTCTTGTCCTTTTCTCCTATGGTTAATTATTAATCTTCCTTTTGTTTCGTGCTAATTATAAATTGCATTTTAATGTTGAATGTTTGTTGGTTTCTCAATTTTGTTTTGTAGCGTTATTTTCTTAACTTTTTTTCGTCAAATTCTTATCTCCAACATTAATACATCTCATCTTTGAGGACAATTTATATCAAAATATTTCACTTTCATGCTTTGAAACGAGGGAAAAATATTTTTCACCTTTTTTTTTTTTTTTTAAATGTGATGGAAAAATAAGTTATTTTACACCATTTCAATGGACATTTGGGCATAAAACGATTTATCAAATACAAAATATGTTAAATAATGAAAATTTTGAGGATTTGAATTATATGAAAAATCATTAGGGATATAAGTGCCAAATGAACAAAGATAATTAAAATGTAGTGTATGAAATAAAAACTGTGATGTGAATACAATTATCTATTTAGAAAATAATAATTCAGAGCCACTTGCTCTATTAAATTTTTCACTAGCTAGCGAAAATAAATTCTTACCCTCTTTCTTGCTCTATCGCTCGCAAAAAAAGGTAAATTAAATAAAGTCATAATTATGGCGCGAGCTTAGGGAAAACTTGACATAATAACAATTTAAAAGAAAGCCTACTTATTTATCCACGAGTTCAAAAAGGTTTCAAACCATCATGAAATTGTCGTTAATGAACATTTACCAGTTTTTTATCACAAGATTTCTACTTAGACCATGTTCTCTTATACTTGAGAGATACTTTTCTTAAAAGTACAAGTTAAATTGTCTTTGACAATGTTACTATACTTAATTATGTATAAGTTGAACGTAAATGTGTTTAAAATATATTAATTATAACTCTAAATTGGATAATATTCACATGCAGAACGTAATTTGGAGCTCAATTAGGGTTGATTCGGAGCAAATTGGAGATTAATCAGAAGGCACATGATCAATTAGAAGAATTAATAAAGCATTCACAAGAAATTCATGAATTTTGAGGGTTAAATTTAATATCTAGAAAGTTTGAAAATTAAATTACAAACTGTTATATAATTAGGCAAAATTTAGGCAAGTTCCGACTGAGCGGTGATTGACCGAAAATTATGGTTCGATCAACCGAACTAGAGTTCCGGTCAACCGGAATAGGCTTAAATCCGGTATTAATAGATTAAATACCGTATATGCTGTTGGTACTCCAGAAATCCGATAAATTGCACAGAAATCCGGTATACGCGAAATTAGGTATGCAGTTTAGCAATATAATAACTACGATGAACGCAAATTCAACATACATATATCATGCTTAATACTATACACGTACAGAATGTAAACATGAACAAAGAGAAATCGCAGAACGAGTAATAGAATCGAAAACTTTTAACCCGAGGCCTGTGTTGCAAACAGTTTCCTTAAAACAGATTCCCCCCCTCACCGTTCGTGCTTGAGGTTTACAAAGAACGTCCGTTTCCCAGGATACAACGGTAGAACCAGTAGCTTCCGAGCACCATGGGAACCACTCCGGTGAACTGAACTAGTGTCTGAACTACACCACCACCAAGACCGAAATGCAGAAAAAAAAAATCGAACTCTATGCAAATGAATTTCTTTGTATTCTAAACTTGAAAGCCTTTACTTTTTATTTTTGTGTGTTGGAATGAGGAAAATGAGCCACTATTTATAGGTTAGGCTACCATCAATGACAATGACCTTTGGAGTTTCTCATCTTTTTCCTATGTGGGACAAATTCATTTTTCCCACATAAACTCCCTTTTGAGTGGTACACTTTGAGCCTCAATTTCTCATTCACCCGAGCATCAACTTTGACAAGTAAGTATATGATTTCGATGTACTCACGGAGGAGAACACAAATCAACTTTCATCTTCCAAATTGAACAACCGGGTCCCACTCAAAACTAGTGCCAAAGTCAGCCCATAAACTCAGTTTTTCCAACAATCCCCCACATGAATGAAAATTGGGAGCGACTCATGCATGTGACACATGACGACTTATGAATGTGACACATGACGACTTGGTGATATAGTTCAACAGTTGAAACCTGCATAGGATAGGTAAGTGTTACCCTTTGAACCTTCCCTTGTGAAAGCATATTTACTTTACTGGCTGATCAGTAGACGCGATGTCCTTGAACTGTTCTGCTGTTTATGTAAACGATAGTACACTTCACACAGGATTCTTCCTAACACATTTCAGTTCTCATTATTATGTTCGTTTTGGCCATGAACATACGCCTGGTTCTGTGAGAGATCACTAGAATTGCGCCCCACACAATTCCCTTAAAAGCGGCCCACTTCTCTCTCACATAGGTGATTTCTTATTACAAGTAACCCGCATTACTTGGCTCGATTTCTGACGCATAAGAATCATTAAAAGCCAATTGCTTATCCTCCAACTTCACGAGCATCACTGTCGCATCACAGGAATGGACATGAGGTAATATTACCCACAGTGATTACATCAAGTCTTTACAATTAGGTTGTCCCTTTGAACCTAGATCTTGGGATCTCCAGTCAACTAGGTTGGGTTTTCCTTTGTATTGACTTATCCATTCAAGGGCTTAAGTCCCATTCCTCTCGATGATTTCTCAACTAACTCTCGATTTAACCCTTTGGTTAGCGGATCCGCAATGTTATCCTTTGACTTTACATAGTCAATAGTGATAACTCCAGTTGAGAGTAATTGCCTTATGGTATTGTGTCTACGACGTATATGTCTAGACTTACCATTATACATGTTACTCTGTGCCCTTCCAATTGCTGATTGACTATCACAGTGTATGCAAATTACTGGCACGAATTTTGACCATCTTGGAATATCCTCTAAGAAGTTGCGTAACCATTCAGTCTCTTCACCACTTTTATCTAGAGCTATAAACTCAGATTCCATAGTGGATCGAGCTATTACTGTTTGTTTAGAGGATTTCCAAGAAACAGCTGCACCTGCCAATGTGAACACAAATCCACTCGTGGATTTTGAGTCTTTCATATCAGATATCCAATTAGCATCACTATATCCTTCAATGACCGCTGGATATTTGGCATAATGCAACCCATAATTACGAGTCAATGTTAAGTATCTTAGTACTCTTACTATTCCTTTCCAATGATCAGCTCCTGGATTACTCGTATACCTACTTAGTTTACTAACTGTGTAAGCTATGTCTGGTCTTGTACAGCTCATTAAGTACATCAGACTTCCAATGATTCTCGAGTATTCTACTTGAGAAACACTTTCACTTTTATTCTTGGATAGGTGTTGACTCGTATCTATCGGTGTTCTAACCATGCCAGTATCATCATTACTGAACTTTTCCAGAATTTTGTCCACATAATGTGACTGGCTTAGAACGAGTCCATCTGATGTTCTTGAAATTTTGATTCCAAGTATAACATCAGTCAAGCCCATATTTTTCATGTCAAATCTTGAATTTAACATATTCTTGGTGGATTTGATCATCTTATCGTTGCTACCAACAATAAGCATATCGTCAACGTAAAGACATAAAATGACATAGCCATTTTTCGTGTCTTTGACGTAAACACATTTATCACACTCATTGATTTTAAATCCACATTCCATCATGACACTATCGAATTTCTCATGCCATTGTTTTGGTGCTTGTTTTAAGCCATATAATGACTTCACCAATTTGCAGACTTTCTTTTCCTACCCTGGAGATGAAAACCCCTCGGGTTGTTCCATATAGATTTCTTCATCTAAATCTACATTCAAGAAAGTAGTCTTAACATCCATTTGATGTACTTCAAGATTCCGCAAAGCAGCAATCGCAAGTATCATCCTAATAGATGTTATTCTTGTTACTGGAGAATATGTATCAAAGTAATCAAAGCCTTCCCGTTGTCGGTAACCTTTTATTACTAACCTGGCCTTGTACTTTTTAATAGTTCCATCTGTTTTCATTTTTCGTTTGAAAATCCATTTGTAGCCTAGTGGTTTACTTCCTGGAGGAAGATCCACTAGCTCCTATGTATGATTTTGCAAGATGGAATCTATTTCACTTTTAATGGCCTCTTTCCATTGAGGTCCTTCTGAGGAGTTTACAGCTTCTTGATAGTTTCGAGGTTCACTTTCTAGCATATAGGTCAGAAAATCTGGACCATAAGATTTTTCTGTTCTTTCTCTTTTGCTACGTCTTGGTTCAACCTCAACCCCTTCTTCTAGTTCTTGGTCCTGACTATCTTCAATCATAGTCTCATACATCCGTTTAGAAGAGCTTGCCTCTTCTTTGGACTTATACAAAAATACATGTTCAAAGAACGAAGAATTTCTCGATTCCATTATCGTGTTTTTGTGTATATCTGAGATTTTTGATTCATACACAAGAAACCGATAAGCACTACTGTTATGAACATATCCAATGAAGATGCAATCTACAGTTTTCGGGCCTATCTTCACCTTCTTTGGTGTTGGGGTAGCCACTTTAGCGAGACATCCCCACACTCGTAAGTATTTATAGGAAGACTTTCTTCCTTTCCATAACTCATATGGGGTCTTTTTCATTTTCTTTCGGGGCACCTTATTTAAAAGGTAATTTGTTGACAACACAGCCTCCCCCCACATGTTCTGAGGTAACCCAGAACTTACTAGCATTGCATTCATCATTTCTTTTAAGGTGCGATTTTTCCTTTCAACAATGCCATTTTGTTGCGGTGAATAAGGTGCGGTGATTTCATGTATGATTCCGTATTGTGCACAGAATTCAGCAAACGGTGCTTCATACTCACCACCTCGATCGCTTCTCAACACCTTAATTTCCTTGCTAAGTTGATTTTCAACTTCCGTCTTATTGAGAATGAATTTCTCTATCGCTTCATCTTTGCTTTTTAGCAAGTACACATCGCAGTATTTTGTGCTATCGTCGATAAAAGTAATGAAATACTTGTTTCCACCTCTCGTTTGTACAAATTTTAAATCACATAAGTCACTGTGAATTAAATCAAGTGGTTCAGTATTCCGTTCAATTGATTTGAATAACGACCTTGTTAATTTTGCTTCAACACAAGTTTCACACTTATGTTTCGAATCAACATGGAACGCAGGTATGCAATTCAAGTTAACTAGTCTACGTAAAGAATCATAGTTAACATGTTCTAGTCTACCATGCCACACATTGGAAGACTTAAGCAAATAAGCAGAAGAGTTCATGATAAGTGTGTTTTTACACACTTATTTAACACTTTTTGGGACTTTATTATTGATAAAATTGAGTAGATTTCTATTTATAATTGTGTAATTGTTACTTTTGTAAGTTAAAACGCTGAATGGAAGTGAAACGAGCGAAAAGAGAAGGAAAAAGACTTAAATTGAACAAAATTGTGAAGTTGGGGACTGAAATGCAAAAGTCTGAAAGATGAAGGACCTGTCATGCAAATATGGAAGGGACTACACTGCAAAATAATTTTTGGGTTATAACCATGCGACCGCATGGAGTAAAAAAAAAAATAGGACGATTTAAATTTTCGTCAACAATTTTATTTTGGCCCAACTTGTATTATTTTCTAGTTTTTTTTATTGCTAGATATTTTAGGATATTTATATTATATTATAAAATATCCTATAATATCTATATTATATTATAAAATATCCTAAATATCCTATTTATATTATAATATACTAAATATCCTATAATATCTAATTATATTATTAAACTATACTAAATATCATAAATATCTAACCTATAAATACACAAACTCTCCCAACACAAATCCCTCTCTTTTTCCCTCCCCATTTTCACGTCTCTCTCTCTTCCTTTTCTTTTTCTTTTTATTTTATTTTATTTTCCTTATTTTTCTTGATTGTTAGCTTATTTTGTAGAATCAAGTGGGAAAACAAAGAGATTTACTTGAAGAAAACTTGGAAGAAAGATTGGAGAAGTGCAAAAAGGGTTATTTCTTTCCGTTTTTGTGTTATTCAATTATTTTTGTTTAAGTTGTAATGATTTGTATTATTAAATCTCTTTGTTAAATTTGTAAGAATGATGAACTAAATCGTTTATGTTGGAATTTATGTATTAGTTTAACCAAATATTCATTAATATCATTTTATGTTTTGAATGATGTTTATGTTGTCAAAATTATAGTGTATTAATTATTATTGTTGATTATGCTTCATTTATTTGGCCAAATAGATGATGTGGTTAGGTGGTTTATGTAATTATCGAAAGATTATTGCATTGCTAGACCTAGATAATTAGTACCCTAGGTGATTTTGGGTGATATAGAAATATATACCTCCCCTAGGTGATTCTTTGAGTATTCTCACAATAATTTAATGCTTTGGTTAAGTTTTATCTGCATATAGATTTGTGGGTAACTTTATCAATAGGGTCGATATCACTCGAAAGAGGTTATCGACTAAAATTGGAGAATCGGATCTAACTATATATTTTGGTAATTTACATCGGCGCGTAATTGACTTGATATTAATGAAATAAACGGTTAAATGAAATCATAAATTCCAACATCTTTTCAAATCAAATCTTCCACTTTTTAAAGTTTTATTAAATCTTTTTAAATTAAAAATAGTGTTTTCATAGTTTATAATCTTTAAATTCAAGTTTTTAATTGTGTGTATCTGTTCGTAAATTTGAAACAAATATACTAGTAATTGAAAACAACACTCTTCGAGGGATCGATATCCGGACTTTAAAAGGTCCACTTACTACTTGTTCCCGACCCGTGCACTTGCGGTATACGATTTAAATCCGAACAGTTCACTTTATTCATTTTTGGCTTAACAACCATTACATTTAGTTTGAACATGCCATCGGAAACATACCCTTTTTCGACAAACATTTCACTTTTGGACAAAATAACTTTGTCTAACTCAAATACAATACGAAACCCATGCTTATTCAAAAGCGACCCGGACACTAGGTTCTTGCGGATTTCCGGCACATATAGCACGTTATTAAGAGTCAACTCTTTCCCTGAAGTCATCTTCAGAACCACATTCCCTTGTCCTTTGATTTCAGAAGTTGCTTAATTTCCTATGAACAACTTCTCTCCATTGTCAATTGCTTCGAAAGCATTAAACATCTCTTTATCAGAGCACACATGCTTTGTAGCACCAGTGTCAATCCACCACTCTTTCGGGTTAGAACCCACCATGTTTACTTCAGAAATGACGACTGCGAGATTCATCTCCGACACGTCATTTGCCATGTAATCAACCACATTTGCTTCCTTCTTCTTCTTTGGCATTCTGCACTCCGAAGACTTGTGACCTACTTTGTCACAGTTGAAGCATTTTCCTTGAAATTTCTTTTTAGAAATTTCACCTTTTAGTCCTTGCTTGGTCCCTTTGCCATCGGATGACCCAGTCTTACTTTTGTAGGCCTTACTACTTTGACCATACTCTACCACATTGGCTTTAGCAACATCAGGACTGAACCACTTCTTCTCCGAATCCTTGTTGTCTTCTTCAATTCGAAGTCTAACAATTAGTTCTTCGACGTTCATTTCCTTTCGTTTGTGCTTCAGATAGTTCTTGAAGTTTTTCCACGCGGGGGGCAATTTCTCAATAATTGCTGCCACTTGGAAAGTTTCACTCACAACCATCCTTTCGGCATGAATTTCGTGAAGAATCACTTGGAGTTCTTGCACTTGACTGATTACTGGTTTGGAATCCACCATCTTATAATCGAAGAATCTGCCGACAATAAACTTTTTTGCCCCGACATCCTCAGTCTTATATTTTCTATCCAACGACTCCCACAGCTCCTTAGTAGTTTTCATACTACTATACACGATGTATAGCGAGTCTGCTAAGCTGTTCAATATATAGTTTCGGCACAGAAAGTCTGAATGTTTCCAAGCATCAACCGCACTGATCACTTGAATATCTCCTTCACCCTCATTGAGTATTGGAGCAGTTTCAGTCAAGAATCTCGCAAGATTCAAGGTGGTCAGGTAAAATAACATTTTCTGCTGCCACCTCTTGAAATTCAAGCCATTGAATTTTTTCGATTTTTCCCCATGGTTAACCGGAACATTAGCCACATGTTGGCTCATAACACGACTTGGCACCTGAGCCACAGTCTGAGCCACAACAGAGCTAGGCCCTGCACCCATAGCTGCACCTATACCCACAGTTTGGGAAACTTGGGACACATCCATGTTGGTTGGTTCGGTTGTCATTTCTGAAATAAAACACACAAAAATTAGTTTCCAATAAACTAAATATCAACTTGTCTTTAAAAAAAACAAATCTGTTTTAAGCTTGTTATATAATTAGGCAAAATTTAGACAAGTTCCGACTGAGCGGTGATCGACCGAAAATTATGGTTCGATCAACCGAACTAGAGTTCCGGTCGACCGGAATAGGCTTAAATCCGGTATTAACAGATTAAATACCGTATATGCTGTTGGTACTCCAGAAATCCGGTAAATTGCACAGAAATCCGGTATACGCGAAATTAGGTATGCAGTTTAGCAATATAATAACTACGATGAACGCAAATTCAACATACATATATCATGCTTAATACTATACACGTACAGAATGTAAACATGAACAAAGAGAAATCGAAGAACGAGTAATAGAATCGAAAACTTTTAACCCGATGCCTGTGTTGCACACAGTTTCCTTAAAACAGATTCGTCCCCTCACCGTTCGTGCTTGAGGTTTACAACGAGCGTCCGTTTCCCAGGATACAACGGTAAAACCAGTAGCTTCCGAGCACCACGAGAACCACTCCGACGAACTGAACTAGTGCCTGAACTACACCACCACCAAGACCGAAATGCAGAAAAAAAAAATCGAACTCTATGCAAATGAATTTCTTTGTATTCTAAACTTGAAAGCCTTTGCTTTTTATTTTTGTGTGTTGGAATGAGGAAAATGAGCCACTATTTATAGGTTAGGCTACCATCAATGACAATGACCTTTGGAGTTTCTCATCTTTTTTCTATGTGGGACAAATTCATTTTTCCCACATAAACTCCCTTTTGAGTGGTACACTTTGAGCCTCAATTTCTCATTCACTCGAGCATCAACTTTGGCAAGTAAGTATATGATTTCGATGTACTCACGGAGGAGAACACAAATCAACTTTCATCTTCCAAATTGAACAACCGGGTCCCACTCAAAACTCGTGCCAAAGTCAACCCATAAACTCAATTTTTCCAACACAAACTTCCAAAACTTTTACATCAGATCAATTACGAATGTGTGGGATATCAGAGACCAAAACATTTGGCCTATGTGATAGCATAAACGTGACCGGTGGGGAAATCTGGTTTCTTGTTCGAATTAACTTTTAATAAGAAAGCAATTTGGACAAGATTTTTTTACCTAGTTTTGGAGCCATACATACGCTTCTTCGACTACAACTAGAAAGGAGGACTCTTGTGACATAAAATTCATATTTCTTGCAAAGAGAAGAGCCAATGTGGAAGTTTTTGATCTACAAAGCCATATATTAATCCAAGTTATGAAAATTCTTTGTTACAAAATATATCCATACATACTTTTCATGCTTAGATTGAAGAAGAAGAATCAAAGGAGATTGATCAAGAAGCCATTGATCCAAGACTTTCAAGATTTCTTTCCATATTTCTAAACTTTAATTCTTGGTAATGTTGTATAAATCTAAATTGCATTTTTGTATTACTTAATGCTTGGTTAATTGTATAAATGCTAAGATAACATTCTGCATTTTTTATGATATCTATATATTCAAGCATGCACATTTACTTGTTGTATATTAGGAGTTTTTTTTTTTGCACATTTTCTTTATTATAAAAATCAACTATAAAAAAAGGAAAAATTCTTAATTTTTTACTAGACATGTTATTTTACTATCAAGTACTAGTACGGCTCATAATTGGTAAATTAAATTTCCATTAATTTGTTTAGACCTTGTTTGGAATACATGGTATCGGTTATTACATGTATCTTATGCACTGCACACATTTGACTCTTTTGAGCAAGTTTTGACCTCATGTTTGAGAGTTGGGATTACGATCATTTATGTGGTGAATTGACTTTGAATATGGAATGTTCTTTAACTAGATTGGCCTGAAACTCTAGTATATTCCCATTGAAAGAAAAAGGATTACTGAAATTCAAAATTTTTGAAATATATGAAAAAGTAAGATTCATCTTATACTCTTTTTCGAAACCTATTTGACTGGATCAATTAAGCGTGAGTGGTTTCTCATAATCTGATGTCCTATTGTCAACTGACTTGAAGTCATTGGCCCAAAACTGGTTACATAGGTCATTTTAGTTACTTAATAGAGAAGAGATTGTAGATAAGATATAAAAGAAAAATGAGAAGAAAAAAAATATATATGTTCTTATCGATAGGAGGAGAAAAAAAAAAGTTATACATTGAAAAATCAATATGAGCATTTTATTTAAAAGATCCTAGTAACACTAGGTTTGACTTCATAAGTTGAAAGATATATTCATTCACCAGTGACTCATTGATTAAAGATTTTGAGACCTGCTTACAAGAGTTTAGTGTCACTTATTACACGTGTATTTTATACAATTTACTTCATTTAGTTTTAAAATAAGTTTTGTGGGAAAGTTTACTTTTTTATGAACTATGCATGTAAAAGTAAGCAAATAACTGTTCAAGATGAAAATTCATGAAAAAAAAAAGTTGGTCTCAAAATTGAAATTTTTTTATTTTACTATCACATGTTTTTGTATAGTATTTGCATCATTATACATGTGTATATTTTTTACTCATTCTTCTCTATATTTTATATGATTATTACTTGTCTTTTTTCTATTATTCGTGACTAAAAAGGGGGGAGAAATGTGTATTTATTTCAGGGAGTTGATTATATGAGTTATGGAGAGAATTTTAAATTTTTTGATTGATAGATGACTTAGGGGGAGTCATTTGATATATTTACTGAAATTTTATTATTGACATAGTATTGTGTTTTGTCTATATTGATATAAAATTATATATTTTATTTAGAAATTTATAATTCACATGATATTGCGCATGCTTCAGTATTACGTGTGTTTTATTATGTGTTTTATTTAACTTGGTTATATGAATTTGGTTTTGATAATTTCCTCTTGCTTTTCACATGGTATTGTGGTTTTCATGTGTTTCAAGAAACAAGTTGACAAGTTGCTAAAGCATATTTTGAAAAGTGTCTATTAGTTAGATTATAGTGGACTTTTGACTTTGAAATAAATGATTTTGTCACAGAATGTCAAAAGGGGAAGATTGGTAAGTTCAAATTGTAATTGACAATTTCCTAAGTCAAAATCAAGTCCTAGATGAATTGTACTAGGTGTTTATCGAGTTATAATCAAAGTTAAAATAGTTAAAGATTGATAGTATAGGTCTTAAAGGAGTTTAAGATGTCAAAAATGTCCAAGAAGATCAAATATGATAAAGGGAATGCAATTAGAAGTTTAAAGAGCATCAAAAAGCTACACAAATTATGCTCCAAATCTTAATCACAACTGACAAGGCGTTTTTCCACATAGAAAACATTCAAATTTGGTAAATTGTAGTTCTTTGAGTCAGTTTTCCAACGCATTTTGAATCACATCAATCCGATATTGGGAGCTAAAGTTATAATAAAAATACTGACAACTACTCAACAACCGCTCACCTGTATGTAGCCTAACGCTCGGGTCGACGGGTCGACGTCCAGAATTCTGTTAATTCATTTTCATCTTAAACATTTTTCCCTATATATATCATTCTCTATGAACGTCCAATAGTGTGTTGAATCAGATTTATTCCATAGAAATCAATTCTTTGATGATAAAAAAACATTCATTGATTTCAATATTCAACCACCACATATTACTTGATTCATAAATTCTTCCAAAACATATTTTGTTGATCAAATCATATTGTTTCATACTAAACCACAAGATCAAAACATAGAATGCCATTTGATCAAACACCTAACCACCTAATCCATCGAAGATAAATTGATACAGGAATCGGGAGCTATTGCAGAAACACAAATTCAGGAAGATTAAGGTGAGGTACCAAGAGTCGGGATCTGACGTAAAAAGCACGCAGTGTAAGAGGGCTAAGGTATAAACTAGGGTTGAGATTTTTTTTTAAGAAGCACACCTCCAGTAGGATCAATGGAGACTACAGGAATTGAGGTTAGAAGTTCTACGAGGTAGATGGGTCTGGTCCGTACTATAAGTTTACTTCGATTTATAGTGGATTATTGACTAGAAAAGTGCCCGAAATTTTTACCCAGTTCAAGTTTCTCCGTGATCATTTTTTTTTTTTTTTTACTGCTTTAATTATTGATTGTGATATTCAAACCATATGATAATTGAATTTGATTGATTAATCACATGGAAACAACTAAAAGTGACTTGTTGCTTTTAATTGTGTAATTTCGCATGCTGGGTCTAAATAAATCGGCTGATTAGAATTTTATAAACAAATTTGATGAAGGTAACTTGCCTTTGTAAGTACTATGAAGATTATCGAGCTTCACAATATAGGAGAAACAAAAGAAAATTTTCAGGATGATCTATATACGAAAATTGATGAAGACAACGTGACTATGGGAAATTTCTTCGCCATGCAATGGATAAGAGCTGAAATTAGTTCGGATGATCTGAACAACATATTGAAAGAAGCACTAATTAGACTATTAGACAATACATCTCAATTTATGCAGAGTACATCTCAATTCATTCATAGGACTAAGATAAACATCCAGAGTCAACAAGCATATATCATAAACTTGGAAAATCAAATAGGTTAGTTAGTTAAAGTGATCTTGAACTGGCAACGATGAAACAACAACTAAAGAAGAAGAGTATTTAGAGACTGATGAACTAATCATGATAGAATGAATCGGTGACATTCCATGAAGATGGAAACCATGCAATCATCCGACTTTATTGATTTTGATTAAAGTCAATGAACAATTTGAAGTCTTTACAGTTGAATTCGAATCGAGTGGTATAGGCAACTCATATGATGTTGAGAAGGGGAAGGTAAGAGTTTGGAGGATAGTTGAAGTCTGGTGCACGATTGACCTATGCAAAAGTAAGCAAGATCTTTAATGACCTATTTAAAGTGTTGCGAAGCATTTGTACTAAAAGTTGGGCTAGGATTACAAACAACCTTATTGGGAGGAAAATTTAATTTCTAGCACTTTTATTTACTTGCTTTCAATTAGTAAATGCATTGCTTGTAATTAGTGAGGATTGCATTTTGTACTTAGGAACGTTTAATTATTGTCTAGCTTATTTTTTTTTAATATTTTATACTTAGGATAGTATACATAGTATCACAATTATGCCAACTTTTTCCTCATCCCACACATACCTACACTCAAATTACCTTTAACTCCCATGTAATTATATTGATAATTATTTCTCCTTTATCTTTTGACGTATAATAGCTATATTCTACATGATGAATGTAAAATTTCAAGTGCTAATGTTGAGACATCATCATATTACAAGGCAAGTATTGATACTCACTCCTTCTTTAAGTCTATTTTGTACACATATCGAGAATAATATTTTTTAAGTTTGGGGGTAGAGCTTAATTATTTTTGCTATATTTGTTTTGTGTGTGATATGCATAAAAATTAAATAAATTAAAAAATTTGAAATAAGTTCAAAAATATTTTCTTTTTTTATATGTGTACTTGTGTGAGTTAGACAACCTTATTGTCTAATAAATATGATTATTTGAATTTTTTTTATGGTTCATAAATTGTGAATAGGTTATGCAATTTTGTAAATTTGATATTTGTCTGTGTGAGATTTGATATATATTAAGTACAATGGTCACGACAATTTTCATATATTTTTGGATTGGTTACATGGATAGAATATGTTGCATTAATTTTGAATTTAGGTTGACGAATTAAGATTATAATATATAATACAATCACTTGACCAATTGAAAGGACAGTTTGTGAGTAGATGATTCGATGATGAAAACAATATAGATAGTTGTTAATTTCGTGGTAGAAAATATTGTGCACAGTATTTTAGATAAAGGTGGAACCTATGTAGTAACCGTACATTAGGAGTTTGATCCCAATTATTCGTCCCAAAAAGTATTAAATACTGCACTAGCCATGGCACCTAAAATAAAGTTATCAACATTATAGTCCTTGTTTGACCCCATTCGTGTAAAAAAAAAATATGTATTTTAAATAGTGTATTGATGAAAAATGTGTGGTTAAAAAAATAAAGAAAAATTTTGAATTTACGTGTAATATTATTTTGTTGAAGAATGTACGGTTGAAGTAGTGTCAAATCACTGTTGAAAAATGTATTTTGATGGAAAAAAAAATAGGGTTCAAATAAGGGCATAATGTAAGTATGAGATTGAAGAACAAGTTCGGGATGTGTATCCTCGAGAGAGAAACAAAACATTTGACTATTGTGGGTCGAAAGGTTTATAATAATTAAATGACTATTCACATACACACATTGATCGAACATTGAATAAGTGCAAAATTAGTTTTGGCAACAATACTTATGAACCTCTTATGAATTATGTTGAATTGTGATTCAAGTTCCTTTGAGTGCTAGTGTTTTGGATGAAAAGGCATTGAAGAAGTCTAAAGATTGACCAAGAGGAAGAAATCGTCGCATTTTGTCTTGCTAAGCACTCATCTTTCACTCAAGCGCTCAAAACAAGGAGCCCGTCGCTTGTCCACCGTGAGCTTGGGAACTTGACCGTCGTGAGCCGTTCGCTGCGTGTGAGCTTCTCCGCTCGAGCATCAGTGTTATTCGGCCCACAACTTGTTTCACGATTTGACAAATTTTATGATACTCTTTTCATCTAAAACACTATAATTAGAGTTTGACGTGTACTCTATATATATTTGAATCTTTATTATAATATAGAATAAGTGAGAAGCACAACATTTGTATTCTTTAATCTTATATTAGAATTCTCCTCTTTTGCGTGTAGTGTTTTTTCAAGTAAATTTTGGTGTTCTTGGCTATTATTTTCATCTTAGCACATTACTCTCATTTATTAAATCTAACAAGTGGTACCAAAGCAAATTTGTATCGCATTATTTTTTAACAAGTGGTATCAGAGCAAGGTTCGATCAACTCAGATCGATGTTTGATTTTTGTGATGACAACAATAAAGTATGATATTTCGTTTTTAGATCGCAGCACAAGATTTTCGTTATGGCGGGTAAAGATGCGAGCAGTACTCGCTTAGATGAATTTGGATGATGCTTTGTTAGGATTTGATAGCATACTTTCAAATTGGACGTTGGAGGAGAAATAATGTAAAGATCGAAATGCCCTATCACAAATTTATCTTCATATTTTGAATAATATTCTTCAAGACATTTTAAAAGAGAAAATTGTCGCTGCATTATGATTGAATTTTGAGCAATTTTGCATGACGAAAAGTTTAACATGCGAATTGCATTTGAAGCAGCGATGTGAGATATGTTCCAGATTTTAAGAGGAATTTTATCTCATTGAGTACTCTTGATTTAAAAAAGTACAAGTACATTGGTGAAGGTGAAATCCTGAAGATTAGTGAGGTGTCCATATTGTGATGAAGTGACAGAGAATGTCTCAATTATATGTCTTATAGGGTTCTACAAAATCTTTGGATATCAATCAACAGAAGTTAGGCACACAGTTGTAGTTTGAGTTTGGTATAGTACCGTTGAAGTTTGATTTACTGTCTACACTCAAGAATACATCTCAGTCAAGTTTAAAAGTCATGGGTAATACCACTCTGCCACCATCACCAACGATGTCATAGTATTCAATTGCTAGAGACAAACCTATGAGAGATATTAAGCCTCCACAAAAGTACGGAGAAGTTGATTTAGTTTTTTATGTTTTAAATGTAGTTGAAAGTATTGAGTTTAGTTAACAACCTTCTACAAAAACAGTTAGTTGTGTTGATTATATTACCAATGTATGTTTCTGTCATGTTTGGTAATTAATGTTGAGTTATTTGTGATTTTGTTGCTCGTGGTGATAATTCAAGCAACTTTGACATCCAAGGTAATCCTGTCGTGAAGTGTTTGGATTCAATTGATATTTTGTTATTAAGTTTATCCTAGTTGGACTTTTCTAGAAGATGTGGAGAATTTTTTGTTGAAGAATTTTGTTGAATATCTATTCTTTGCTGTTGAATTCGTCTCCAAATGGAGAATTTTTTGAAACTTCGTTCATTGTAATGAAATTTGCGTCAATGTGGATATCTGTTGAATTGTGATCCAAATTCTTTTTAAGCATGTGTTTGTTTGCCATTTTGTTTTTCAATTTTAGAAGAATTCCAACCATTACAATATAAAAATGCAGGTGCATTTATTGTCCATTTGAAGCAGAATTACATTTCTATCCTTTTTCACATTTATTTCATAGTTAAGGAGGCGGCATTTCAAGGAATTTCCATGTTGTTCGGTTAGAAAAAGGATGTGTATGGGCCCACTTACTGTTCCAACGGGAAAAAACATTTTTAAAATGTAGTGAAAATGGGTACCAAACAAGTCCTAAGTAATGGTGTTTTAGATGAAGAGACCTTGAAGAAGTCTAAAGGTGGACCAAGGAGAATGAGTTGTCACATTTTGGCTTGCTGAGCTCTCATCTCTCTCTCAAGCGCTTGGAATAGGAGCCCGTTTCTCGCTACCACGAGCTTGGGCGCTCGAGCGCCATGTGCAATGAGAGCTTTTTCACTCGAGCGTCGGTGCTATTCGACCTACGGCCTATTTCGTGATTTGACAAATTTTATAATACTCTTTTCATCTAAAACTCTATAATTAAGGTTTGACATGTACTTTATGTATTGATGGCTCTTCATTATATTAGAGAATAAGATAGAAACACAATATCTTATATTCTTTCATCTTATATTAAAATTCTCCTACTCTACTCGTGGTGTTGTTACATGTTAATTTTAGTGTTCTTGATTGTTATTTTCATCTTGCCATATTACTCTTGTTTATTGAATCTAACAAACGGTGTCAAAGCAAATTGGTCGCCGTGTTTTCTAACAAATTATTAGGTAGTTTCATTCCTTGATGCCAGTGCAACAAGTTATTTAATCATTTGACTGTATCTGCTTGTTTGTGTGTGTGTTAAGTAAATAATCTAGGACAAGTGGGGCGTCAACAATGGGGTGTAATCCAAAAAAATAAAAATAAATAATATTCCTCAAAACCAACAACACTCTATGCAAATAATTGTAATCAGACATTAGTACATATGGATTATATGCATGCTTATGCTTCAAATAACTAAATAAAAAATTAAATTTGAATTATTCAATTATTATTTAGCCCCTATTTAACATCATTTATTTCAGAATTATTTTTTATTCTATATACTCATTTTCAATCACACGCAAACTCTAAATTTTTCCATACTTTTTAATCACACATTATTCAAAAATTCACTGTTCAAAAGTTTGTTTTGCCAATTAATGGTAGTTAATTTAGTAAATGTATTGAAGTGGGTAGGAAAAACTTTTGCAAGCTATACAAAGAGCCTATTAGAAAAGTTGGATGGTCAGGAGGTCGGTGCCAAGTTTCGATCCTTTATTGTGCGATGAGACTCGCGTGTATAAAATATTTTCAAAAATTGTGGACCATCCCTCTTATGTGAGAGATCGATCATCAAATCTGACACTGACTTCCTAATCATGTAGCACGGCTCAACAGTCTATTGTTAAAGATATTCTTGAATTCCACGTATAATCACCAAAAATGTATGGGAAAAAAAAAAGGAAAAATCCCTTCTATTATCAGGCCCGAATGTTGCGGAAGGGAAAATGCACAATATGCAGAGAAATGGGTAGCTTATACACTGCCTTTTTCTTCAGAGGTTCTCCTTTTCTAGCGGATCCTGAAACGCCCATTACATTGTAATTGTGATCTTTGAAAGAAGCAATTGTACAATCAAACGTGTAGATATATAGATACAGATATTTATAAAGAGAGGGAAAGAGGGAAAGAGTGTGGCCGTTTACGGGCCACGGGCAAACCCCATTCATCATCATCATCATCATCGTTGTTGAAATAAATAAAACAGAAAAAAATAGGGAAAAATAAAGACCCAATTTTTTTTTCCGAAAAAATATTGATAACAATCTCCTGCCAACACCATTGTTGTTTGTATTTGAAGTTTTCTTTCTTTCTCATACGGTGGTGTTTGCAAGTTTAATTTGTGAGTTTTTTATGTTCACTTTTCTGGGATTTCATTTTGTGAAATTTTGCATTATTTATTTATATTATTATTATTATTTTTGTTTATGTAATTGTTGTAATTATTTTTGGATTTTTGAGTGAGGCAAGATGCAAAATAATATATTTACTACGATGCGTAGTTTGAAGATGATGGATGGGTGCAAGGGCACCCAAGTATACTCTGTTAATAATCCGACAACCACCGGTAGCGGCGGAGGTGGTGTGGGGGAGAAATTTATACAACACCTGCAAGATCATTTGAGGGTTAATCCGAATTGGTCGAAATCTCATCGTCGTTACCATAGTTTATCTGGGAATTGTAATGTGAATTCGAATGAATTGGTTGAGGCATTAGCCATTTATGGGCTTCCTCAGTTGGATCTCATTGAGCCCCAGATTGACCCTTGTCTTAAATTTGTCGAGTATGTGGAGATCTTAGCTGAGGCTTATAGAAAACTGGTGAATTGCCCTCAATTTGAGAGATCAGGATTGTATCTCGAGCAATGTGCAATGTTTAGGGGGTTGCCTGATCCGAAATTGTTTAGGAGATGTCTTACATCGGCTAGGCAACACGCAGTGGATGTGCATTCTAAGGTCGTGCTTTCAGCTTGGTTGAGGTATGAGAGGAGGGAGGACGAAATGATTGGTATATCGGCCATGGATTGTTGCGGGCGGATCATGGAATGCCCGAGGAGTTCACTTGTTTCGGGGTATAATCCCGAGTCTGCGAATGATCCTTGTTCATGTCCCCGTGTACTGAAGGAAAGTGGAGAGGCTAATTTTGAGGATGAAAGCATGGAATGCTCGACTTCGTTCAGTCCTAATGATGATGTTGATTATGATGATTATGATATGTACTTTTGTATTGGTGATGATGAGGTGAAGTGTAATAGATATAACATGGCCTCAATTTCCAGACCATTTAAAGCAATGTTGTATGGTAGCTTCATTGAATCACGGAAAGAAGGGATATATTTTTCTCAGAATGGGATTTCAGCAAATGGGATGAGAGCCGCAGAGGTATTTAGCAGGATGAAGTGTGTAGACTCGTTTGATTTGAATATTGTCCTGGAACTTCTGTTATTGGCTAATAAGTTTTGTTGTGAGGAAATGAAGTCTGCTTGTGATGCACATTTAGCATCTCTGGTCGATGATATGGACAATGCTATGCTGCTAATTGAATATGGATTGGAGGAGACTGCATATCTTTTAGTGGCAGCTTGCCTGCAGGTATTTTTGAGGGAACTACCAAATTCGATGCACAATCCAAATGTCACGAGACTGTTCTGCTCTTCAGAGGCACGGGAAAGACTAGCATTGGTGGGGCATTCTTCATTTTTGTTGTACTATTTTTTGAGCCAGATAGCAATGGAGGAAGAAATGAAATCAAACACAACTGTAATGCTGTTGGAAAGAATGGGAGATTGTGCTGGTGAAAATTGGCAAAAGCAACTTGCATTCCATCAGCTAGGGTGTGTGATGCTCGAGAGGGAGGAATATAAGGATGCCCAGAAATGGTTTGAAGCAGCTGTGGAAGCTGGTCATGTTTATTCTTTAGCTGGCGTAGCGAGAGCCAAGTTTAAGCGTGGTCACAAGTACAAGGCGTACAAGTTGATGAACTCCCTCATTTCTGACTACAGGCCATGTGGGTGGATGTACCAGGAACGGTCGCTGTATTCTAATGGAAAAGAGAAGATGATGGATTTGGATACCGCTACTGAAATGGACCCCACTCTTTCCTATCCATACAAGTATAGGGCTGTATCTATGGTGGAGGATAAACTCGGGGGTGCTATCTCTGAGATTAATAAAATAATTGGTTTCAAGGTCTCTCCCGATTGCCTTGAACTCCGTGCATGGTTTTCAATTTCCCTCATGGATTATGAAGGGGCTCTAAGAGACACTCGAGCACTTCTAACTCTGGATCCCCATTACATGATGTTTCATGGGAGGCTGCAGGGCTGCCACTTAGTCGAACTCTTATCTCATCATGTTCAGCAATGGAGTCATGCTGATTGCTGGATACAACTTCATGATAGATGGTCGTCTGTAGATGATATTGGTTCTCTTGCTGTTGTACACCAAATGTTGGATAATGATACCGGGAGGAGCCTCTTGCTATTTCGCCAATCTCTCATCCTCCTGCGGTAAGTTTGGATGCAACTACCTATTAAGATTTTTGTCTTTATTATGATTTAGACCAACCATTTTAAATGATCCAAAACTGTAACTGGATTTGGTTCTTAATTGCAAATGTCCAGATTTTTAATCTTTTTGCAGCCGAATGTATATACATAAGAATAGAAGATCATAAGATTATAAAATACGACTAGTAATCTAGCTTTAGGATATACATGCTGTTTTAAAGAGTTCATAGTTTCCTTTCAACTTATTGTTATAAATATCGTTCCATCTTTGGAAACTGATTATGCTTTCCTTGGTTTTAGTTTTTATAGTCCTAATTTAGTGAAAAAAAAGTATTTATTTGGTTATTATAGGTTAAATTGCCACCAGGCTGCTATGAGAAGTCTGAGAATGGCACGAAATTATGCAGCCTCGGATCATGAGAGGCTTATCTATGAAGGATGGGTTTTATATGACACTGGCTATCGTAAAGAAGCAATATCAAAAGCTGATGAATCCATCTCAATCAAGAGATCATTTGAAGCCTTTTTTCTAAAAGCATACATTTTATCTGAAACAACTACAGATCAAGAGTCTTCATTGTATGTTATCGAACTTCTTGAGGAAGCCTTAGATGCCCATCAGATGGCCTTAGGAAAGGACAGGTAAGTGTTATCGTCAACAAGACTAATACAATTCTTGTGTGCATGATAATCAAAATCATTTTCTTTGTTGAACCACCATGTCTAAAAGCCTTAAATGTTAGAGATGGGACATATTTATTTAATATTATTGTCAATAGTTTTGACTCTATGTGCCACTGCAGGCTTTAAGTAATCTGGCAAGTATCTATATAGATGTCGATAAGCTGGATTCTGCTGCTGATTGCTATATGAATGCCCTGAATATTAAGCATACAAGAGCACATCAGGGACTAGCGCGTGTCTACCATCTCAAAAACCAGCGCAATGCTGCATATGATGAGATGACAAAGTTGATCGAGAAGGCAAGATACAGTGCATCTGCTTATGAAAAGCGTTCTGAATATTGTGATCGTGAGATGGCTCAAAGCGATCTTAGCATAACAACACGATTAGATCCCCTACGGACATATCCATATAGATACAGAGCAGCTGGTAACTTTTCGCTCACCTATATAGTATACTTTCTGTAGTACAGTTTTAATTGAGTACTCTGAGTGCAATTGACCTAGATGATAGGGACTTCAGCAGAAATTAGACCTAGATGTACTGCATCCATAACAAACGAGAGTTTTGAGTACATTTGTTAACAAATAAATTTGGGATGTTTTATTTTGTCCAATCTAAGCATTCCTCTCAACATCCCAAACACTTCCCCGAAATGTATCGCCTGTAGACAATTTTTTTTTTTTTTTAAAGATCTGCTGCTCCTTTTCCTTTGCTGAATATATGTGAAATCCTAGAGCTCATTTTCTCAATCAAAACTTCAATTTCTGCAACAATTTATAGTATGGACCAAGGTGCCTGATTATTCGACATAACAATCTGAATAGCCATAGCGGAGTACATATTCTTTAATCCTTTCCGTTTGCAAGTTCTTACAGCATAAAAATGCTCTCAATTTCCTAATAGGGTTCAGAAGAAAATCATATGATGAGGTCCCTGTGTCATCCTGTGCAAAACCACCACCCGCGAACAAACCTAGTTTTATTGCCCCTCACTGAGGCTTATCCCAATAGACAAGAACATGCCGTTTGACTTTAGGAGTCAACGTGATCCCCAATTTACTTCCTATCCATACATTTGTCATCCAAAATTTATCTTAGGGTTGATCAAATTGTGAAACTTCAATTGATTCATAGTTGCATTTATCTTGAAACGAGCAATGCACTACTACATATAATGTTTGCATGCTGACATAGTGTTGCATTGGATTGAATAGAATATTTCTGATTTTAAGGGAATAAAAATTTTAAACGGGTATCAGCCCTTGTAGTCAAAACAATCGCATCTCTTTTTCTCCTTTTTGAAAGCAATAGTATTTTATGATTTTAGGATAATCGTATGTCACGGGTTTTCTCTTGGTGTTTTGTTATGTTGTATGGACGCAATGCGTGTGTGTATAACATATGTACTTTTCAGTTTTCATGGATGACCATAAGGAAGCCGAAGCAATTAAAGAGCTTTCAAAAGCTATAGCTTTCAAGCTGGACCTACAGCTGTTCCATCTTCGAGCGGCATTCCACGATTCAATCCGTGAGTATGCTTCCACCATCCAAGACTGTGAGGCAGCCCTCTGTCTTGATCCCAAACATGCCGATACACTTGAACTTTATCATAAAGCACAGGAACGAATCAATGAACAACAAGAGACACGAGATGGAATATTGATGAATCATATTTGAAGATTCGTACGTGGCAATCTACTTGGTTATCATACTTTTTTTGTGCGAAGGAAGTAAGTAGTGATTTGTTTGATATCTCGTCTCAATCTTGTCCATTTACAACTTGTCGTTAGATTGGTCATAGTAATGACAGCTGGTGGAGAAATGGAGGACGAGATCTGTTGTGGAGAACGGATAGGAAAAAAAGGGAAATAGAATGGAAGAGTGAAAATCCCTGTAATTAGACATAGGTACTATTTTCTTGTCAATAGTAGTAGTGAATTGTTGAGATATGTAGCATTTACTACTCTTGGATTCTATTGTTCTCTAAAAGCATCTGTATATATGGAACTGAAGCTACTTGATAGTAAGGGATTCTATATATATCAAATTTGACATGAAATTGCAGAAACTCGTGTTATCCTTTACTCTAGTATATTATAGCTTAGTGTTCAAATCTTGTTTTGGGAAATTTTGAATGTTCTTCATTTAAGATTATTTAAATATAAAATAGCACATACATACGCGAACCTATGCATGCGTATAGATATGAGAAGTTTCGTGGCAAGCCCCACATTTTCAACCTGCATTTTTGGTGTGGAGGCGGGCTCGACCTGCCTTACATGTCTAGTTAAAAATTGTTTATCAAGTACTTATGTTAGGCATGAAACTATCATATGGTATAACAAGGGTCATGCGATATTGTAGCTCTTCATTTGCTTTGACTACGAGTTCACTTGCAATTATGTTAAACGTAATAACATAGAATTTTTTTTTTTTTTAAATTTATTATTATTTTTTTTCTATAGTGGATGTAGCATGTTTATAAATACTCTTTCTTTCGCATATGATCTGTTTAACGAAATTGACATAATCATACATAACAGGTCAAGATATATAATAATAGAGAAACTTTCACGTTACGGCAGTTAAAACGGAACATAGACACCAAGCCATTGTTCATCTCATCTTGAATCTTGGACACAAATCCTAACTTAAGTATTCATCTTTAAGCCATCATGTCAGTCCATATTGTAGAGGCATGATGATTTTCTCAAAATTCTATATTTAAAAGAGGAATTAGAATGAATGTAATAAAAGTCAATCATAGAAGATAAATGCCTAATTAACATTGAGGAGACTTAGGAATCTACCTTGGTTGATAAATAGTTTGTTTGTGTTATTAAATATATCCCTCTAGAAATTCGTATATGAAGGGACATCCGAGGCACGTAAAAATCATTTGAAAAATACTGTACACACTCTTATATATACACGTTGACACTCGTATCATATTTAATTTGATTGGCTGATCTAAGTGTCGGAATGCTTCGTCTATGTAAAGACTTTATTGGGCAATCCAATGCCACCATAAACATGTATTATTTTACAAGTCAATATCGACAACAACAAATGAAGATTATTTAACATTTTGACTAAAAATAAAGTTTTCCATCGAATTCTCTATTCAACAGCATATGCTAGAGTTAATGATTACTAGGGACCATAGAAGACTTATGCTAGCGTTAATGATTACTACTACTAGGGACCATAGAAGACTTTTGACTTTACGAAAAAATAAGAAAAGTAGGTATTACAAAATATACGCGGAAACAACCACTAAATGATGTCTGAAAAACTGTCGTTGAATTGTCTTCCACTTCGCTTATAAATCACTAATGGAAACGAGTGTTAGAAGAAGCTGGCTAGGTTGTATAGAAACACTACTAAAAAATAAATTTCCACCGATAGAAAATTATCAACGGATTGCATTCGTTAGTAATTAGAAACGGATTATTCGTTGGTAAAAGTAATTCACTTTCAACTACGATAATTAGCAACGAATTTTTCGTTGATAACGATAATATTTTTTTACCAACGGATATTCTGTGCCTCATGTAAACGTTGAACATTTGGATCTTTCACCTATGAATATTTCGTAGGTGACGTACCAAATATTACCAATGGATGCAATCCGTTGGTAATTAGAAACCGATTATCCGTTGGTAAAAGTAATTCATTTCAACTACGATAATTAGCAACGAAATGTTCGTTTGTAACGATGATTTCTCTTTACCAACGGAATTTTTGTAGGTGACGTACCGAAAATTACCAACGGATGCAATTCCGTTGGTAAAAGTGGTAACTCTTCTCCAACGGATATTCCGTGCCTAATGTTATTGTTTAATTATTTCATATTACCAATGGAATTTTCGTTACTAATATTAATCAATTTCAAAAGAATTTTTATCCCACATCAGAAGTTCACAACAAAGTCTTTGGAGTTATCCTCAATAAATTTGTGATCCAGTAAGTGATTAAACAATTTTTTGGGCCTTTCAATTCAGTTGGCTAAAAATTAAAAAATTATAATTATTAAATAAATAATAATAACAATAAATAAATAATTTTTTTTACAACGCTTCCCCCATGCGACTATTTACAACACTGATTTTTACCAATTGTAAAGATAGACATTTACCAACAGAAAGTCTGTTGGTAATGGTTAAGATTATTACCAACGAAAATTTCATTGGTAAAAGATTCACACTTTATCAACGAAAAATTCTTTGGTAAAAGGTTTACGCTTTACCTACGGCGCGATCCGTTGGTAACTATCAACGACCCTCAAAATAGCAACGGATTTGTGGTTGCTAATATTCCGTTGATAAAGAGTAATAGTAACGGATATCGTGATTTCAGGAATGGAAAATTTGTGCCTAAAGCTATGTTTTTTAGTAGTGAAATTTTTTAAATCACGAAAAAAAAATTATATAAGATATGTTTGATACACGCGAAGAATAAAAATAAATCTTACTTTTTCCCAATAACATTTGGAAACTTTAAAAATTAAAATGACCAAAATATTTGAAAACTTTGGTTAAGAACTACATATAGTTATGAGCTTTATTGATCTTTTCTTGCTTGCGAATCTCCTTCTTCCTTTAATGAAATAGACCGATCTTCCTCAATCATCTTGATATGATTATATCAATAAAGTTGCGGGCTTCATCTAAAATTCAATTTAATGTAAGTTTTAACCTTTATATCACAAAAAATTAACGATGAAAACTATGATATAATCATTATCTACAATATTTAAAAATAAAGAATTGAGGAGAAAATTTTGAATATAAATTTTACCCTTATATATTTAGCTATAGGTAAAAATATTCTTAACATCTATTTATTTTATTTAATACTACTAACATTTTCTCAAGCATTCATTTGTTATTTTATTTTAATTATGCACATTTTGCTTTGATTAAATTATTTGTTTTACTTGCTGTGTGCTGACCCCATTTAATGGTTTTATTCTATGTTTTTAATTCCACACGTTTTACTTTTTATATTTTGTGATTTTGGATATATTCAAAAATATAAATTATGCATTAATTTTGCGTTCTAATATTCACATGTGTATATACTTTATTTTTAAATTAAATTTATATTCAAATAGATCGTATAAGAATTCTATAATGTATTTTGAAGTTGTCATTCACAAAGGGTAAAAAATCACTTTTAGATATTTAAGTATGCAAATTGTTTGTAGAAACGGTAGAATTTAGTAATTTTTTGACATGTTTGCTTATTGTCAATTCAATTTAATACTTGATAATTTGATATTTTTAGTTCTTCATCCTCAAGGTATTTTCTTTTTTGTAAATTTCATTTCGTATTTGATTCTCTTTTTCTATCTTTTGTATGGAATCTAAATATGAGGATTTCAAACTCTCATTGAGCAAATTACATACTCGTTAAGTTTATTTTATTTTATTCTTATTTACTTGCCGAAAAAATTCATTTCTCTTTTTGTATTTGATTTTTTGAATTACAATGCCTCAAAATTATTATTGTTTTCCAGTTTTATATTTATATCCATATTAGATCAAAATTCTTTTCCACAATAGTTTCTTTCAGTTATGTAAGAATTAGTGTTTGCATCTAGAAAGGATTTTGGTCAATGAATTTTATTTTTTTAAAATAGTTCGATTTTTCATTCAGGTTTGGATCTATTTTCTCCACTTTGGTACATTTTTTGTGTCTCTTCTTGAAATATTATGTGTTCCAATAATTTATATAGGTATGAATATTTTTATATGATTTACATATTTGTAGATTATGTGAACTACAAATAAGAATGTTAAATATTTTATATGGTATACATTTTTCTAGATTTTGTGAACTACAAATACAAATGTTCCAATGTTTTGGTTTGTTTAGTTTAAATAAAGTTTGTGTTTTTTAATTGAGATTTAGATTATTTTTTAATTTTAAATTATGGTAAAACTATCTCATTACTCATGAATAGCTAGAGAAATGAGTATCTTAGTAAATTAGTATATATCTCCTCCGTTGTATTGATTTTAATGCACATTAGATTGACAATCCAAAATTCAATTTATTTATTTATTTATGTTGAAGTTTAGTCTAATAATTATCCTCTGTGAAGGAGTTATCAATCCAAGCTAATTCTTGATTTATTTACAAAGTTTAATAATTGAGTTTTTTTTATATATAATTTTTATTTGTTACAAAGAGAGGTATATGAAGTCGGTTCATCACAATAGAGTCGGTTTTTTTTTTTTATGCATCTCATTAATTCCAGCAAATGATGAAAAATATCCATTCAAATTAAAGAGAAAACAATTTTCAACAAGTCTATGCCTTGCAGTGACCATTAACAATGCTCATGGACAAACAATACCTAATGTTGGAATACACCTTCTTAACGTGTATTCTCTCATGTGTAACTATATGTCACATTTTTTCATGGAGTTTCAATGCAAACAACAAAAGTCTTGGCAAAACAAAAATAAAAAGACGAGAAGCTATGAGATGTTGACATAAACTATTGTGTACAAAAAAAAAGTGTTATTCATGTAATCAAACATTGCATTTCAATTTATTCAACATTTTCACATTATATACATAATTTCATAAAAAAGTTTTATTCATATATATATTTTTTAACAAATTTAATTTTTTTTTAACAATATCAATTACCTCAACTACTTTCAAAATTAATATTGGTACTTAAAATAAATATTACACATATCATTCATCCAATACATAATACGTGCTTACTACTAGTATATATAAAAATGATAATATAGAATGGTAAGAGCAATACACGTACTAGCTAGGAGTTTGGAAAGAAGCAAATATATTAAACACTTACAAGATGAATGATTACCCTACTGCTGATCTGATTAAACCCTAATGTGACCCTTGTTTGATTTTAATTTTTTGAGAATTGATTTTTGTGAGCAGTGATTTTTTTGGAGAATGTGTAATTAAAAAATAGGGAAAAAAATTATGGATCAACGTACAAAATTATTTCACTTGGACAAAGTGTGTTTGAAAATAAGTGTTTGAAAAAAAAAAAAAAAAAAACAAAAATCAAACAAGGGTTAAATTTAGAAGACAAATTAACTGTTTATCATCTGCCGGTAATTTCAAATGAACTAGAAGATATTTCCCCTACAGAAGATGAGTAAACTGATAATGTTGGGACAATAATGTCATCAGCTAATCCTAAAGCCATGAATCTTGATCTGATTTGATCCTCTCTCTTGGATCCAACTGAATTTAATTTATCAAAAACTGGCAGAATTTCATCCCTGTTAAGATATCTTATCACTTGCCTCATTGTAGGCCTCGGTTCGGGCATTCGATGAGAGCACAAAAGACCAAGTCCCAAAACTAATTCCATCTCTTCGACATCATATGTCGAATTCAGTTTGGGATCGACTGCATTGAAAATGTCGCCAGTTTGAAGAAGACAATCCAAAATCCGATCCACTAATATGACGTTCTGGTCTGGTTCGTATGCGACTGGCACTCTTCCGCAAGCGACTTCAAGAAGTAGAATCCCGAACGCGAAGACATCAGTGCTTTTTGAGGCCTTCCCAGTTCGTGTCAATTCAGGGGCGATATATCCGATTGTGCCTACGACATTGGTGGTGTATGAATTTTGACCATGATCGTATAATCTTGCAAGTCCAAAGTCTCCTAGTCGAGCATTCATGTCATGATCTATCAGAACGTTGCTCGACTTCACATCACGATGGATTACAACTCTCTCCCCCTCTTCGTGTAAATATAGCAGGCCGGATGCGACGCCTTTGATGATATTGAATCTTTGTTCCCAACTCAAAACAGTGCCATTCTTGGAGCTATAGAGTAAAGAATGAAGACTTCCATTGTGAACATAGTCATATACTAAAAGAAGATTACTTTTGTTCTTACACCAACCTTGAAGATTGACTAGGTTTTTGTGTCTTAACCTTCCCAAGCTTTCGATTTCGGCTGCAAATTCTCTCGTTCCTTTTAGAGTATCATTCGATGTTGTCTTTTTCACGGCAACCTCAGTTCCTTTAGCCCGTAAAACCCCCTTATAAACAGTTCCATACCCTCCTACTCCAATGATCTCTCCCTCCTTAAATCCCTTAGTGGCAACAAGAAGATCCTTGTACTGGAACCGGTGAGGACAATCCAATTCCCATTCCTCCAAAACCTCGAACTTCACCGCCTTCCGATATACAAAAATAATTATCAATGCCAGCAATAAGATTAATAACACAGCTGAAGAAGTGGCAATAAGTGCTCTTTTCAACTTATTTTGGGAGGAAGATGATTTCTCAGCCGGAATAGCAGAAAACTGAGAAACATCAAGTGGATCAGCAATCCCATTTAACTTGAAACTCCATCCATGGATGTAATGAGAGCTTGCCTTTTCCCCTGTGGCTGCTGAAAATCCAGCATACATATAATCCTTCATCACTGTTGATAAGTCAATTGATAGAGATATTAGAGGCTTGATTGGCTTGGAAATTGATAAAGGTGCAACTGTTACATTCACTTGTTTTGCTAATCCGTCATATTCTATCCAAGCCTGGATTGGATCTTTCTCCTCCAAATATAAGTCTTCTTTTTTCTGAGTCAACCCTTTGTAATACGACGCGGATTCCGAGATCTCTGACTTCATTCCGTCGATGTTGATTCCGATATGGTTGCCGTACCTGTCTGATTTCTCATTGTATCCACTAACTGTGTCGAATTCAACTATGAAAAGATGGTTTGAAGAGTTCCCATCATTTGATGGGTTGACTACTCCTAGGTATTGTCCCCCCTCGGCCCCGGAAAGTTGTGTCGACGGGGATAATATGAAGGCAAAGCCATAGCCCCCTCTGTTAGCTTCAGAAGGGACAATTTGGAATACAAAATGAGAGCTAAATGAAGAGGCATTAGGGCTACTGTTTTTTAACATAGGAATTTGCTTAGGATAAAATGCATGGCCTATTACTTTCTGGGATCTATCAGTAAGTTCTAATGCTTTATCCTTGATTCTGGCATATCCATCTAGGACAAGATTTGATCCGCTGAATCCATTGTATACAAAATCAATGGACTGAGATTTCAAGAAAAGGCTGCAGAAAAAGAGAAGACCTAAGGAACATGATGGTTTAGCCATGGAGGAAATTAAAAGTGGAGAAATTTAAATTCAGCTCAATTTGAACAATAGACTTATATAAAGAATAGAAAGTGAGGTTTGAGACACAAAGGACAAGTCAACACATTGGTGTATTTGACCACACGCAGTCCAAGATGGAGTCGGGGCACATAATTTTATTTTTATATTAGACTGATACATATTATTTTTAACTATAAAAAATTAAATGGGCTTGGGACTGGTCTAAAACCCTTGTCCCCCCTCCACCTCTGACTCCCTTCCAATAATGTCCACTCGATGAGTAACCAATATGTATTCGGGAAATGCTTCTTCACCAGGGGGCTTGACATGCCTCCTGTGCGGCCCCCACCCCCTAAAGCGGGGTTTCTGTTAGGGGGCATGTCAAGCCCCTTGGTAATACAGTAAAGTCCTATGTAATCATAACGAACCCTGCTAACGTAATAGGGAGGGTGTCAACCTCCCTATCCAACGCTCATGCAATCCCACCTTTTTTGTATTTTTTATTCACACGAGTTTCACACATGTGAGTTGATATCAATCAAGTGAGCAAACATTTTCTGGCAAAATTTTTTAATCCAATCATAACTCAGTTGCATGTATATCTCTTTTACAGAATTGGATGGTCTATACCCTAATGGTAGGGTTCCAATATATTCTCTAGTTAGATTTTGATTCTTGCATTCGTATGGACTCTTATATACATGCATCCTTTCATTCTAACCTATACGTAAAGGAAGGTTCGAAAGAGTTATAGTGGAAAATCATACTCGATCAATCAATCATTACTCTTTTGTGCATGTTTAGAAAGTGATCAAATAATTATAGCTTAATCTGACCAAACATACTTATTACTTACACGTTTTATAGAACTCATAATTACTATTTATTTATTATCCTCGTACATGACTCGTGACTTATAATCACTTCCAAAATATGTACTGAGTTTGGCTAAAAAATAATGAAATTTGAAAGCATGTATGAAAACTCTTATAATTTCTGCTCAAGTCAACCTTTATTTGACTTATTATTAGTATAAGGAACATTCTATTCATTAAATTTTCCGATGCTAAGTCAAACATTGACTTTTTATTTCTTGAAATGTCTAAGAAACAACTCACCAAAAACAAATCAATTTCTCTCTTTTTTTTTTTTTTTTTTGGGTGGTATAGGGATCAATGACTAGGTGACTTTTTCAATTAAAAGACTGGCATTTTTTCATGCATTGAAATACAGGAAAAGTCTATATAAGCAATTAATGCACAACAATTAGAATTATTTTTCCATGTGAAATATCTTTTAATTCGACGACAAAAAGTAGGGGGTCGTAGTTGGTGCAGTGGTGGTCCAATTTATGAATGAGTAGAACCATTTGAAGAGGGGCAAAGGTTGATAGGGATCGATCTAACGCGTAAATGAAAATTTTGAAAGTCTATGATCGACAAAATTTTCTTAGGTAATTAAGAGGTTGATCATGCGTCACTTCACTTTTTTTTTTTTTTTTTTTAATTTCTCTTTTAAATATAATTCTTTTTCGAATTTATTTTTCTTGTGTTCAGTTTTTCTTTTAAAATTTTATTTTTCCCTCAAAAATTGAAGACATTACGCTTACTTTGTCTTGTATCATTTTCTCCAGCATCGTCACATTGTACCATGTTTTACGACAAAAACTCCTAATGTATGCAATGAAAAATAGGGTACTATGCCGGTCACCTCTCTATTGACATTCCTCACATTCGAAGACTTCATCTACCAAGAGTTCTTCTCCTCTTACTCGGTCACCAAAGTAGTGCATTGCCTCTTGAGCTATACACTAGTTGCACAAAAATGGAAAAGCGAAACGGAATATGACAAGTGAAAATTTTATTTATGATAAAACGAAACAAAATATTGTGGAAATGTTGTATAAAAAGTTAAAATTTATTTTTACAGATAGAATATATAATTTTAAAATAATAATTCATATTTATATTAGAAATAATCACTACAAGAAAAAAGGTATTTTGCAACGTTCAGAAAACGTTGTTAAAAGGTTTTTGCAACGTTTTTGAAATGTTGCAAATCTCAGTGTTGCCATAGAGTGGGGGACCTTTCGCAACGTTTTTGAAACGTTGCGAAAAGTAGACCTTTCGCAACGTTTTTGAAACGTTGCGAAATCTCTACCTTTCGCAACGTTTCAAAAACGTTGCGAAAGGTCTACTTTTCGCAGCGTTTCAAAAATGTTGCAAAAAGGTGGGATCTAATGTTACAACAGTTATTTTTAATTATTTCACCTGTTTTTACTAATACCAATATATTTAGATAATAAATGAATCTAACATATGCAAATTAAGCAATATTTATAGTAGATGAAACTGAAATTAAAATTTTTCATTACATAATTTTGAACTATACAAAATAAATAAAATGGAAAGAAATGTATTCTTACATCTCCATTTCATCAAAGTACCTTACATATTTTTGAACCATACAAAATGGGTAAAATGGAAACAAATGTCTTCTTACAACTCCATTTCATCAAACTACCTTACATATTTTTGAACCATACAAAATAAATAAAATGGAAACAAGTATCTTCTTACATCTCCATTTCATCAAACTAACTTACATATTTTTGAACCATACAAAATAAATAAAATGGAAACACAAGTCTTTTTACATCTCCATTTCATCAAACTACCTTAAATGTCCTATTGTCCATTTTATACAAAATTCACTTGATACTAATATAGGAGCACTTTGCTTGGCTTTTACCTACAAGAAAAATAAGATATAATCATGTTGTCATGTTTCTCCACATATATAAGCCAAACATTGAAATTACTTTCATAGAAAAAGTAGTGCCAAGTACACTTGTCAATCGTCAAAAACTACCAATGGAGTCATGCTACTAGGAACTCTATGAAATGATAGCAAAACATGATTCATAACTTATATCATAAATATAAATAGAACTATAATTAGTCCACGAAACATACCTTCATCAAATAAGTCTAATACAACTCTTTGGCCAAGCAACAGTACTTCCCATGGCTTCACTAAGAGTTCGAATGTTAGGTGTAGATCTGTATAAGGCCAAACTATCCATGTACACTTCCTCAACCCAAACCTTCCAACAATCTCGTCCGAGTGGCATGTGATGCACCTTTGCACTTGGATCTGTTGTTGCAATTTTCCCTTCCGCTACAATTTCTTCCTCCTCAAACATGTACCAATGCAACAGTTGACACTTTGCATTTTCCATATGTGCAGTACCACTTCCCTGATTTGACTACAAAGTCAAAGAAAAAAATTTCTTTTCTAAATTAGTTTGCTATATAACTCCTTTATATTGAATAAACATTCTATAATGTAGGATAAAAAAAAAACCTGAGGAGTAAATGCATGTGAACTCCTATCCTCCATACTCTGTAAAATAATACAAGAATTATAAAAGTAAATAATACTAAGTTGTATTTACTATATTAAGCTTTATTATCATACGATATATATATATATATATTTGTAAAAGATTATAACCTGTTGAGATAGCTTAAGAAGTGCTTCAACCTTCTCTTCTAATGCTCCCATCCTTTCTGACTGAGTTTGTACTTGACTTTCTAGTTCTTTAACTCTGACATTACTTTGAATTCGTCCATCCACTATTGACGGTGCAACTCCAAATCCAAGTCCTCTAATTCTCCCATTACGTTCAGGACCTAAAATTCGAGCAACGGCATCATCACGAATGGAGTCTTCAGCTGGGGTATCAAGCATTGATTGGGAACACTCTTCAAGCTTTTTCTGCACTCATGGAACTCAATTTTTTTATTAACAAAGTGGTACATATAATAAATCAAATTCGTTGTTAGTCGAACGTTGATACAATATACATACTATAGTTTCAGCAACTGCTTCATTGATTGGTTTTCCATCTTTCCTAAGATGTCCACGTGTCCATACTCTAGTTCTCAATCCTTTTATCGACGGATTCTTTTTTCTCTGTAATAAATATCTAGTCATTAGCTCCAACTAGAATGGAACAACTCAATTAAGATGATACAAGATGTTTGTAAGTTTACCATTTCATGTGCAATGCGTGGATAACCTTTGCGACCCATAGTGTGGAGAAGCTTTTGAGATGTTCTCATGTTGCTAAACTTTGAACTTTTTTCCTGTTACGAAAACCAAAAAGTATAAAACAACAATAATTATAAAAAAATTGAAATTTCTTATGCAAAAATACTTACACAAAAGTCATCAGAAAGTGTATCCTTGAAAATTTTTTTCCCAAACCTCTTCAGATTTCACATTCTTTGGTCTAAGAAGGGCCACAGTGCGTGCTCTATTCACAGATGATTCAACCTGAGTCCTGATCTGTTTTCTCAACCTTGATTTGAATGTCCTCCAATACTTTCCCATACATTGAATTGTTATTTTTTGATGACAATCACTCACATTGAACCTTTGCTGTATTTGTATACATAAAAAAAATGACTTAAAAGAATATAACATTTTAATCTTAATAATTTGTTAAGAAATATACCTGTATGAAATTCCAAAGTTCCAACTTTTTCTTTCCATCAACCGAATGCCAATCTTTAATTACGACAGGTACGTGTTCTCGTACCATAGCTCCAGCTATGCTAGCAAATTTGTCTGAATGGAGTCTTCAGCTGGGGTATCAAGCATTGATTGGGAACACTCTTCAAGCTTTTTCTGCACTCATGGAACTCAATTTTTTTATTAACAAAGTGGTACATATAATAAATCAAATTCGTTGTTAGTCGAACGTTGATACAATATACATACTATAGTTTCAGCAACTGCTTCATTGATTGGTTTTCCATCTTTCCTAAGATGTCCACGTGTCCATACTCTAGTTCTCAATCCTTTTATCGACGGATTCTTTTTTCTCTGTAATAAATATCTAGTCATTAGCTCCAACTAGAATGGAACAACTCAATTAAGATGATACAAGATGTTTGTAAGTTTACCATTTCATGTGCAATGCGTGGATAACCTTTGCGACCCATAGTGTGGAGAAGCTTTTGAGATGTTCTCATGTTGCTAAACTTTGAACTTTTTTCCTGTTACGAAAACCAAAAAGTATAAAACAACAATAATTATAAAAAAATTGAAATTTCTTATGCAAAAATACTTACACAAAAGTCATCAGAAAGTGTATCCTTGAAAATTTTTTCCCAAACCTCTTCAGATTTCACATTCTTTGGTCTAAGAAGGGCCACAGTGCGTGCTCTATTCACAGATGATTCAACCTGAGTCCTGATCTGTTTTCTCAACCTTGATTTGAATGTCCTCCAATACTTTCCCATACATTGAATTGTTATTTTTTGATGACAATCACTCACATTGAACCTTTGCTGTATTTGTATACATAAAAAAAATGACTTAAAAGAATATAACATTTTAATCTTAATAATTTGTTAAGAAATATACCTGTATGAAATTCCAAAGTTCCAACTTTTTCTTTCCATCAACCGAATGCCAATCTTTAATTACGACAGGTACGTGTTCTCGTACCATAGCTCCAGCTATGCTAGCAAATTTGTCTGAATTATGGCCTACTACTTGCCCATATTCATTGAATTCGAGATCCATCTTCTGATAATTGCTTCCAGAAATCACTTTCACTTGTGTTGGACCCCTTTTCTTTTTCGAAACTTCTGCATTTGCATTTGTTGGCGGGGTAGTTTGCTCATCATTCGTCGGAGTAGATATAGAATTTTCTAGTTCACTCGATAGTCGTAGTCTCTTACTGGTCTCTCGAATTTGTTCAGCAATTGCAGCACTTCGTTGTTTAGAATTCTTTGAAGCTCGTTTCGTTGACTTCCAAAATGCAACATGCGAACAAAAGACAAATGAAATTATTTTTCAAACTTAACGAAATTCTTATGTATTATAAGAATACACAATTACCGCATAACTGTCCATTTTATGCAATATATCTCGCACAATGGAAATTCGAAAGATGACTTAGAGATAGAATCCAAATCTGTAACACCAAAAGAAGTAATGGTTAAAATCTATTAACAAATTATAAATATTCAATTTCTCATCACAACATGAAATAGCAGGTATATCGCATGTTAAAATATTAGCTACTTACCAAACTACTCTATGTATCAGAAAATAAACCTTCAACGTCTATCAACACATAATTCTCATCCTCATCAAGGCTGTATGAAATTCATTATGATATATCTAGTGGAATAGTAGCATCATAACCAGTATCTTCTTCCATTTGTGAAACATGAAAGTCTCTTGGTGGTGCTTGCAAAGCAACATACCAACTAGATGTCTCATTCTCTCTCGAATAAAATACTTGTTTCGCCTGCGTTGCCAAGATGAAAGGATCATTTTCAAATTGTCTGAGTCCCTCGTGAAGGTTAACCAGAGTGAATCCATCTTCTCTTTTTATTCCATTCACAATATTTGCCCAGTCACACTTGAATATTGGAACATGAAATGTGTTATAATCAAGAACTATAACATCACGTAAAACTCCATAATAAAGAACTTGCCCAATTGTATGTGCATTATCTTTTGCACTGGATCTACAAATAGTTGTTGCTTCAACTAAAATGCCACTGTTTTGGCGTGATTTTTCTGAATCTTTACTGTGAAATCTAAGACCATTTACGATAAAACTAGAATATGACATAGATTGGCATCTAGGACCACGTGCAAGCCACGTCAAAGTGTTCGAAACGTTGTCCATCAACAACTGATCGTTAATCTGTTTTTATGTGAAAAATGTTAGAAATAAAATAACTAATAGAACAACTAGATTTATATTACTTGAGTATATTCCAACCTTATCATCCAACCAGGCAGCAAAAGAATCAGTGTGTTTTTTGTGCAATAAAGTCTCATTTCTTTCTAGTCTCTTGTCAGAACTCTTGAGTTCATCCATATGCATCCTAGGTAAATACAATATGTCAACAAATAAATATAATCAAGAACTAAAATTTATTAAAGTGGATATTTAATAAGCATACTCTATGTAGGGTTGAACTTCTGTACTATTTAACAACACATAGCGATGAGCAACTTTCAACATCTCATCAGATAGTACAAACGGCTTCCCTTTAGAGATTGTACGCCCTACTACCAAGAAATCACTCTTATATTCTTCATTGCATACAAACTTAGAGCCTATTTCAGATGCCTGTGTTATGTATTTGCTACAAAACATTGCATTTTCTTCAACAATATAACGTTCGGCTATGCACCCTTCGGGTCGTGCACGATTCATAACATAATCTTTCAACACTTTCATATACCTGTACAGTTCGAACAAATATTTAAAATATGTAGGACCAAACTGATAATGATTTTTACTTTTGGAATAACATAGCAAAGTATTACCTCTCAAATGGGTACATCCAACGATATTGTACTGGTCCACATAAACGAGCTTCTCTCCCAATGTGGATTGTCAAATGAACCATTATATCAAAAAAGGAAGGCGGAAAATATCTTTCCAACATGCATAAGGTTTCAAAAATGTCCTCCTCTAATTGTTCGACATTATTTCTATCGACGGCTCTTTGACATATTTCATTGAAAAATGAACACAACTTGAAAATGGAGTTCCTTGGTCCTTCGGGAAGAAGTCCCCTCAACGCAACTGGTAATAATTGTTGCATTAAAATGTGACAATCATGAGACTTGAGTCCCACTATCTTACATTCTTCCACTGAAATGCAATTTCCAATATTAGATCCATAACCATCGGGTAATCTCAAGTTAGCAAGCCTTTTGCAAAACATTTGTCTCTCTACTTTTGATAAGGTATGAGGAGCAGCGGGTAGGTATAATTTATTTCCTCTACTCTCAGGATGCAAATCATGCCTAATGTTCATTTCTTTTAAGTCCTTACGAGAGTTAATGCCATCTTTAGATTTTCCTTTAACATCCAAAAGTGTATTGAGGATGCTATCACAAATATTCTTTTCCACGTGCATCACATCCAAATTATGACGTACAAGCAGAGTCTGCAAATCAAATATCAATATTTCAATTGTATCATGATAATTTACACGCAATTAGAAGTATTAAATTTGAAACGTTACAACAATTACCTTCCAATATGGTAGATTGAAAAATATTGATTTTTTCTTCCACGTTACATTAGATTGAGTAATATTCTTCTTCCTCTTTCACTTACCGCATTTTCCCCAATCATTTGTAATTTTATCAACTTCGATAAAATCTTCTTCACCATTTTTTATCTTCGACCTAATACCGCTTTCAATATGTCCATTAAACCAGCTCTTTTTCGTGCGAAATGGATGATCAAAGCCAAGAAATCTTCTATGTCCCATGTACGCAAACTTCCTACCATGCTTCAACCAGAGTGAACATGTATCTTCACGACAAATAGGGCATGCAATTTTTCCCTTGACGGGCCATCCAGATATATTTCCATATGCAGGAAAGTCATGTATTGTCCACATCAAAATAGCTTTTAAATTGAATGTAGACTTCGTAACTATATCATACGTCTCAACCCCATCATTCCGTAACAACATTAAGTCATCTACAAGTGGTGCCAAATAAATGTCTATGTCATTACCAGGCTGCTTCGATCCCGGGATCAATAAACTCAACATTAAACTTTCCTTTAACATGCATACTGAGGGAGGCAGATTATATATAGTTAAAATTACTGGCCAACAACTGTATGTAGAGCTAAGATCTTTGAAAGGATTAAATCCGTCAGTAGCAAGACCTAATCTAATATTTCGAGGATCTGATGCAAAATGTGGCCACCTTCTGTTAATTGTTTCCCAACTCAATGAATCAACCGGATGCCTAATTTTGCCGTCTGAACTTTTATTACTTGAGTGCCATATAAGTTGTGTTGCCATCTCATCTATTCCGAACATTCTCTTGAATCTTGGTATGATAGGAAAATAACGTAAGACTTTTGCTGGAATTTTTTTCCCAATTTTTTTAGTCCGTTGGTTAACTTTCCATCTTGAGCAACCACATTTTGGACACACCTCAGCATGTTCAAGCTCCTTTCTATATAGACAACAATCATTAGAACAAGCATGTATCTTCTCATAGCCAAGATCAAATTTATTCACAATTTTTTTCATCTCATAAAATGAGTTGGGAAGTGTATTATTCTCTGGCAACATGTCTTGAACAAGATTTATGAGTTCATCGAAACCACTGTTCGATAAACCATGTGAAGCTTTATGCTTAAGCATAGCAACTGAAGCTGACATTTTTGTAAACGCCTTACAACCAGTATATAAAGGAGTTTCAGCATCGTTAACTAAACTTTCGAGCTCTTTCTTTCTTCTATCAGGAGGGTTTTCAGGATTTATATCATGTTGTGCATAGAAGTCCGTAAACATCCTACGTGACCCGAGCATTTCTACATCAACGAAATTCAATTCATTTGATTGTTCTCCATGAAATATCCAGACGCTGTATGTAGGATCCATACCCTTAATGACCAAATGTTCGTAGACTATATCATAATGGTGATGCATTAGATTTCTACAATTAACACAAGGACATACTATCATTTCTGAATTACAAATTTCACGAGCTCGTTCAACAAAATTATGTGCTCCATCTCTATATTGTTCTGAAAATCTGCAAGATAAAATTTATGATCGTTATACATTAATATCTTTTTTTTTTTGTCTGAGTCTCTAGATTTGTAAGATTAATTTTAGATTATCACCTTGATAAGTGCAGCCACTCTTTGTCCATTATAGCAATATTTGATCGGAATAAAATCTATCCGCTAGTTATCAACATTGAAGAACCACAAGTCTGAATGGAATTGAATAAATGCATAGAATAGGCAAAAGACAGAAGTGGATGCTAGAAAACCATGCCGACGTTTTCAAGGAATCCTAACCATGCAATTTGTTGATATATCAGATTAAACTCGTGATGTTAAAAATGTGATGTTAAAAAAACTCATGTTAAAAAAAAAAGCTAATGTTATATTAATTCAAGTTTAATCTATCTAATGCCCAATGATTAACCTAAAAAAAATTACAAAATATCTCAATCATCTCACAATTAGAGTTTTCAATATAGTTACTACGTCTATGTGCGCCTGTGCAATTGTTGATTCTACAATAATCAATCATATATGCCGACCAGGCCACAATTATATAAGCCGACAAGGCTTCAAACATTTTCAGTCTCTTCAATAACAAGATAGGGCAAGCCATTGCTTACCTGAGAAGTAGAATTTCACGAAAACTATGGGGTCAGATATTTGTAAAATTCCGCCATCACAACTCACGAGCCTGAAATAAATTACAATGAATAAGCCATTTATTTATAGAACAAATGATCTAAAAGAAGCTAAAAGAACTTCTAATAAACTAAATCTTATCGAAATATTAAATCTAATATTAATCAGTGAAAAAAAATCCCCGAAAGGGTAAAAAAATCTCCAGTAGTTAAGTTAAAAAATCACAATAGATCAATTAATGTTAAATAAATAAACGGCATTGGCATGCATGATTGTGTTTCCCAAAAACCCAAGAAACGGAAGAGTTGAATAAATGGTTGTCTTGTAAAAATGAAGATATAAATAAATTGTGAAGATATAAATAAACCCAAACCCAATTTTTTGGTGAAGATATAAATAAATTCACGTCATCTTTATCATTTATGCATCTCCAATGTACTCCTATTACTCAAGAAAATGATGAAATAAAACAAATTTATTTAATTGTTGCGGAAACTTCAAAAAATAAACTTGCGTTAGGTTAAATAATTAAACATTACGAAGACAATATGAAATCCTAAAAGACACAGAAAAACAGATTGGAGAAGTCAATTTTAGATATACAAGATATCCGTGTTACTCCGCTCCTATGTTAACTTCCATCTCAAATTGACTGGAATGAGTTACCTTAACAACTCACATGTTAACTTGCAATCAAGCAACCAAACAAATAAAATGCAATAACAGCAGTCTACCAGGTTCTTTAATTAAGATTTCCTTTTACTGGAATTTTATAATAGTATGGATACCACCCTCTAACTTAACCACCACCACCACAGAAAGCGTGATTACTGCTGCACATGAACTCCTGTAAGTTGTATTCAAAATAGGAAGATGTCCATTTGCAACTTAGATCATAGAGCAAATAACTGAATACTAAACTCAATTTTAACAAATTGTCATTCATAAAGGTAGCTGGTGAAATTTTTGTTCACACTACAACAATATTTATTGGAAAAGAAAGGTTATGAAACAGAAAAACAACAAATATAACAAATTTCGAATAGTTAATATTCTGATTGTGTGAAAATATTTACAACCTAAAATGAACAGCAGCAAGAAATTCGAATAGTGGAGGTTACTGGGGTGTTTTGAGGTAGTTGAAGGGTAGATCCCACTTCGGCAGTCCAGGAAATGAACAGCAGCAAGAAATTGAAAGTTCGAGTTCAGAATGGCAATAGAGTTTTATTTGATATTGGGTTGGGTCGGTTTAACTGGGTTTAAAACCAAACCAAACCAATCTGACCCAAATAATTTTTAAGAAAATTACCTAAAATCCATCTTTGTGCATACTTCGTCGCTGGATTGTTGCTGAACTCAGAACAAAACAATGAAGCAAAAAATACTAGAACTTAAATTTCTAATTAATTCCCACAACAATTGCAGATCATTAACTTGTAGGGTTTAATGGGTGGGGGTACCCTTTTACACATACTTGTATATACATATATATATAAACATCACAGACGTGCAATTAGAAGAGGACCATATATATTTTATAAATTGATTTATAGTCATTGCAAAACAAAAGAAGAAGAGACAATATTAAACCCAAAAATGTCATGGGAATTCCCTCTCTACAATAAAGACGTGCAATTAACGTTCCTTCCAAATTGCCATTTTTCGGACTGAAACATTAATTAAGCCAAAAGCAATAGTTACAGCAGGATTAAAATGTGCACCAGAAGTCTCCAGTAGGCAGAACGACTCCGGTAGACCATAGACCAGGGCAATGCAGATTTCAGTCCGACAAAACCAAACACAGAACCCCAAACAGAAATCCGTCGAACAAGTGCCAGAAAACAGTAATTAATCCAACCAAATCAGAAACACAGCGTGAATAAGACAATATTAACTCACCAAACTGAGTGACCAGCAGATGACTCGAAGACTGCAGATTCAAAGTGGAAGTTGCTGACCGGCAGATGAATGGTACCGCCTGGGATGGAGATGGCGACGACGAGAAGGTGGGCTGTAGGTCGATGGTAGGGATGGAGATGGAGATGGAGATGGGGATGGCGACGAGAAGGCAGGGATGGAGATGGGGATGGCGACGAGAAGGCGGCAGTGGAGATGGGGATGGCGACGAGAAGGCGGGATGGAGATTTGGGGATTGGTCGATGGTTAGGGTTGTTGCATTTGGGCGGTTAATTGATAAGTAAGGTTGTGGGGGTGTGGGCTGGTGGTTGCAACTTTTGGGCCGTGGAAATGGTATGTGCAAAGCAAAATCTTTTTAGCAACGTTTTTGAAAACGTTGCTAAAAGTGAAAATTTTGCAACGTTTTAAAAACGTTGCGAAAGATGTCTTATAAACACGTTGCTAAAAATAAACCTTTTAGCAACATTTAAAAAACGTTGCAAAAGAAAAAAATTTAGCAACGTTTATAAAACGTTGCGAAATGTTATATTTGGCAACGTTGTATAAATGTTGCTAAAGGTGACTCTTTCGCAACATCTAAAAAACGTTGCAAATGGAAAATATTTTCACAACATTTAATAAACGTTGCAAAAGGGTAACAATGACAACATTCACTTAAAAAATGTTGCTATATCTCAATTATGGTAACTAATGGCAACATTCATATATTAGAATGTTGCGGTTGACACCTTTAGCAACACTCAATTAGTAAATGTTGCCTTTTATGTGTTGCAAAAGACTATTTTTCTTGTAGTGAATTATAAAGTAAATGAATTAATAATAATTATGCAACGACTTTGTTATGAAAGTAATAGCATAGAAAAGCTATAAAGTGTAGTGAGACCTCCCTTTGTCTCTTTGGTGCTTGCTCGTCATTTCCAACCTCAGAATTTTGTCAAGTATCCTGTAAAAACATCTGCAAAGTGGGCTATACGTGTGCGAAATTTCCTCATAATAAATTTTGAAGAGATCGAGGCATTAATCAGATCGATAAAGTTAATCGTACACAGGGGTGTCCATAGCCTCACATGAGGTAGGGTCCACTTAAATAAAAAAATATTTTATTCAAGTGGCCCCACTCACATATGAGGGTGTAGACATTCTTGTGTACAAAAAATTGTGTACCTTGACACAACCCTAATCAGATTATAATTTTAGAATGTATTATTCCTAAGGGCTCACTATCAAAATAAGTTGTTTCATCAATTGAAATGTTATTATTTTACTATCTTTATGATAAATTAAATTAACATGGTCTGATTCAATATGCCTATTCTGAGAAGTTTGCAAATTTCAAGCACAATCGAAACTGTCCCAAAAGAACACGAAATAGTACTCACAGATTATTTTATAAGAAATGGATGATGTTTTTAATAATTCATTAACCAAGTAGCTGAAAAAAGAACGAAGGAACGCGACCAATCTTACCAATTGGAAAAAAAAAAAAACTTGCTGTCATCCTAGAAAGTTATAAGAAATTAGAATATACGTAAACGTGTTTCCTATCGAGGATAAATTGAGGCAAAAACTATATATAGACAAGTTATAAATCACCATTACTAAAAGGCACGAGTAAGTAATTATATGTATTATTTTAAAACTTAGGTTGCAATTTGTGGAAATTATAGAAATTGAAACTCCATTTTTCTATGCCAGAAGTTTCAGAATTTTATATTTTTTTGTGTCCCAGGAATGTGCTTCTTGTTCTTTTAAAGGTCAGCATTTTCTCCTACTATATTAAAAGAGGTAGTTTTTGAGGGGACAGGTGTTGACAATTTGTATCGTCAACAGAAATGACGTCGTTTCACGCCGTAATTTTTTTTTTTTTGCGCATCATAATTACTGTCAAACCTACTATACTATACTATATATATATATATATATATATATATATATATATATGTGTGTGTGTGTGTGTGTGTGTGTGTGTGTATCCTATCCTATCACTACAAGAAAAATGACCTTCAACAACCAATGAAATAGTCGTTGAATGTGCATTTTTGGTCGTTGATCACATTCAACGACCGAAATCAATTGGTCGTTCGTTGGTCGGCAAAGAGGTGTTGGCGATTGTATTCAACGACTAAAATACATTTGGTCGTTAAATGTGCTATTTTAACAACTAAATACCTGGTCGTAAAGGATTTGGATTGACAACCAATTCTTTTTTCAACAACCAATTTTTTGGTCGTTATATCAACTATATTTGTCGTTAAATTACAATGAAAGTAACCAAATTTTAGTTGTCTTTCATTTCAACAACGAAAGAAATGATCGTAAAAAATTAAAATTAACAACCAATTTTATTTCAACTACTACTTGATTTGTCGTTGTATTAATTATTTTTGATAAAATATCATTGAAACAACCAAAATTTAGTTGACTTTTTTCAACAACAAATGAAATGGTTGTAAAAAATTTATACTAATAATCAAAATATTAAAATAAATAGAAATATAATTATCAACGATAATATTAATTATGAATTCATAACTTTCACACATTCACAACACACTACAGCAAATTTTTTCCACAATCATAAACGATTATAAAAAGTAAAGAAAGTTAACTGTAAATCATATTATAGAACTAAAGTTTTCCTCGTATTGAATAAATTAAAATATTCCAACAACAACTACAGATATATGTTAATTATATGAAATATACATTACATAATAATACATTAAAACCAGTTTCTCTTTCTCCATCTGCATAAGAAGAAGTTTCTGAATTAACCCCCAAATTCATCATCCCAGCTTCATTGTTACTAGTGCTTCTACTGCCGGGAAAAAATTCATATTCCATCAACAAAGTTCCATTTCCTGTACTTGAATTTCCCTTCCTGTGAAATGCCACTGCCTCCACGCCCTACAGTTCATAAACAAAATTTATATGTTAAATCTTTGGTGTTCTACTATAGCGATAAAAATATTAAGTTTGATAAGGCTCACCGACTAGCAATTGCGAACTGAATAACCGGAATGAGGGATGATTGGTGGTTGTATTCCAACTTCTTGATTTTCTTGGTTTATATTAAATTAGTTACTGGAAACAACAATAAATTAGTTATGAAATAGAAGCCCCAGAAAAGAAAAAAAAAAAAGAACAACAGAACAATGAAGGAGAAAGGCGCTCACTACTTACTAGTCACTACTCACGAGTCACGGGAGGTCCGTCCGTCCGGTCTGGAGTTTGTCGGAGGCACGACAGCCTGTAATAGGAGGTGGAGGCTCGCCGCGTCAGGCGTGGAAGTTGGAACGTGGATGAGGGTTTGAAACCGGCCGCCACTGTCCATGAGGAGATGAAGTTATGGATTTGAGTTTAGGTTTTTGGAATGCAATGAAATGAAATTTTAGGAGCCAAGCGAATTTTTAAGCGGGAAGCGAAATTTTAAGATGAAAAAATGAAATCACATTTAATAACTACAAAAGTAGTCGTTGAATATCGAATTTTTCTTTAATTTCAATAACGAGATAAAATTAGTTGTTGTTTTAGTCTATTAACGACCAAACATTATCGTCGTTGAATGTTTACTATATTTTTTATATTTTTAACAACCAATTACATTGTCGTTGAATATGTACAAATATTTTGGTGGAAATTTTTGATTTGGCGCCCACTCACAACGACCAATTGTAATTTGGTCGTAGAAAATATAGAATTAACAACTATTTTTTGGTCGTCATAAAGTATTTCCAACTACTTTAAAATTTGATTGTTCATCATCCATTTTCTACAACCAAACATAATATTTAGTCGTTGAAAATAATTTTTAACAACCAGACTGATTTGGTCGTTGAAACATTAGTTGTTAAATGTCATTTTTCTTGTAGTGTATCCTAATCCTAATCCTAATCCTAATTTTTGAAGGGACGGGTGTTGGTAATTTGTATCGTCAACAGAAACGACGTCGTTTCATGTCGTAATTTTTTTTTTTTTTTTTTTTTGCTTGTCAAAATTACTGTCAAACCTATTATATATATATATATATATATATATATCCTAATCCTAACGTATATATAAAAGAGCTATATAAAAGAATGAGTTTTTTTTTTTTTTTTTGCCACGTGTCAACAATTTGTATCGTCAACCAACACGACGTCGTTTCTTAAGTATAAAATGAAAAAACAAAAAATAAATTTAAAACTCTTAGAGAGAGGTATCGTCAACGAACACGACGTCGTTTTTTAAGTAAAGTGAAAATAAAATAAAATTAAAAACTCTCTCTCTCTGGGAGTGACGATCTCAGATATGAGAGTGTCACTCTTAGTGACTCTCTGAGAGTAACACTCTCATTTCACGTCATAATTATTATTATTATTTTTTTGAGTGTCAGAATTACTGTCAAACCTACTATATATATATATATATATATATATATATAATATCATATCCTAATTCTAATTCTAATCTTAATCCTAACTATATATAAAAGAGCTAAATAAAATAGCGAGTTTTTTTGGCCACGTGTTAACAATTTGTATCGTCAACCAACACGACGTCGTTTCTTAAGTATAAAGTGAAAAACAAAAAATAAATTTAAAACTCTCGGAGAAAGTGTAACACTCTCAGAGAGTCATTTGTCAACAAACACGACGTCGTTTCTTAAGTAAAGTGAAAAAAAAAATTTAAAAACTATATATCTCTCTCTCTCTCTCTCTCTGAGAGTGACACTCTCAGAGTCTCTGAGAGTAACACTCTCATTTCACGACGTAATTTTTTTTTTTTTTTGCGTGTCTGAATTACTGTCAAACCTACTACATATATATATATATATATATATATATATATATATATATATATGTATATGTATATATCCTAATCCTATAAAAGAGCTATATAAAAGAGCGAGTTTTTTTTGGCCACGTGTCAACAATTTGTATCGTCAACCAACACGACGTCGTTTCTTAAATATAAAATGAAAAACAAAAAATAAATTTAAAACTCTCAGAGAAAGTGTAACACTCTCAGAGAGTCATTTGTCAACGAACACGACGTCGTTTTTTAAGTAAAGTGAAAAAAAAAAATTAAAAACTCTCTCTCTAATAGTAACACTCTCACACTCTCGGAGTCTCTGAGACTGACACTCTCATTTCTGAGAGTGACATTCTCAAAAATGAGAGTGTCACTCTCAGAGACTCTCTGAGAGTAACACTCTCATTTCACGTCGTATTTTTTTTTTTTTTTTTTTGCGTGTCAGAGTTACTGTCAAACTTACAATACTATATATATATATATCACATCCTAATCCTATCCTAACTATATAAAAGAGTTAGTTTTTTTGGCCACGTGTTAACAATTTTTATCATCAACCAACACGACATCGTTTCTTAAGTATAAAGTGACAAACAAAAAATAAATTTAAAACTCTCAGAGAGTCATTTGTATCGTTGACGTCGTTTCTTAAGTAAAGTGAAAAAAAAAATTTAAACTCTCAGAGAGAATGTAACACTCTCACTCTCTGAAAACTAAATTAAGATGATTTTAAAAAAATTAAAATTTTTACTCTAATAAAAATATCTAATATATAATAAATATACAATTCGGCAAAAAAATATCAAATATTTCCTAAATATTCAATTATAACAACACTGAAAACTAAATTAAGATGATTTTAAAAAATTTAAAATCTTCACGCTATTAAAAAGATCTAATATTTAATAAATATACAATTTGACAAAAAAAAAAATCAAATATTTCCTAAATATTCAATTATAACAACACCGAAAACTAAATTAAGAAAATTTTTAAAAAAAATTAAAATCTTCACGCTAAATATATATATATATATATATATATATATATATAAAATCAAAGAGTGAGTTTGGTTTTGCCACTATTCATAGGATTCCGTGCCTAATTTTTTATTTTTTATTTTCATCTGTCATGCCTAATTTTTTTTAAAAAAAAAAAAAAATTAAAGCACATGTCTCACACAGGTACGAGACACCTTTCGCACTGTGCTGTGAGACACTGTGATGTCTCGCACAGTACGAGAGACATTTCTCGCACTATGCTGTAAGATACTGTGCGAGACAGCATAGTGCGAGATGTCACTTCCAAGATTTTTCTTATTTGTTCATTTTTACACGCAATTGTCATCACGCCTAACTCCATTCTGCCTTTACCATTTCTCACGCAGCCATCGATAGAGTCAATACTGTACCATCATACCCAGCTTTTGGTCTCATTACCACTTTACATTCTTTTACTTTGCCCACGAAAATCTCTTCATTTTTTCCCCTATGTATTTTACCAAAGCGAGCGATGAACATTTACTCTCTGTGACTTACTTTTCACCCAGAATTATTTGTTTATCTCGCAATTTCTATTACTTTCTATCGAAATTGTTGAAAATTTCATTTTTTTTTCTTCATGTATTTGAGTTGGAGATTTAGTGTAAGAACGTGTATTTTTTTTTATTTTTTTTTTTTGCAAAATTTGACATGTGTTTCTTCCATTCTAGATTACATGATTTAGAGTTTCAATCTATTCCAACCTGATTATGTGCGAAGGTGAGAGTTTATTATGCTCATTTTTTTAGGTTCTTCTTGTTTGTCATGTGCTATTTACTTTTATTGTTATTGCATCGATTTCTTCTTCTCCTATATATGTTGCTTTTGTTCTATTAGTTAAGCCAAATATGTTTTAGGGCTCTATTTGAATTGTATTTTGAAATGGACTATATGATTTCTTTCATGTCATCAGTGGATTGAGTAACTAGCATGATGTATATTCATAGATAAAGCTTTGATTGCTAAAAATTGAGGAAGTGGAGAAAGATAAACTAGATTAAAGAATGGTTTCTTATGAATCTGTTTAACCTAAAACAAAGACGTACCTTCAATGAAGTGCATATGAATTCCAAGGAAGTTATTGCGTGTATAAGGATTCTTCTAAAAGAAAGAATGCTATGTTCAAGAGGCAGTTGAAAATTTGGATAAGCTTCAGTGGCTATGGATTGTCTTAGACATATTGGTCAATTTATTAGTATGATGTTGAAATCCTCAGGTTGTAAATTTAGATGCAGTCTTTGTGTATATGGTTTATCAAGAGGATTCTTATCTTGTCCAGAAAAAGAAAAACATAAAGTGACAACTAAAGCAGAATCTCATCATACAAATACACGTGATGGTTTGTCATATTTGGCTTACCTAATAGAGATTTCCTTCTTTGAAGTTGTTGCATGTTAACTTGCCTGTGTGAGTATTCTAAAGTATCATCTGATTTTTGTTCTGCAGTTCTGTTGCTGATCTGGTAGGTAATTTATATATGGCAAGTCATTGCCCCAAATTTGGATTCCATTCCGTGTTAAAACTTGCTACAATTAGAGGTCAGATAGGAAATTTCTTACGTTGATCTAAACCCTCTAAGATAACAATTAGTCCTTGTTATTAAATTCATGTGGATATATCTTTCTCTCAACCACCACCTCCATTTCTTTATTTTTTTATTATTCACTGGCAATTAGAAGTGATTATCTTTCTATTATTTGGTAAACTTCATATGGTTTGCAACTGTCTTTCTATACCCAATCGAAATTCAAGAAAGCAATCTAATTCTTGTCAATTATTGAGGAAGGTTGACTTTTAACCCAACTGAAATACAAAGGCTGATGTTTATTATGTGAGAATGCAGAGGATCATCAGTCTTTATTTCATATTGGTTGAAATGCAAAGAAAATTATGGCTATCTTAATTGAAAAAGATCAGGTGTGAGAATTAGTTAAGAACTTCCTTTGTTCAGATTTGACTGCACGCTATCGTGATATCCACCTCCCCATATGATGTCCTTTGTTCTATCTTTTACTTGCTTGTTTAAAAGGTAAAAAAGAAGAAGTTAAATTTCCATTAGTAACTTTAGGTTGAAACCCAAAAAGAAGAACCAAAAGAGACAAAGAGAACTAAGATTTGCATTCATGACAAAGAGTGAAATTGAACATTTGGATGATAGATATAGATGGAGAAAGTACGGTCAAAAGGCTGTGAAAAACAGCCTCTTTCCTAGGTATATTCGCACACGAGTATACACACTACTTATACTTATTGTCAAAGTGTTGAGAGCTTGATTTTTTTATTATTATTATTTTTGGTGTTTTATATTTGGGCTAGAGATTTAGGCTTTGAAGTTTATTTTTTTATATTTTTTTCCTTTTTTTTACTTAAATATTTACTGTTCCAATTTTTCATATCTGTTCCTGGTTATTTTTTTAATCCATGTTCATAGTTCCTATTTTAAATTATTTTACAAATGCTATAGATGTTCATGTTATTCTTCCATGCCGAAAGACATTGAAAATACATATAGTGAATCTCCCGACAAGTGATTTCCCTTGACTAGATCCCAATGCAGTCATCTTTGAAAGTAACATAAGTTTACTTTAATGTAGTTGCTGGATGTAGCCGTGCGATATCTTTGAAAGTTGGAAGTAGTGTATTGAAGCAAATGTTTGATGATAAATGGTAAATTTCAATACACATTCTTAAATGATTATTACTGTTCATATACAACAATATGCTTCTATCTAAATAAAAAATAATCTTTAATCCTTACTGCTAATCTTACACTCTCAACTAAAATTAATAGCACCTTGCTTTCTACGCTAATAAAAACACAATAACTACAGAAATCCTGCATCGCACGAAGCACAAACTAGTTATTAAAGAAATGCCAGTTTTTGGAATTTTGGGCTTGCTTTATTATTTGACTTATTAAATGGACATGTTATCACCTCGGGAAATTACCAGGATTGAGAATTTACAACTCTTAAGTTATATATTTTGTCAGAAAATCCAAAAGTCACTTCTTGATGGAAGAAGAGGGTTTTCCATTAAAGTAAACAAAAGAGTGAAATATCGAGTATTACTTGTGAGTTTCGGGAAATGTATGAATTAAAAATGATTTGACAATTCATAAACAATTTATAAACAGTAGCCAAACATGGATTAAAATAAGCGCCAAAACTTTGTGATTTTCCAATTTGCTTTTCATGTCAAGGTTTTATACCTGAAATTGATCAAAATTTAATTGTTAATCAATTCTGATGCATTTATATATGAATCTAATCAAGATATGACTTTTTTTTTTTTTTTTAAGGGAAGGAGGGCGGCACCTCCGAGATTTTATTAATATGCCCTCACTTGTGGCGGAGGAATATCGTGGTTACACGTGGAAACGACAAAAACATTAAATAAAGAAGTACTACTTCTACCAATATGACTTCTACCAATATATACAAACAAATATCTCATCACAATTCCCAACAATTCATGCTAAACAAGTGACATATGCATGACCAGTTAGTGAAATCTTTTTAACAGAAACTGTCAAAAAAATACAGAGAAAATCGACGGTTAGAGAACTAATTTCTATCAAAAATGAAATTAGAAACCAATTTCTCTTTTCAAGTACAGAATTGGAATGTAACATACAAAATTATTATCAATATTTCATCACAGTTCCCAACAATTCACTCAAGAGGGATATGTACTGTTGTGTTGGTATAAAATTTATGAAGGAATAATGCCACAAACATTGGAATTACAGATTTAAATAATGAAATTTGGAAGGTTGTTGATTGGAGCAAATCAAATATATATCTGTTTGATTATTATATTCATTTGATTACAGGAGGAATTATGATAAAATGATTAGCAAAAGCCTCAATGCAAAGGCAATTCATAAGCAGACAAGAAGAAAGATAATTGAGAATCTTCATCAGACTTGTTTTCTTCACTCTGTAATCTGATTAGGCCCCTCATTAGAAAAATATTAAGAACCTTAATTAACAATCACTAATCCTTAAAACATTATTTATAAAGATCAGACCTTCATATCCAAACCGTTAACTTACGTTCTATTTACAATGGGAGAGTTTAGCTTATCTTACCCCTTACCAAGATTAAACTTAAATTTATCTTAAGAGAAATGTCATAGGTTCGAATTCTGGAAACACCACAAGAAGCTGTGAAGGGTAAAATAGGTTAAACTCTCCTATAGCGGACACTATTGTAATTAACAATTTGGACATAGAGTGTGGATCGTTACATTATCCATCTAATCACAGCATGTACAATAGTTCAGACAAATATGGATCACTTCAAAAAGTATTAAGTCATCATATCATTAATCCTATCATTCAAGCATATTATTTAACCAGTTGATAGAAAACTACCAAACAGATATTGGGAGTCAGATACTTTCAAAAGATGATCTCTTGATTATAGAGGATTTGATTACAATTCCATAAAATAAAGGATATTTCTATTCGCGGTTCATGAAATATGGGGTTGATTAGCCGTCTTCTCTTACATGGTATCAGATTCAAAGACTCTTTTTCCGAGATAGGTTTCGCACTCAATAGCCAAAAATTCTCACTTCTAATAAAGTTCAGACCATCTTTCAACTGTATTTAGCAATAATCAGCCACTATACCCATGGGAGATCATCCCATCAACATAAACTATGATATTATCGATGCATACATGAAATAAAGAGGATATATATATAAAAGGGATAAAAATATTGTTCTAATTTTACAACACTCCAGAGACTACCATCAACATAATGATTTTACATCAACCTTTGCATGTTAGGTATAAACGTGTCACGATATGGGAGAATTCTATAAATATAAAAAAGCTCAAAGAAGAGTTTTAAATTTGTATGCTACAAGTTAGGTAATAACAGAAGTTTACCCCTCATTTGTACTTATTCCTGATAATCACCAATATAGACTTCAAAGACAAAAATAGATGAGAATTTTGACTTCCTCCATCTGTGCTAGAGTAATTTTTTAAGATAATTGACGGAAATGAAATAAGGATTTACCGAACACAAAATTAATGTCAACATTCTCTATCAAACAAGGCTGTCATTATGGGGAATTAGGAAGACTTGTGTGTCCACAGATGATTAACAACATATTAATCCTTAACCATGAAGGAAACCTGTGGGTCCCAAGTAGACTACTAATCACAAGATATTGATAATTGTTGATTATATATTAATATTATATTTGGCATGTAAACTTCCAAGAAGACTTCATGAAGGAAAGAGGACTTCTCATGGAACTTCACCAGAATAAAATTCTTTATAATAAGAGAGCCAATAGACAAGTCTTTCTATTTATAATTTATTGTTTTGTTGTGTCAAAATCTATCCCCAAATTGATATATATAAATGATAACCTGACTTTAGAACTCAAGCACCTGCTCCTCTGCAAGTACAATCAAGAAAATGATGCAATCAGAGAGAATTCTACCCTCCTGGGAAACCTTTGACATCCCATGCTCAAATCTTGATCAATCAAGACTTCATGATCCACAAATGGATTTTCTCATGTGGGATAATCTAGATTTTTCCTCTTCATTCATTTCACCTGAAGAATCCTCTGTTATTTCAAACTCAAATGTTCCAACCATGTTTTCTGATGAGTTATTTGATCTTCCAAATTTGAGCGATGGTATTTTCATCCCTTCACCCATGGAGGGATTGGAGACTATTTCAAGTGAAGAATTTGTAGACATCTGTGGATGGACAAATGAAAGTGATTATGATGGTAATTATTCAACTCTGGTCCCCATTTATGGAGAAGAATACAGTCCTTGTTTTTCACTGGAATCAAGTGAGGATTCAGTGGTGTTTCCATTGACAAATGGGTCAAATACGTTGCTAGGAGACGTGGAAATGGACAATGAAATGAGTCTCCATCACCTAATAAAGGCCTATGGAGAAGCCACAGAGAATGGACAGCAGGAGCTTGCCCAAGTGATTTTAAACTCTATAGAGAGGAAGAGCAATCCCCTCGGAAAGACAGTGGAAAGGATAGCTTTCTATTTATTCCAGTTGAAACAAAATCAAGGCGATTACCTGAGACAAGAATCACTCAGGAATTTTACAGCAGCGTTCAAGGCATTCTACCAAGGTCTTCCGTGTGGGAGATTAGCTCATTTTGTTTCCAACTCCGCAATTCTAGAAGCTATGCCAGATGATGCAGAAACAATTCACATAGTTGATTTTGATATTGGAGAAGGGATACAATGGCCTCCAGTCATTGAAGCCATAAGTCGAATGAATAAGGCGCTAAGATTCACATTGATAAAATCAGATGATGAATGCAGTTCTCCTTGTTGGGACATTGAGGAAACGAAACAACGGCTCCAAGATCATGCAAGAGAACTTGGTCTGAAACTACAAATTGACCAAAAGAGTATTTCAGATCTAGCAAGTGAAATGACCAGGACGAAGAAAAGAGGACGAGCCAGAGAGTGGTTAGTGTTCAACTGCATGTTTAGGCTTCCGCACATGGCTAGAAGGAGGCAAAGAAGTCATGCCACTGAGTTTCTACAGGTAGCCAAGGAAATACTAGCCAATTATGGAGCCCCCATAGGAATGGTGACTCTTGGTTATGGCGAAACAGAATCTTGTTCACGAACTTCTTCAGGTTTTAGTTCATTCTTGAACAAACTATTGAAGCATTACCAAGCCCTATTCGAATCATTAGAACAGAGTTTCCCAGTTCATCCAGTTGCCAGAACAGCCATCGAGAGTCTTTTTCTAGCATCTTATATGAGTTCCCTTTATTGGTTTCTAGACTATGAGAAATTGATGGAAAATTCTGATCTTCAATCAGCAACTGGATTGGAGGGCCGAAAACTGAGCGAAGAAAGCATAATCGAAGCTATGCAGATTGTGAATGAAAGAGAGGATGCATACAAGTTGAAGATCGACGGACACAGAGAACATGAGATGGTGTTGGAATGGAAGGGCACTCCACTAGTAAGAATTTCCACTTGGATGTGAAGACACTGGAAATTAAAAGGGTTAGGAGAACATTTTATTCTCTGGGTAGGAAGAGTTTCGTATATTTAGATTCTTTAGTTTGCTTCTGATCTTTCATTAATTGGTCATGTAAAATATGTTGTACAAAATACAAACATCAAACATGCAAAAGAGAACAAGGTATTTCATGATTTAGATGGTTTGTTTTCGAACTTTTACCATAGTACAGAATGAACTCTGGAACGAAAAAATCATTGCCTCTAGATAACATACAAAAAAAAAAAATAGTATCGTCTCATAAATAGATGCTGGGACAATAAAATTCTAGCATATCAAACAATTTAGGGACACACACTCATGAAATGGATAAAAGATGATTAACACGGAAGTAATAATACCTGATTCTTTAAGCTCAAGCGATCCAGATTTCTGGAATAAAACGTGGGAAACTAAAATAAGAGCCAAAACCTGTCATTTTTTCTGTTTGTTTTTTCATGTGAAAGTTTCATTTACGTGTACATGATCTTTTCTTTAACTAAATATTAAATAGATTTTATACCATCTGCTGCATTCAAATGTGTATAAATCTTTTCTCTGATGACCATTTATAAATCAAACAAATGTATCATCATCACAGTTCTCAGCAATTAAAGCGGTTTGCTCCACTCATTATGCCTTGAGAACAGTGTCGCATGCAAGACACATGATCAGTTAACAACAATTTTGTTAAGAATCTGTCGATAAAATTTGAAGGTTAAGTAATAAGTATTCAAATGACAAATGAAAAAGAAAACTATTGAATAGGGATCCCCAAGTTGTTTATTCCTGGGTAAAATATGATCAGCTAAGGACAATTTTTTTTTATTTTTTTTTTTAATTTTCCAGTGAGACCCTCGAATGCTAATAAAATTGAAGGTTAGAAGTTCAAATGCCAAGAAAATTAAATCACAATCCGAATGCCTCTTTTGAGCAAATTTTCAGCAAGTGCCCCGTCATAATTCCCAGCAATCCAGGCAACCAACCAGGATATATTATATGTAGTATCAAACCTGTTAAGCGACATGAAAAGGATGACCTATTTTTTCCTTTCATCTTTTTTTCCTTCTATCTTTATGTTTCATGTGCAAGACACGTCATAACTGACCAATTTACGAAAAATAGGACTCAAATGTGACAAGAGTTCAAGGTCGGAGATCTAAATGCTTACATAAATTGAATGGAGACTCGAATGTTCTTACAAGTACACAAAATTAGATCTTTAAGTAAAAAATTACAAATAAATATCTCATCACAGTTCCCAACACTTCAGCAAGCAAGAAGTACTATTGTGTTGGTCCACACATCATTGGAATTACAGATATAAACAACTGAATGTTTTACACTTGAAAAGTTGTTGATGAAAACAAATGAAGTTGATGACCTTCTTATTATAAAATTAATTATCTATTAAATGGAAGTGAGATAAATGATTAGCAAAAACCTCATCCCATGAAATTAATGGTAATGCATAACCAGACAAGAAGAAAGACAATTATTAATCTTCATCAGACTTGTTTACAACTTTGTAATCTGATTAGGCGCCTCATTAGAAATATATTAAGACCCTAATTAAAAATCACTAATCACTAATTTTAAAGGATTATCCATCTAATCGCAGCATGTAGAACAGTTCAGACTAATGACTTTATGCATCACTTCAGAAAGCAAAGTCATCATATCATTAATCCTATCATTCAAGCATATTATTTAACCAGTTCATATAAAATTACCAAACAGCTATTCGAGAGTTAGATCTTTTGGGATTGATTATTATTTAACCAGTTCATATTATTTAATCAGGTATTATTACTTCACTGTTAAATTTTTCAGTAAGAACCTCGAATGCTAATAAAATTGAAGGTTAGAAATTTAAATTCCAAGAAAATTAAATCAGGAACTGAATGCCTTTTTGAGTATTAGATTGAAATTCTAGGTACAAAAATTCGACAAGTGCCTTTTCATAATTCCCAGCAATTTATGCAACCAACCAGGATATATTGTTGGTTGGTATCAAATCAGTTAAGTCAGGAAGGGAGAGGTGAAAAATATTACCTATTTTTTCTTTTTATCTGTATTGAATTACCTATTATTATGTCTTTGGAACAATGTTTCATGTGCTAGACACGTGATCACTGAACAATTAACAAAAATTAGGACGCAAATGCAACAAGAATTAAAGGTTAGAGATCTAAATACTAACAAAAATTGAATGGAAACTCTAATGTTCTTTCGCAGTTCCCAATAATTCACACAAGCAGGAAATACTTTTGTGTTGGTCCACACAACATTGGAATTATCTAATAAATGGAAGTGTGATAGATGATTAGAAAAAGCCTCATTTCATGCAATGGCAATGCATAAGCAAACAACAAGAAAGACAACTGATTTTTCAAACTTGTTTTCTTCACTCTGTAACCTGATTAGGCCCCTGACTAGAAAAATATTAAGAAACATAATTAATAATAAATAATCAATTAATCGAATATTCATCTAATCAACCCATGTACAGTTCAGACAAATGAATGATGAATCACTTCCCAAAGGAAAGTCATCATATTATCAATCCTACCATCCAAGCAGATTATTCAACCAGTTCATACAATAGTTCCAAACAGATATTGGTAGTGTTAACATGTTTGCCAGATGGGTTTGCTCCAATCCATTCAAATCAAGTAATTCAGCGTGATTTCTCTCCAGTAAAATAAGGATCTTTCTAATCATGTACCATCAAAATACACGATAGATTATTGGTCATATAGGTCATTTTTGTATAGAAAAATATCCTGAAGAAATACAGTTTTTGTGAATCTTCTCCTGAATGGTATTGGAGTCAATACTCATTTATTTTCGGATTTCTTTTCCGGATTATCATTTAATTGGCCCAAAAATTACCTGAGTGCATGATATTATACCTGGGATCATACTAGGCATAAGTTAGATGGATGCATAAAAATAAGAAAACGAAAAAGAAAAAAGAAAACTCTATTTATTGTTAAAACACTAGTGGAAAATTGTCATTGAATAAACTATGAAAGGATTCGTGGCAATGACAAACTGTTCAAGTCAATTAACTTGTGAAAAGAGTAAAGACTGGTAGGTTGAAATAGCTTTTCAGAAAAGAAGTCGATGATTCTCCATCAATCTTTTTTGCAAGTTACGTACACACATTTCACATACATACAATACGGAAGCATTCCATTGATATATTCAAGGAAATGTTGTAGACAAGAATGAAGAGTTTAAATTTTGTAAACTGGTAGAAGTAAATTTGGATAAAAGTAGAAGATTACTACTAATTTGTACTTATTGTTGATAGTTCTCATAGGGACTTGAGAGAGAATAAGTAATGCAGCTTCCTCCACTTGTCCTTTCTTAACAACAATTAATGGGAAGGAACGACAGAATATTCTCTAATGTGTATAAACATTCATATTAAGAAAATCTCTATCAACACATATTTCATTTATCAAGAGTCAATTCCAATTCTATTAGTACTCGTACGAGACCTCCGATAGTTTTAAATAAAAGATGTTCAAGTATTCACAAAATACATTCAAATAAACACTCAAAAATTTCTCCAAACTTGGTTATCGATTTCAATCGAGATACCTGAATGGGGGTAAGAATTTTCCACTCTAATGGTTTTAAGAACAGTGATGGAAATTGAAACCTAACATGCTAAACCAAAATTGATGTCAACATTCTCTAACAAGCTAAGCTGTTATTTTGGGGAATTAGGAATACTTGTGTGTCGACATATGATTTAACCACATCTTGTTCCTTCACCATGAAGGAGACCTCTGGGTCCCAGGTCGACTACTAATCACAAAATATTGATAATTATTGATTATATATTTATTCAAGGAGGAAAGAGAACTTCTCATGAAACTTTACCATAATATTATTTATTATTATTATTTTTTTTTTTTTTGGTAATATGAGACCAATAGAGGAGTCTTTCCTCTATATTTTATTCTTGTTCCGTGTCAAAATCTATCACCAAATATATATATATATAAAAGATACCTAACATTAGAACTCAACAGCCCTTCTGACCAGCGAATACAATCAAGAAAAATGATGCAATCAGAGAGAATTCTTCCCTCCTGGGGAACTTGTAACATCACATGCTCAAAACTTGATCAAACCAGATTTTATGATCCACAAATTGACTTCTTTATGGGGGATGATCCAGATTTTTCCTCTTTATTCACATCACCTGACGAAGCCTCTGTGATTTCTTCAAATTCAAATATTCCAACCATATTTTCTGATGAGTTGTTTGATCTTCCAAATTTGGGTGATGAAATTCTGATCACTTCACCCATGGAGGGATTGGAGACTATTTCAAGTGAACAAGTTACAGACATCTGTGGATGGATCAATGAAAGTGATTATCAAGGAAATTTTTCAACACCAGTCTCCGTGTATGGAGAAGAATATAGTCCTTGTTTTTCACTGGAATCTAGTGAGAATTCAGTGGCACTTCCTTTAACGAACGGTTAAAAACATTGCCAGGAGACATGGAGATGAACAACGAATTGAGTCTCCATCACCTATCAAGGGCTTATGGAGAGGCCACGGAGAATGGACAGAAGGAGCTTGCACAGGTGATTGTAAACTCCATAGAGGAGAAGAGCAATCCACTGGGGAGTAAAATGGAACGCCTGGCCTTCTATTTATTCCAGTCGAAAGAAAATCAAGGCGGCTACCTGAGACAGGAATCAATCAAGAATTTTAGTGAAGCGTTCAAGGCCTTCTACCAAGGCCTCCCTTATGGGAGATTTGCTCATTTCACTGCCAACTCGGCAATCCTAGAATCTATGCCGAGTAATGCAACAACACTGCATATAGTAGACTTTGATATTGGAGAAGGGATTCAATGGCCTCCAGTCATTGAGGTCATAAGTCAAACACACAAGGCACTAAAATTCACATTGTTAAAATCCAGTAACGAATGTAGCTCCCCTTGTCAGGACGTTGAGGGGACAAAAAAGCGACTCCTAGATCATGCAAGAGAATTAGGTCTGAAACTACAAATCGACGAAAAGAGTGTTTCAGATCTAGTAAGTGAATTAGACAGGATGAAAAAAGGAGGACAATGCAGAGAGTGGTTGGTGTTCAACTGCATGTTTAGACTTCCACACATGGCTAGAACGAGGCGAAGGAGCCACATCAAAGAGTTTCTAAAGGTAGCCAAGGAAATATTAACCAACTGTGGAGCCTCTGCCGGAATGATGACTCTTGGTTACGGAGGAACAGAGATTTATTCAAGAGCTCATTCAGGTTATAGTTCATTCTTCAATGAACTTTTGAAGCACTACCAAGCACTGTTTGAATCGTTAGAACAGAGTTTCCCAATTCATCTAGCAGATGCAAGAACAGCCCTAGAGAGTCTTTTTCTAGCACCTTATATGAGCTCCCTTTCTTGGTTCCAAGACTGGGAGGAATCAATAGAATGTTCCGATCTTCGATTAGAAACCGGATTGGAGGGCAGGAAACTGAGCCAAGAAAGCTTAGTGGACGCTAAACAGATGGTGAACAAAACAGAGAATTCTTACAAGGTGAAGATCAATGGACACAGAGAAAATGAGATGGTGTTGGAATGGAAGGGCACACCTATGGTAAACGTTTCCACTTGGATGTGAAGAAGAAACTAGAAATCAATAGTCTAGTAGAAAATATTAACCCTCCATATGTAGGAAGTCGTATATATTCTTTGTTTTAGTCCAAGTCTCTTACTGATTAGTCATGTAAAATGTGTTGTACAAACATGAAAAGGAGAACAGATATTCAGATCTACCTTAGTCTTTACAAAACAAGTGATGTCGGAATTCGAGGTTTCTCATACCATAGGTAAAAATTTATGTGGATATTTGGGATTGGACAAGACCCCAACCCTATAATGAATAAGATTTAGATTATTTACTGTCCAGTATCATCCAAACTTCACAAACAAGCATGCTATAAATTTGAAGGGTCATTCAGATTTCCAGTCAAGTTGGCAACTGTCCTGAAAAGGTGGGTAGAACTTCCTGAACGAGCCTTCAAAACTTCCTGTCCAACAATATCACCAATAACCAAACACAGCACCAAATGCAAAGTTAGAAGACGTTTTTGGACCTTTGGGCGATCTCTTCAAGTCTCCCATCAGGCAACCCATTGTTAATGCCGGGTGTCTTGGATCCTCCAGTCCAGAAAGAGGAAGGCTCTCCCCAGGTCCATAGCTTGAAATGCCAAGTGTAGGAGAGGTGGGCAGTCATATCTAGAGAAGTCACTCGGGAGAAAATCATTAGGATCCAGTCGCAGGGGCTTGAAGTTCAAGATCATAGGTTCCTTGTGTCGCAATACCCGCTCTCTCATTTAAGGTGTCCTCTTCCAATGTGAAAGATTATATATATTTTTGTATTTTTTTTTCCCTTGGTTCTCCGTCATTCAATTCTGTAATGCCCAACACTTCATAAAAATCAAATATCTCAATCCTTTCGTCATCAACATATCCGACAATAGAAAGATTGTAATTAGGAAGGAAATATGAAATCAGGACCAATGCAAAGAACATACTATCAAAACGACCCTGAAGTTGGGATTTGATGGGAGCAATCACAGGATGGAGATTGTGGCAATAATCATCAAATTCAATTTCCTTTTCTATGATAATGTCAGTAAATACAACAGCCTGGTAACGGTTATGAAATGGTAAGGATATTATGCAAAACAAATTCTCTCAAAAGGTATAATAATTTCCTGTTGTGTACAAGTATCAAACAGGTGGGGGGCAAGTAATATGAGCTTACATTACTAAAGTTTCTAAACTCACTGTATCATAACAACAAAGATCTAGCCGAATAAATGACGATTTTGGGATATACTTGTTGAATAGCCTCGTCTAAAAGCTACAAATTTATTCTTTAAAACTTTGTGTTTCATCAACAGCATTGCACACACCAAAATCTTATAAGAAATTTGCTATTCCTCGCAAAGATAATAACAAAACCATGATTCTTAAGCCATCAAAATAACAAAATAGATTAAGCTAAAGCACCTACAAAACGGCAAATGAAAGCATCTGTACATTAAAGAGTAAAAACTTTTATATAATCCAACAAACTTTTTTTTTTTTTTTTTTTTTTTTTATCTTATTTTACTTTTCCCAACTTTCATTTACTATTTTCCCCTCATTTCCCAATTAATATATATATTTTTAGTTGTCAATGTTGGAGAATTGAAACTTGCAATTTTATTAAATGTAATCAAGATAAACTACAGATAGATATTCTTTAGTTAAAAAAAAAGTTAAAAATAAAGAGTCTGGAACATCTTGGTGGTGCTCTTAGCTTGTGAATTTAATGACTAACTATATGGGTTAAAAGTTACCTGAAAATCAAAAGGATTTTCATTATTCAACTCTTCTGTTACGTAGATATAATTACAGAATTGTTTAGTTTTTGCAATTTCTGGACAGAAGCAAGAGCCATTTTCTTCCCCAAATCTTCTTCCGCTGCAAAACAGACATATATTAGTATTACACAATATTTTTTTGTATAATTGACGAGCAAGAACTCCAAATCATTATACGTGAATATTCAAGATAGCGAGTGCGAATTCGGAGAACAGTTGGTATCAAAACGCGTAAAACTGAAAAAACGTTTCAAATACATAATGACGTCCACAATTTGTAAATGTAAGCTTGTACATGGGTTTTTTAATCTTTAAATTTTGTGGGGGAAAAAATATGAATCTTTAACGATGAATTACATCAAAATTTTTATTATAACGGATTAACAATCACAAAATTATGTGAATTCACAAATAAAATAAAGATTAAATTTGTAACCATCGTCTCTCCTCCCTCCCTGTTCATACTTAAATATTGCAATTTCGCTTGACAGAGATGCATCTGCAAGAAACATTTCAAAAACATCGTACTCGTGGGTTTACATACAAATTGGGTATCAGAAAGACGGTGGAAATTTTTATTTATTTTTTTTGTCGAAATTCTGATTCAATTGTATTTTATCACATCATCACGTGTATGTAAATTAACGAGAAGTTCTTTTCATGATGAATCAGCCCGTGTAGGTGAAGTGGAACGTTGTGCTCGACTCAAAGTGGCATGTGGTTAGTGTTGTTTTGTTTCCCAATAGGAAAGACCATCTAGCAATGCCTCCTGAAAATTCACTCCGGCGAGAGCCCCAAAAATGGTAAATTTCCATGGAACTGGAGACGATTAGCTTACTCGCTGTGTGTAAGCCTTTAAGCATGTGTTCGATATATACACTGAACAGAAATAATGTACATTTTAAATAGTGTACGGTGCTGTACAATCAACTCTACCAAACATTCCATAAGGGCGAACAATGGAGAAGAAAAAAGCAGCAGGAGGAACCATGAATCAATATACATATATTGAAAGGCAAATAAGGTCAGCTGTTATTTTACACTAGGCTTCTGTTTTGTTTTGATAAATTGTACATCTCCATTCAGTACTGAACTTATAAATCTCTCTATTTCTTCTTCGGTTGCTTCACCCTGAAATACAGCATAAGTTCCTCTCTTAGGTTTGTACGCCAGCAGGAGTCTGTCTGATGACTTGAATCCCGACTTATCAAAGGCGTTCAGAAACTGTTGTTGCTTAGTAGCGTCGAGAAGAGCATAGGAAACTGAATCCCTCGAATTTGAGGCCATACTCCGTCTCATTAAAGATTTCTGAGACACCTACAAAGTCGAACAGAAAGTAAAAAAGATGTAAAATCATTCAAATATGTATAGGAAAGTGCCAGTCCTGTAGCAGTTATTCAGTAATTTCTTCAAGTTGATGTATCCCATAATGGCATCAAAGTTCAGTGTTAATTTGGCTAGTTTAAAGGAATCAAAACATTCGAAAAACTGAAAGCAATAAAAGGGTCGTGTCTATCCAAATCAAGAGGCATATTACTTACCAAGCGCAGAATCTTTTCAAGTTTGTCCTTCGCTTTTGATGACCTGAACGCGCCAATTATGCAGACGGGAGTTTTCTCTCCACAGATATCATTAAAGTTAGATCCTGTAAGCAACTTTACGTATTTCATCCTCCGATTCAGTATGCTCCTTTTTCGCTGAAGCTGCCTTTTTATTTTTCTTCTCAAAAGTGTCAAGCAAGCCACTAAGGTCGTGAATAGCAGATTTTAGATCTTTAACAGATACCCCAGATTTTAGCATATGCTTCTCTCCATTTGATAGCCAACCAACAATAGCTGGAAGTGCATCAACACCTAACTTTTTCACAGATGAAATGTCATGAACCTGTACAATAGCCACAAAAAAGCTTTTTGAGAGAGGAAGAAAAAAAGTAAACTAGAACTCATAAAATATTTATGCTAATTACACGTGCAAGCACACGTCACACATTCTAATCACAATAAAATCAGTAACTACCTCGGCATCATAGAAGACAAAACGTTTGCGATATAACCCACTAAGAGCACGCCAGATGACAGGAGTATCCTTCTTTGTAGAGAGAAGCATCACTTTGGGTAAGTTTCCAGCATTCTCAGAAGTGATATCCAAATGACCCAAGTCAACCCGTTTTGAAAATCTTGGTAAATAATCTTTAACAAAACTTTTCATACTCTTCAAGTCCAAATCTCCAGTGTACTCCACCAAGGAACCACTTTCACTCAATTTAAACGAGTAAACAAACACTCTTGGTGCTCTACGAGGATATACACCAAGCTCCTTGCAAAAAGATGAATCACTATCGCAATTTATGCTACCAGCCTATAAAAAGAATAGCATATTAATGAAAAGAAGTGAGAAATCTAATAATAGATTGTACATTGGAAACAGAAAAATGAATTACTACCTCTAATGCTCCCTGTAGTGAGCTCGCAACCTCCTCGATAACAGATTCATAATGTTGGATTCCTTGAAGATTGGACAAATGAGATACAAAGAGCCAGGTCATCCCTTTATCAATTATTTCTTTCCTATACAACTGAGAATTTACAGCAGGGAGACTCTTAGAAGGCCCTCTACCACTATACTGAGAACTGCCTGATCTACTGAAACCACCAAACTGATTCCCACCTCCCGCATCACCTCCAAAGAAGTTGGAAAAAATATCATCTAAACCAAAGCCAAATGAGCTTTGCCTACCACTACCAGAGCCAGGACCACTAAAAGAAAACGAGAATGACTCTGAACCTTCTTTCCCACCCATATTTTGCCATCCACCTGGCTTGAAATTAAAGCCGCTCTGTCCTGGTCCACCACTTGTGAAATAGCTGTATCCACCATGGTCTCCAGGGTTTCCCCCATCAAATCCAGGACTGCCCTTTTCGTCCCCATAAAGATCATAATTCTTCCTCTTCTGCTCATCAGATAGAATGTCATATGCTGAAAACCAAATATTAGAATTTTGCTACTTTGAGAACACAGAAGATAAACAACCAAAAAATCAAGTGAAACAAAAAGGAGACAGTTTTTAATGGATTGAACTTCAAATTTCGGGGAAAAATAATGGAAAACAAAAACCTGGCACCATATCATAGACACAACCACCAATATTATAACAATAAGAATGGTATCTAAAATCAAATCTTAGATACTATTTGTAATATCAACACATAACTTTATCGTTCATGAGAATATGTATAGCTGGGAGAACTATTTTGGTGGGCCGGGCCCCAGAGAGGAGAGATTGGGGGGAGGGTGTTGAGGTTGAAACAGTGCTGTACCGTTATTAATCTCTGCGAACTTCTCATGGGCGCCCTTGTTCTTATTCTTGTCAGGATGATACTTGAGTGAGAGCCTGAAATCGCGCATGCCTTTGCATAAGATTAATGTACAGCTTTGTAAAATATAGTACTAAAGATAAAACGAACTAAATCTTTCACACTGCACGTACTTGTGGAAAGCTTTCTGAATTTCCCGTTGACTCGCATTTCGATCAACCCCAAGTACCTGATAAAAAAATATAAATTGTTAGAAGCAAAACAACAAAATCCTGTATAAATTGCTAACCAGAAATATAAAATTTAACAACTCAAGAGAACAAATACTAGTGCAGTTAATTCAAATCACACCTCTCTGTACAAATAAATTATGTAAAACATCAGCTAGTATTCAATATTGAACAGAATGAGAACTACTACTTCGGTTTACCATAAATCAGGAAGGTATTTTATACATTGTGAAACCTCGTATTTCTTATATTCAAAGAATTTTTCAGGGAAGAAAATCAACGTATTTTTCCAATTCCAGTAAATCTTGTTCGTTCGCATTGTCTAACAAATAAATTCAACATATTTTTCCAATATTCCCACCCAGACCTCATTATGAAAAATTATCGGGAGCTAACTCACACACATTATCATATATACAATATTAGCAATTTTACCCTTAATAAATTAAAAAGCTCATAAACGCATAATTTTCCAGCGCGCGTGCGCGCGCGCGCGCGCGCACACACAAAGAAGCTACATAATAAATTATACTTTAACTAATCCTAATTCCAAATTCGTTCTTTCCTGAATGTAACTGAATCCTTACAAACAAAACCCAAAAAAAACTCCAAATCATCATAATAATAATAATAAACTCCAAAAATACACACACTTGACGTTGAAAAATTGCTTACCTTATAAAGGTCGGACTTTTTCGATTCTGCCGTTAGAAGAAACAGTAACCCGACAATAAATATCAATAATTTTAATCGTATCTTCATCTATTAATCTTATTGAATATGTCCAAGAACTGATTTCTGCTTCGTAATTTTCCCAAATAAAAAGTTCTAAATTCTTCGAATTAAAAAGGGAAGGCCGAGGGAGGGGACGCAATAAATAGATTTCGCGGGGAAATTCTAGAGCGTTCGGGCGTTAAATTACACGTGGCGCTTGACAGGGACTCCACGAGTCTTGACCAATAGGATTTTAGAATTCCTAATTGTGATGTTGTGAAGAATTTTAATTAGGACATGTGATTGGATTATGTATGACTTCTAATTTGAATGGAACAGATAAATTTTTCAATTGTATATTTATAATAAAAAAAAAAAAAAAAAAAAAACTTCAGAAAAAAAATAAGTGCCACTTTCATGACCATAAAAATTTATCTTTCAAGTCCATATTTTAAAAATATGAAATTCACTGATGATTTTACAAGGTACTACTTGCACAATATGGACAAGCAGACTCTTTTCACCACGAGCCCATGGACAGAGTTGAACTCAACAAGTAAAATTCACGAGCTTCGCAAGTTGGCTCAATTCAAGCAATGGACATGTGATGAGCAGAGGTCAAGTCAATGAGCTCATGAATCAAATCAACTCGATAAATTGTTACCAAATTATAGATTTTTTTTCCTTCAATTTCTATTAAATTATAAATGACATATTTTTTAATCTCAATGTATGGTGTTAGTTTTTTTTTTTTTTTTAATAATAATTCTTTAACGTTGTGTGACAATGGACTAATCTCTCTCCCTAAAATAAGGATTTACTGGAGCTTCTCTATTTTATTTTATTTTCCTACCGAGGTTCATGTATAGCTATATATTCATGCTTCGATTGTTTTTGAGTGTGTAAGGGATCTCAAAGTAACACATATCATAATTTATGATATGTGTTGTTTTTACTAGGAGATGGTTTGGCTAAAGGAGTCCCAATCGTCTTGTACAACCAATAATGTAATTGGAGTACAATAGGCATAAGAAGGAAGATCTATCATCTTAATCTCTTACTAGTTGTTTAGTGAAATGGGATTAACATATGACTCTTTAGCCTCTAGACCCGTTTCGCCCAACATGCATCCATCTTCAATTGATTAGATTCTCAAGACACATTGAACTTTAGTAGATAAAATATATATTTTGAACTTCAATTAATTAAACTAATATAATATACATGTTCCAAAACAAAAATAAAACACAATGCACATTTAGACCTTGTCTGTTTTTTATTCTCTACCCATAAAACTTGATTTTGGAGCTGTTATTTTCAAATGGTGGGACCCACATGTGAAACAATGAGTCCGTTGTTACGGCTAAGTGAGAAACAAACGGTTGGAAAATTCATTTTTTTGGCCTCCAAAATCAATACCAGACAGTCCCTTAGTGTTTTCAAGAATTAGTAAGTATAAGGTTCTTATAACTAATGTGTCAATTTATTATTGTATGGCCTTTTCACAATCCAATTGTGAGAGTTTAGAACAATTTGGGAGGGTTGATATAAGTTGTGTCCAAGATTTAGTGACTTTGAAATATCAACTTAAAAATTCAATTCTATACATGTGAGTATTCAACTACATTTACTATTTTACTCTATATCGAGATATTGAACATGTTAAAGTTTCGTAAAACATGTTACATTACAAGCATAAATGCAAAACTCTTGTTAGTATAGTGAAATTGAAGTTTTCAGTCAAGTAAAAAAAAAAAAAAAAGGAAAATAAGATTCAATACTTCTCAATCAACCCTTCTTTATCTCTAAAAATAGTATGTTTATTCCAAGTCCAAATTATTATCGTATGTCTCTTTAATTGTTTTTCCACTTTATCTCAACGTCCTCCTCTTTTTGAAAGTTTGAAAAAATGGATGCTTTTGGTTCTAGCGTGTGTTTTATAGTGTGTCGAAAATCTAGAAAACCATGCTACAATTTTTGAGGTGTCACTCAATCTCAACTCATCTATGGCTCTAAACATCCATTATGCATTGAATTAAGCCTTAATGGTACATTATTTAGTGCATATGCACTTCTCAAAATGCTATGGGCAATATGCACAATCCCAAGCAAAGAGCCTCTTTTATCATTTTGTCCCTGTTTTATGTCCAATCAACAAATAAAAAGGGGAAAATGAATTATGAAATAGTGATTTTTGGGATAATATGTTGTTAAAAAGCAAAGAAAAGTTTTAAATTCATTTGTAAAAAATATTGTGATTAAAAATGAGTTTTTTTTTTTTTTTTTTTTTTTTTTTTTTTGGGGGAAAAGAAATGAATTCGGAGAATGGAAGACAAACAAGGGAGCTTCGTATGAATCCTGACCTATGTAGCTTAAAATTTTACATGTTAGTATACCATTCTATGTTTCAATTCTCCATTTGGCTAATTCATCTTCTGTCCTCATGAAAACATGTGCATCTAAACGATCTTGGAATGTGTGGAATCAAAATTCATTTGATACATGAAAAAATGGAATAAAATTTAGACAACTACAAATCAAAATTTGAGAACTCTTCTCTAGATTAATTTCCAGTTTCTACAGTATCTTTTCCTGTCCAAAAAGAGAAGGATACAGAAAAAGCTGTGTACATACAGTATAATCATTCGAAAAGATTTGTCACCATCAACAAACACAGCTTAGCAACAAATTACAACGGCCAAAATTTCAAAGATACTAACTAAAATAGAAATTTCTCATCCCTGTGAATTTTCATCCTTGGCTTCTTCACTGGCCATCTCATCTGCTTTCTTACCTGAAAAATCAAATTCGCCAAAGCATTTATCAACTAAGCATAATGATGTATGAACCGCTGCATATGTTGGGAAGATATGATTTCCAACTTACCTTTCTTCTTCTTTCCCTCCACCTCTCTTCTTCGTCTTTGTACCTAAAGATAACCAGGCTTTTATCTCAGGGTCATCTACTGTTTTAGTAGGCTGCAACTCCTGTAGAGAATGGGATGTGATGCGGTCTGACCCATTTGGCATTAGCAAAACAGTGAATTTGATGTGTGCAACTAGATCACCTGCAATGCAGTCATAAATATCCGAATAAAGTACATGTTTGGCTATTTTACCAGTAAACTTACAAGTTTCAAACTAAATAAGTAACAGTTACTTTCTAGAAAAGCAACATTTTATTCTGACACGATTGGAGACAAGATGAACTTTTTTGAGCTTCAAATATTCACAAAATCCAAAGAAGAATACTCGTACCAGGCTTCTCATGAAGAACAGGATATGGCTCCAAGAGGTCATGATTAAGACATTCTACTAGGCCAAGCCGAGTGCGCTTTTCTTCCAAAGCCCTGTTACAATTTCATCCTGCTCAGTATCTTTGCTAAATAACGTACAGCCAATATTGCATGCTTTGAAGGTTGCAAATAAACCAAAAGAGCGAGACATACCTAGCAGTAAACGGCATGATTGGAAACTTCTGGTTTATCTCACTATATATGAATCGAGATGCTTTCATCTTTAGATGGTAATTCTTATCAACAGCTCTCTTATAAATGGTTGTCTGTTTCTCATCCAATAACTTGGGCTGTGCAAGTTTAATATGCATTCCATGTTAGGGCTAATAAAAACTAAATTTAATGTTTGCTATGAGAAGACCGAGTATAATGATTACCTTGCCTTCGCCAGTGCTTGTAACTATATCGATAGCATAAACCTCATTCTCCTCAAACTCAGCATCATCTACTCTCGTCTCAGGGGCTGAAACACTCAATACAACCTTGTTTCCATCAATTACAAATTGTTTCATTTGATGACTGAGAACCCCTTCAACAATCTTGCAGTCATAAGCAGCAGCGACTTTCTGAATTGCTTCAGTAACATCTTTGTTCTGCCATTAACAGAGACATAAAAATCATAAAAATACACATGAAAGTAATTTGAGACAGTAATAAATATCAAAACTAACACGGTATCAACTTGCATGTCACAGCCATATATTAAACCATTTGATTAGCAAATATTAAGTTTCTATTCCCAAGTCATCTTACCAAACAAGCAAACTTGCACATATCAGAAGCTTATTAACATCTAGGATAAGATACGGACAGACGGGGCTAATCATGAACATTTCAGCAAAGCAAAATGTCAACAACTGAGAGCATGTAAATCAGTCTCAATTGTCAGATATGCAGCCTATGCAAATACTGGCAACAGGGAAAAGAGGAAATTGAATAGAGAAATTGATTACCTCGGCAAAGTTGCCTTTTCCAAAAGTGGATGCAAAAGCTAAAACATCAACATAATTAAGACTAACATAAGTACTTTAATATTCACGTCCATATGCTCAGGTGAGCTTTTGACATTGCCCTATCAGAGTAACTATGACAAAAGCTTCACCTGGAATATTATTCCATAGCTTTTCACTAGTATTTCATCACTTAGAGGCTCATTTAACCGATAAATTATAGTTTCGCATCAAGCAAGGTCCCCAAAAACTATTAGCTTCAATCAACTAAGACCACTCTTTGGACACCATACCATAGGAGTTATTACTATTAAATTGCATGTTGGCATACTTGAATTAGCTGGTATGGTAAGAACTCGGCGAGTTGCAGAAACATTCAAGCAGGCCAATTGTAATATAGGCAACAGGGAAAAGAGGAGACTCACAAAGAATCAATCGCCTCGGCAAAGTTGCCTGTGTAGCTCTATAAATTTCATTAAATCTGTGAATCACTATGTTCTTCACAAGTACACGACAACTAATCTTAATGCAATTCATCTTCTAGACTACTCTTTAGACATTATCCTGTAGGATTTATTTCTATTAAATACAATGTCGGTACACTTGAATTGGCTGGAATGGTAAGAACTCACCAGTGGAAATATTCAAGCAGGCCAATTGTAATATAGGCAACAGGGAAAAGAGGAGATTCACAAAGAACCAATCGCCTCGGCAAAGTTGCCTGTGTAGTTCTATAAATTTCATTGAACCTGTATTACTATGTTCTTCACAAGTACAGCATAACCCATCTTATTATAATTCATCTTACTAGACTACTCTCTAGACATTATGCTGTAGGATTTACTACTATTAAATACGATGTTGGTATACTTGAATTAGCTGGTATGGTAAGAACTCGCCAGCAGAAACATTCAAGCAGGCCAATTGTAATATAGGCAACAGGGAAAAGAGGAGATTCACAAAGAATCAATCGCCTCGGCAAAGTTGCCTGTTAGCTCTATAAATTTCATTAATTTGTTATCATTATGTTCTTTACAAGTACCCAATAATTCATCTTATTTCAATGCAACTTTAGATACTAAAAATTAGATTCTAAGCAGCAGCATATACGAATAGACCCTGAGCAGAAGTAAGATGATGTCCCCTATCAGAGTAACTATGACTAAACCTTCACATTGATGTCAATCCATAGCTAGTACAAAACTTTCATCACTAGAGGTACCTCAAAGGATATACTTCAAGTTGAGACGTACATGCAATCATGCCTTTCGGTCCATGTACGAGCACTAAAGAAAAATTTAACATCAACCAATAAGACAGTAATTTCATGTCAAGAAAGGTCACAAAAAATTATTACCAACGATCAACTTAACGTAATAATGCTTCAGGTATTATATTGGGCAATTTAGTACTTCAACTTCAATTTTGAACACAGGTATTGGCTGGTATTATAAGCACTTCACCAGAAGAAATATTCAAGTAGGCCAACTGCAATATGTGCAATAGGGAACAGAGGAGAAACACAAAGTTACCCGTGTAGCTATATAAATTCTCATTCAATTTGTATCACTTTGTTATTTACATGTACCTCATATAATCATCAAATCACAATACAACTTCAGATACTAACAATTAGATTCTGAGCAATAGGTTCAATGCATATGAATAGACTAGAGTAGAAGAGAGATGATGGTCCCCTATCAGAGTAACTATGACTAAAGCTTCACATGGATGTTGATCCATAGCTTGTACAAAATTTTCATCACTTAGAGGAACCTGGAAGGAATTACATAAAGTTGAGATGTACATGCAATCATGCTTCCTGGTCCGCATACAAGCACTAAAGGAATGGACGTCAGGGAAATGCTTCATTTAATATCATAAATAGTATTTTGAAATTAAAAGATTATAATGGCAACCATGTGACAAAAATTCTTCATTTGTAGAATTCGTACAAATTAAATAAGACCGAATACGAAGCACCTTAAAAACTAAAATATAGAGCAATCAAAAGGTGAAAAATATTTATGAAGTTAGACAGGAGAAGTATGAGAACTGACACTACAGCAGAAAATATATACAAAATAAATCATTCTGGAGTTCGCCAAAGAAATAGACAACCAACATGTTAATTGCAGTAGACTCAGTTTAACTGAATTAAGCTGTGACAAAATTGGATTCAAACTCAAACTTTCAATTCCACATAACTCAGCTATTGTAACTTTCACATGTGAAGGCAGCCATTCAATTGTCAAAAAATTAATGAACTTCATTTAAAAAGGAAAACTCGAGAAGCAACTTACATTTTTTCCCGGCCTGACCAGCCTCAAAGCAACCTCCGCAGCAGTATTTGCTGCAGCAATGACATCAGCTGCCCTGCCGGTAACTGGTCCTTGCTGAAGAACATGGGTGTGCGCAACAACCGCAATAAAACCATCTATGTGACACCCCATATCACTGCATTCCAAGAAAACCAAGTCATTTCACTGTTAGCCAAAAAATATTGGGACAATGCAAAATGTCTCATGCTTGTATATGTTAAAGGCACAAGAAAAGCTTACATTTTTAACACGTCACCCTCTTCCAACACAGTCTCATCACTGGCCAGCGGTGAAAAATGGCAGATTGTGTTATTAACCGAAATGCAAGTAGGGAATGCCACACCTCTTTCAATCTTTTTCTTCACATTCTTGTACATATTTCCTGCTTGCCTAAAAATTAAGCACATAGGTCAACCACTTAATTTCAATATACCCCCAAACATAATTATGGATAGATCACACATGTATAAATGAATATATTTTATTATAATGCTAATTAACTTTTTGCGGCAAATTAAATGAAACAAAGGGCTTACTCTCGGACAAAAGAATCCCCTTTCTCACAGATATCAACAATCTTAGCCTTCGGCTTGCATTCATTCAACACTAGCTGCAATGCCTCTGCATCAATTGAGGAAAATCTAATAAAAGTCAAATCCAAAATATCCAACAGCAAACCAAAAAGAGAGAGAGAGAAAGAGAGAATTAATCTTTCCGTTGTAAAATCACATATAAACACACAAAAATAAACGAGCACGGCGCACAGAGTATATAGGGTTCGTAGCCGTAACTGTTAACAATTTCAGCAGCAGATTTGTATTTAGTGACGACTTCAGGAGAGGTGAGATCCAACTCCCTCTCCTCTCTTTCCTCATCCGACATTGTCTTCAACCTTCAACAATTATAGAAAAATCAAATAAATGAAAAGAAAATAAAATACAGTCTTCAGCAATCAATAAACGCAAAATGAATTGAACGTAATAGAATTGAACTCACCAAGAACAACTGCAGAAGATATGATTGTAAGAAAACTAGGGTTCAGCACAGAGAGAGGTGGTGGTTTTGCGATGTTAGGGTTGAGGTCGGCTATGGGGGTGTGGCTTATATAGTGTGGTTTGGGTAGGGTTTTGAGGAGCGGTAAACTTTAAGAGAAGGGTAAAAATAATTAATTAGAGGGATTTCCATAATCGGAAATAATTTTCCAAATCACTTGCTTGCAATTATCTTGAACTACCATGACATTTCCTTCAAGAATTGCTATATTTCAAGAATTTGTTTGGATTACTCAAAATAAATGAAAAAGAGATAATCATGTCATTGTCATCATCAATATATTGGTGCTAATATCTTTATCATTTTCTGTTTTTAATGTCCATGTTAATCTATTACATTTCAACGATCGAAATAGCTGTATTTACTGAAAAATAAAAATAATGAGTATTGTATAATTGTTTATCGGAATTTCCAATGAGTGCAAGTATATTGTTGGAACACAACATGTGTGAAGATGAATTTGACGATTACTACTTGTTCAAGCATAATTTCTTGTAGTGGTTCACGTTCTAAATTGGGTGGTAAATGAAGCTAGTTTACATGCCCACTATTTCCATTTTTTTGAATGCACATTATTAGCTTTGTGAAGCAGTGCAGCGATTTGAAGAAATTGACATTAGTTTTGAACAAAAAAGTTATGTGAAGACACCGATCATTTGTATCAGGTTTGAACAGGATTTATGATGGGTTTTGGCGAAACCTACAACTTCATCGACCATGGCTCAAGAGCTTCATATTGTGTCTAGTTTGAGTGGATATTAGAAAACTAATTGATTATGTAGATAGTGTTCCAAATCTGTCGACTTCATGTCCTATGGATTAGTTCGAGGTTAAATTGGTGAGGTGGAGTGCAGGTAATCAAGTGTCTCATATGAGCGTCTTCCACAATACTAAATACACTATATATCGAGAATCTCCAAAAATGATCAATATTGGCATTATAACATACCTTGTTCGATGGAGAAGTTGAACAATTGATCGAGTCTTCATGACAATTAAGATGTTTATTTGATAAAATCCCTTTTCACATAGACATAACATGTAATTGATATTTATTCTAGTGACCGCACATATTCATCCATGGGTCTTAATGGCACAACTCTTAAAAATCAATTATAATTTTAGAAGAATATAAGAAAGTAATTTTTTTTTTTCCACTAAGAAAACCCCGAATTCCGCAAGGTTTAAATACTACACAAAATTAAGGGGGGAAAAGGTATTCTTTTAGTATTTAGGGTCCGTTTGTTTCCCATTAATCAACCATAAAAATGAAAAATATGACGATTATCAATAACATCCAATCACCATTTTTTTAATTTTCTTCTCTTGTGTGGGGCTCATTCATTCACATTCTACAAATAATGAGAATGGAGTGTATAAAGCTGAAATATTTACTAAAAGAAATTAGTTCGATCACAATTTGTTTTCTTTCTACCTCATCCCTTTGTTTCCGTGGTCTTGCTTGATATAGATGATGTATTAAGCTTATAGGATGAAGAAGAAAGAAAAAAATATTCAATATATTAGTAAGTTAGCATTAGAAGAAAATTATCTTTGGACTTTGTTTTATTTGGAAAAAAAATTTAAATCATGTTGACCCAGTTAGAGCATAAAACCCAAGTTCACTAGCCAAGACGGTAGCTAGTAGTACATGTTTGTTTCAGATTAAAATTTATCTAATTTTAATTTAAGTTAAAGTTAAACAATCAATATCAATCATATCTTTCTTGGATCCCACAACTTTTTAATCACACATTTTAAAATTTTTTTATCACAATTTACTAAAAATCAAATTTTAATCTTCACCAAACACCTTTGTATTTCCGATTTTTGACATGAATAAACTATATATTTATTAACTTTGTCCAAAGTGTTATTTCCCACTTTATTTATTTATATGTATTTATTTTGGAGATGGGACACTTTTGTACTTTATCCCCTAAACAAGTACAACAATATTTGAGAATACGTACTTGGCTATCTTGAGTAATGGAAATCGTGCAACTAGGTTTGTCAAATCGAAAAGGATCAATCATATAGTCCTTTGTGGCTTGATTGATAATTAAAAAAGGTTGAACCCCAACCTTAGGGTCTCTCATCGTCTCGTTCCTAAAATATTGTAAAAGAGGTAAATCGCTAGATATGTCTCATCAGACCAGGAAACAAAAGTTATTATACTGATACCCACAAAAAGTCCAATTTCATACATTGTAAGAGGCAGGAATTAAACCTTCACACTGCGACTGTGAGCTCAGTTGAGACTACCTCACTCATATCATTTACACCACTAAGCTATGTCTCGGAGGGCAGCTTGAGTGACAATTAGATCAATGAATTATTGCTTGAAGAGAAACTCAATGTAAGCCCATGGTTGATACTTTTTTTTTTCATTCTCATTCTTTTACTCATTTTCAAACATACAATTTTCAATAAAATAATATTTTACATCACATCAATAACTTTTCTTCTTTTTCAGCCACATATTCACTATCTGTTACATCAAAAAAAATTTATTTTTCTCAAAAAAATAACTATCAAATAGGAGCTAATTGTTGAAACAAAAAAAAATAAATAAATATTTGATGATTGGAAAAATAACATGCATAATATTTTGACCTTATACTCAAATCTTGTGGTGCCTAACATTACGTCATGCACCATTTGATAAAAAAAGGTAGTACCAAATTGTGTTTTATATGTGTTTGTCCCCATTTTTTAAAATGAAAATGGGTGGAATAGTAATTTTTTTAAAAAATGAATGGTTGAAAGAGAAGTAAAATTTTTCGATTTACGTATAATATTATTTTATAGAAGATTGTGTGATTGATAATAGGAGAGAAAAAAAAATGTAATTTTATAATAAGATCAGATTGTACTTACAATTCTTTGAGCACTCCCACTAGAGGTTTTGTTAGGGTTGCAATTTTGGGTCGTGTACTAGAAAGGATAGGGCTCGGCCCGAAAAAAGTTTGAGTCGGACGTTCGAGTCGAGCCCAAATCAGCCCATACAAAAATCAATGAAAAGATTCAGCAACTGCTTCTGTAATATGCAACTAAATTACTGCCTATTTAGCTACTTGTTAAGATAACTGGCAAGCATCTGTTAGCAGCTACATGCAAACGTAGCTGGTAGCAAGGCAGCAGTAGCCCAGAAAAAATATGTAATTTTTAATTTTATTTATTTATTTAAAAAAAATTGTGCACGAAATTTTTTATTTGTGTACAATTTCAACTCTACTTACGTTGATTGTAACCGATCCAAAGCCCGAAAAATGAGGATGGTTGTAACTTTTATTTAATTTATAATTCGTATAAATTACATAAATTTTAAATTATTTAAAAAAATATCAGATTTGTCATGAATGAAAAAAAAAAAGCAAATTGAGGCTCGATTCGAAAGTTCGGATCGAGACTTATTTTTTGGCCGGATAAATGCTCGATTCGACTCGGGCCAAAAAAAGTCGAACGGTTTTTACTTGAGTTGAATCCAAGTTTCGAGTTTCGATTCACAAGCTGACTAGGCTTGTCAACATCCCTAGATACTGTTATTAGTGTCAATCATTATGTAACAATAACTTTTGTTGAGCATCTTTGTTGAAGTAGTCCACAACTTTACATCTTGTTATGATCCAGGCTAAACACGAAGGAATAGGAAGACAAGATGCCTGAATTGCTTGATGTCATGTAAATGCCATTGTTTGATGAATTTTGCTATAGTGACAGAGATTTAGGACAGGAATGCGTGACCAACGCCATGTGATGCCACTGGCGCCCCTCCAATAGGGAGGCGCCCATGGTGTTGGTCACTCATCATTATCCCAAAATCCTATCACTTTAGCATTTTTGTTAATTGATACAACTAGCGGACCCGCATGGGTCATGTGGGTCCAGTGACTCCACAAACTTTGAATTTTAATTTTAATTTTAATTTTAAATCAATGACCGATAATGCAATGCCCAAAACTTGATATACTAATTAATTAGTTTGTAAAAGTTTCAAGCATTTTTAACTAATTGTTCCTCATACTTATAAATTTGACACACTTATTTAACAAATAATCGTGACTTTTTAATTTAAGTCAATTCAATGCTCAATATGTGTCAAATTTATGAGTAGAAGGAACGATTTCATATATATATATACACAACCCCTAAACTTTATTACCAAACCACAAAGCTTTAATCTTACAGAAAGCATGAAATTTTCATAAAAAATGCATTAATCATGATGTAAGATAGCATCAAGATAGAATAGACTCCGTAAATGAATTAAACACGGCTATTTGTTATTCATTATGCTTAGGGTTTCATATGTAATCGTGTTTAAAAGTAAAACAAACTTACTTTAAAATTATTTATTTTGTCAAACATAATTTTTTTTAAATAAAAATCTAATCATTCTAAAAAACAACTTTTAAACATAATCAAATATGTCAGCAGCATGTTAAAGGCATAATCGTCCTTAATGCGCTTGCCCGAGCAGTATTTTGAATGAGAAAACTCTAACTTCTATCATTAAAAACAAAAACAAAAAACAAAAAAAAAAAATTATGAATGCAAATAGTGCAATAATATGAAAAATTTTAAATTTTGACCCCACAATACAAAAAGTCTGATTTCACCCCTGTTTGATATACTTGAATTTTGTGTAAATTCAGAATATTACAATTTTATTGTTATTACTTATTCTTCATCATTTGTTTTTTTTTTTTGAATCAAGATTTACACTTCAAGAGACAAATTTTTTTATAAAACATCTATTCAAATATTTTTTCACTTTTTTTTTTTTTTTTTTTTGGTTTGAAATATATCCATCTCACCTATTTTTAAAGTCTCAAAATAAATTAGAGGTTAACACATTGCACCCCCCCCCCCCCCCCCCCCGCCAAAAACCCGTATTTAGCAATGACAATGTAAATATTCATTCCCAGTGCTTAGACACCACCCTCAAGTATATTGTCCATATATGCACTTTTCTAGGAATGCTTTTATTTAATATTTTTCCGGCAAAGTTGATTCATTGTGACATATAGCTAGATTGTGATTATTGACACAATTGGGAAAATTGACATCTAAAACTTATTTAGCCCCTGTAATTTTTAGTAAATTTTGATAAAAATTGATAAAATATGCAGTTGAAAAGTTATGAATTTTATGAAATGTCTAATTAAAGTAATTGTTGATTTTGACTAAATTTTAATCAATTTTTTTTAATGAATCAAGCAAGGACTTCATAGTCATGGTCTTTTCTCCCACCTTGAGCTACCCATTTGCCTCCGTCAAACCATGTAGTGTCCATAGAAATGTGGCTTTAGAAGGTATAAATAATTAAATGTGTTGTCTACAATTGTCAAAATCAGTGTAGAACGTCTCAAAATTTATCGATTATTGTGTCCTATTTCGTCGCTTTTAATTCAATCCAACATATTAAATTGTCAAAACAATGCAAAACATGTTAAAATGTATCGTGCTTTCAATTCAATCCAACGAATTAAACATGTCGATAGTGTACTATTTCTACTTCTATAATCATGGCGTTTAACATTTCCGTAACTTACAGGAACTAAATCAAATAAAGGTTGATTTCAAAAAAATAAAATCAAATAAAGGTTCTGTTGCTTGCACCACTTGTTTAAAAAAAAGAATGAACAAACTGAAGGAATTCAAGAACTTCAACAACTTAGAAAGTTGAATGTACTTCAAATGGATTTTGAGATCTTTAAAAACAAGAAGCGCTATATTTAGTATTTACTTGATCAGCCACGGTCGACACAATGGCCTGGCCAGGTGGGATCTTCATGAACCGTGAAATAGTCCTTTCCAAGGTTCAAACAGTTCAACTCTCCACCAGATCGATAATTTCATTGAGAAAATTGAAATACTGTCACATCTTTAACAAAAAGGACCGGTGCAAACAGGACCAACGGTTCCTGCAAGAAATACCGATATCATTGATTGCCAAGCAGTCGTTCTTCACAGATGATCATATGAGTACAATCTATAGCCTATAGGTCCTGTGTTACTAAATTAGCTTTAGAAGATTATCAGAAATGGAGAAGGCACTTCTTGCCGAGATATCAAGATACTAAGATTTCGTTAAGTGCATCAACTAATTGACTGTTATGTATTCATTGATCTAAAAGTTTGATAAGGTTATCGTCTTTGATACAGATCAACTCAGGAGAGGTTGGGAAATTTCTGCTCTGCATCCCTTGTTCAAAAGAACACAAAATGCCAACCAAATCAAGTTAATAAGAGTTAAAAATTATATCCCGTTCTCAATCTCACAAAAGTATTCATGTCTCTGCCGTTATACAAAAGTCAATTTAGACAATTTTCCTTAGCTTCTAAGCATAATCGAGTAAAATATCATTTTTTAGAATTTATTTAGCATCAGAAGTTGGATTTCATGCAACATCCTCCTTATCATTTGGATCAGAGCAATGTGCCATCAATTTCTGATTACTCTCATTCCAAATGTACTCCATGATAGATCTCTATGTAAACGGTTGAGAAACAAGATCAATTGAGATAAAACTAAAAGCCTCAGACCTGTGAAGGATCAGTCCATCATAGGCTATTTTAGGAAAGGCAGAATGATAATCTCAAACCTGTAATAGGATCAGTCCATCATAAGCTATTTTAGGAAAGCCTCAGACCTGTGAAGGGTCCATTCATCATAGGCCATTTTAGGAAAAAGGAGCAGCTAGGTTCAGAAAAAGAAGCTACTCTACTTTTACCATTTGTTGTATTATACAGCTGGAGTAGGATATAGGCAACCGTTAGCTTCTTTGTTATATAAGCTATCACCCCTTCTCTTTGTAAATCAGAACATACATCAATAAAATAGTGTTCATCATCTTTACTGTTAATCTCTCTAAATTCAACATGGTATCAGAGCAGGTTTGAAACCTGTATCAGTGAGAGGGCCAGAGCCAAAGAAACTCTTCCTCGGCACATTACAGTATGTCTCAACACACTGATAGCACCAAGCTCACAACTATTGTCCTCAATGGCAACAAAAACTATATCCCCTGGTCCAGGTCAGTAACAATAGGTCTCAGTGGCAAATACAAACTACAATTTGTCACTGGTACCAGAGAAAAGCCTAAACCTATCGACCCCCAGAAACCAACTGAGGCAGAAACAACCAAGATCGAAGAATGGCAAACCACAGATCACATGGTCATGTCGTGGCTGCTGAACACCATGGAGCCCCATATTGCCAATATGTTTATGTACTACAACTCGTCAAAGGAAGTGTGGGACAAAACCAAAAAATTATACGGTCAACAGAAGAACTTTGCCCACATTTTCAGCATCAAACAAGAGATTGCAAAAATAAAACAAAGCAATCAAAGCAATATGCAATTGGTGACAGAGATAATGTCAAAATGGGAGGAACTCAATGTCTATCTCCCACCAACAACATACACGGTTGAAATTCAAAAAAGAAACGAGCATGATCTAATTTTTACTTATCTGGGAGCGCTCGATGCAAGCTACGAGGCGGTCCGCTCCCAAATTCTTCTCTCAGCCGAGATGCCAAGTTTTGATGATATAGTGGCAACAATCGAGCAAGAAGAGTCCCGGAGGACCCTCATGAACCCCCAACAATTGGAAACCTCCGAGAATAACCGAGCATTCAAGGCACAACACCCAAACCCTTACCCTAGAGACGGGGCCAAGATGATGAAGGGGACCTCAGCTGCTGACTGGTGCAACCACTGCAAGCGGGCAGGGCACAACCAAGACGGCTGTTGGGTACTTCACCCTCATCTCCAGCCGACTCGAAACAAAGGGGAGAAAGGGAGTTGGGGCGGCGCGAGAAAGGAGATACGATTTGGGGGATTTGGGGGTAGAGGGCCTGAAATGAAAGAAGGGGTGCCTGAAATGAAAGAAGGGAACGGACTTGAATCGGCCCAACCGCACTCAAATGAAGGAACTGGACCTCCTGTGGCATCTACAGCCCAACTGGCCCAACTGCTTACCCAGCTGAATAGTTTGTTACAGCAACAAACCTCAGGTTTTGTATTCTCTACATCTGATTTAAATTTTTCAAAAATAGCTAATTGTTGTCAAAATACGAGTAAATGGATTATTGACTCAGGTGCTACCGATCACATGACATGGGATAAAAATAAAATACGAAATATCACGCAAATTAAAGACCCTCAACATGTAACTGTTGCAAATGGAAATAAAGTCCAAATTTGTGGCTTTGGTACAACCAAATTGTTTACAAAAGACGTAAAAAATATTTTATACCTACCAGATTTTAATTCAAATCTATTATCTGTTAGTAAAATAACTCGAGATTTGAATTGTAATGTTGTATTCTCACCAAACAGAGTGACCCTTCAGGATCGAGAATCAGAGAAGAAGATTGGTGAAGGTCTTTTTAAAAATGGTCTTTATTACTTTGAAGAAAATTTCAATAAATGTCATGTGTCATTCAGTCCGGTAGATGATGACAAGTTGCTGCACTGGAGATTTGGCCATCCGTCTGACCAAGTTTTAAACAAACTTTTTTGTTACAACCTAGACTCTAGCAATTGTGATGTTTGTAAGCTTTCTAAACAAACTAGGTTGCCATTCTCTTTATCCACCCATGTATCAGAAAAATATTTTGATTTAATTCATTCGGATGTTTGGGGTCCGGCTCCTGTTGATTCTTATAACAACTTTAAATATTTTGTTACATTTATTGATGATTTTTCTCGTACTACTTGGATCTATCTTTTAAAAGGAAAAAATGAAGTTTTCTCATATTTTCAAGATTTTTTCAATTTTGTTGAAAATCAATATAATGCAAAAATTAAGATTTTTAGATCAGACAATGGGACAGAATATGTAAACAGAGATTTTTTAGAATTCTTTAAATTAAAAGGAATTTTTCATTAAACCACATGCATTAATACACCTGAACAAAACGGAGTCTCAGAAAGGAAAAATCGTCATCTTCTTGAAGTCACTAGATCACTTATTTTTCAAAGTAACGTCCCAAAAACTTATTGGTCAGACGCCGTGCTAACTGCAACGTACCTTATAAACAGATTGCCCAGTGCAAGGTTAAAAAACATGAGTCCCTTAGAAATTCTTAAAGGTAGGAAAATTGACCTTGACCATATACGAGTTTTTGGTTGTACGTGCTTTGTACACATAAAGAGACATGACAAATTAGATAAAAACTCTGTTAAAGCCATTTTCGTAGGATATTCTTCAGAAAAGAAGGGATACAAGTGTTATGATCCAAAAACTCGTAAACTTTACTTCTCAAGAGACGTTTCCTTTTTTGAAAGCAAAGCCTATTACCAATCAAATGAACAAGAAAATGTACAAGGTCAACCAACTATGTTACTTCCAAATAATTTTGTTTTCCCTGAAGAAACAAATCATGAACAGATTGAGCATGTGGAGGACGAACAGATTGGTGGAACAGGTGCAATTTCTTCAGGGGGAGAAGATGCGGAAAATGAGTCGAGTGAGGAACCAGCTCAAGAAGAAATTGGCTTGAGAAGATCCACACGACAAACCCGACCTCCTACCAGATTAAGGGATTATGTATCCCATAAGGTGATGTATCCAATTCAAAGGGATTATGTATCCCATCAGGTGATGTATCCTATTCAAGACTTTATCTCTTATAAACATGTTTCTCCCGCATATCGGGCCTATTTGGGTACCATAACCAATCAAACTGAACCAACCAAATTTGATGAGGCCACCCAAGATCCCATTTGGCGTAAAGCTATGAAAGAAGAACTTCAGGCCTTAGAAAAAAATGACACATGGAATATTGTTCACTTACCAAAAGGCAAGAAACCCGTAGGTTGTAGATGAGTTTATAAAATTAAATACAATAGTGATGGTACGATTGAAAGGTATAAAGCTAGGCTAGTGGCCAAAGGATTTACTCAAACCTACGGCATTGACTACCAAGAAACCTTTGCACCGGTAGCAAAAATGAGCACGGTTAGAATTTTGTTGTCGGTAGCCACCAACTTAGGATGGAATTTGTTTCAAATGGACGTAAAAAATGCATTTCTTCAAGGAATTGTAGAAGAAGAAGTCTACGTGACTCTTCCTCCGGGCCATAAAAATACGTCCGATCCATCATTGGTGTGTAAGCTAAAAAAGTCCATTTACGGCCTAAAACAATCTCCAAGAGCATGGTATGCCAAGCTAAGCTTCTCTCTTTTGAAAAATAATTTCATTAAAAGCACAGCCGACTCATCTATGTTTGTCAAACACTCACAAAATTCTATCACTATTATTCTTGTCTATGTTGATGACATCATCATCACTGGGAATGATAATGAAGAAATTACAAGAGTCAAACAATACTTGAAAGACGAATTTGATATCAAGGATCTTGGAAAACTCTCATATTTTCTCGGAATAGAAATAGCTCACTCTAGCAAAGGCTTGTTTCTATCCCAAAGAAAGTATGTTCTTGACCTGTTAAAGGAGATTGGTAAGCTAGGAGTCAAACCATCGGTACCCCAATAGAAACCAATGTAAAACTTGGGCCAGAAAATGGTGATCTACTACCTGACATAGAACAATATCAAAGGTTGGTAGGAAAATTAATTTATCTTATGGTTACCAGACCTGATATTGCATTTGCAGTGAGTGTTGTAAGCCAATTTATGCATGCTCCGCGTACCAGTCACTTGAGTGCAATTGATAGAATACTAAGATATCTTAAAGGAACTCCAGGTCAAGGAATTTGGATGAGGAAAAATAATTCTAATAATGTAATTGGTTTCTCTGATGCAAATTGGGCAGGGAGCTGCGACAGGAAGTCAACCACAGGCTTTTGTACCTTTGTGGGTGGCAACTTGGTCACTTGGAAGAGCAAAAAGCAAAATGTTGTAGCAAGGTCGAGTGCAGAAGCAGAGTATCGTGCCATGGCATCCACAGCAAGTGAGCTCATTTGGATCTAACAACTACTTAGCGACATGAAGATAGAGCACACAGGGACTATGCAAATGTACTGCGACAATCAAGCCGCGCGGCATATTGCATCCAATCCAGTCTTTCATGAGAGGACAAAACACATCGAAGTGGACTGTTACTTTGTCAGAGAAAAAGTGCAGTCGGGAGAGATAGAAACCCCATTTGTCAGAAGCAAAGATCAATTAGCGGACATTTTTACAAAAGCCCTCGACAAAGCCAGTCATCTAAACATTCTTAACAAGTTGGGATCAATTAACTTATTTGAACCCAACTTCAGGGGGAGTGTTGAGAAACAAGATCAATTGAGATAAAATTAGAAGTCTCAGACCTGTGAAGGATCAGTCCATCATAGGCTATTTTAGGAAAGGCAGAATGATAATCTCAAACCTGTAATAGGATCAGTCCATCATAAGCTATTTTAGGAAAGCCTCAGACCTGTGAAGGGTCCATTCATCATAGGCCATTTTAGGAAAAAGGAGCAGCTAGGTTCAGAAAAAGAAGCTACTCTACTTTTACCATTTGTTGTATTATACAGCTGGAGTAGGATATAGGCAACCGTTAGCTTCTTTTTTATATAAGCTATCACCCCTTCTCTTTGTAAATCAGAACATACATCAATAAAATAGTGTTCATCATCTTTATTTCCATCATCGAGGGCTGTTTACATGATGGAACATCATTTGACTACTATCCAAACTGTATTGTCCGGATAAATCCCCGGTGTTGGTATAAGGGCTAATTGGAACGCTGTAAAGGTCTGTTGAGGTCATTGGAGTAGCATAAAGGTCCGATGTATCGTTTGGATTCATTAATCCGACTGATTCGTGTACAGGTTGATGAGTCCAAGGATGATTATTAAACTTCCTTAAACCTTCAAGTTCCATAGCCACTTCTTTCATTGTAGGCCTATCTTCACCATTGAGATTAAGACATCTCTTCCCAAGCTGAGCAATTGCTTGGAGCTGTTCTAAAGACCCCTCCCTCACGACTCGAGGCTCAAGAATCTGAAACAAGCGGTTTTCCTTAATGGACATGACAAAGTACGTGGCGAGATTTCGTTCTTCTTGGCTTCGTTCCATGTCAATCGGTTTTTTCCCAGTTAAAAGTTCGGCAAGAATGACTCCAAAACTATAAACATCACTTTTTTCTGTCAATTGGCTTGTGTGAAAGTATTCAGGATCCAAATATCCCAATGTTCCTTGGACTAGTGTGGTCACTTCTGTTTCGTCCAATGAGATTAACCTTGAAGCGCCAAAATCTGATATTTTTGCAGTGTAATATTCATCCAATAAAATATTTGCAGACTTGACGTCTCTATGAATAATAGGCATAGAGGCTGCTGAATGAAGATAAGAAAGTGCACCCGCAGCTTCTGAGGCTATCCTTAAACGATTCTCCCACGATAACCAAGTTAATGCCCCTTTACCACAGATATGTTCAAAAAGTGTTCCGTTAGAGACATATTCGTAAACTAGTAAAGGAACCTCGGACTCCAAACAGCATCCTAGGAGCTTCACTACGTTTCGATGGTTAACCTGTGTAAGAATAACCACTTCATTGATGAATTGTTCTATTTGGCTCTGATCCATCACTCGGGACTTCTTAATGGCGACTACACGTTTATCGGGTAGGATTCCTTTATAAACGGTGCCATAACCACCTTGACCTAGGATCCTATCTTCTGCGTAATCATCGGTAGCTTTCTCCAGCTCTTCCGCTGTAAAGACTTTTGTCGATGATTCCATATTACCATCGTTAGAAGAGAGTTGTTGTTTCAACAGCAAACCACCATTTTGCTGAAAGAATTTCTCCCTGAGTTTTATGAGCTTCCTTTTCTTCACACTAAAATATACCCAAGTTACTCCAATAACTAGAGACAAAAACCCAAATCCCATACCTGCATGTAATTGTCAAGAAATTAAACTAAATAATTATATTATCTGAAAAATAAAAAAATAAGAAAAATTTCACTCTAACCACAGACCATTTCATAAGATTAGCAAGAACAGCCAATCAATTCATAGACTTAAAAAGTATCTTGTAGTACAGTTGGAAGTAATATGTATGGCCACATTTAGAATTCGGAGATTCATTAAATTACGAAGACACGTTGAAGAGTACTATAACAATTATATAATACAACAAACAATTTTATTTTCTACTTCAGTATACCAAACATCTCATAAATTTTGTGATTGAAGGATCATAGAAACAATTCATGTCATATCGATACCTACTATCGACGTTATCTATTATATTTCAAGAAATTCATCACATCCTAATATGGTAACAAATGGAATCAACAAGTCAAAGAATTACCTAAGGCCACCTTGATTACGGGGAACTCCGAGTTATTAGCAATGCAACCACGGCCATCCTTTATGCCATTACCATAGTATCCAGGTGGACAAGAACAGTTAAAACTTCCAGGAGTGTTTATGCAAATCTTTTCACACTTGTTGCTGTTTGAATCTGCACATTCATCAATATCTGAACAAAAGGAAAAAGGGTACACTTATCAGTACAAAATACAGGCAGAAAAGATTTCTTCTCTAAACGACATCTGCAAAATAGTTTGAGAGAGAAATATTTCTGACCTTGGCAGCCTGGATCGAGATATGGGTTACCCTCATACCATGTGTTGCAGCTGCAACGATGCCCGCCCAAACCAGTATCTGAATCAACACAATAACTATTGGCCTTACATGCATAGTCTGTCGAAATCACCCAATCTAGCACTATTGGGACAGTAGCTCAAGTCCTCTCCATAAAATTCGGATCAGATAAATCCTTTGCACCACGAAAGATAAAACGCTCTTGCTCGCCAACAAAGGCATAGCTGCAAGGGTCGAACGATGAGACCCTAGTATGATTATTCAAACTACTGAGTGAAGTCAAGTAAAATTTTAGCCCCGTTGGGACTGAAGTTTGGCAGCACCCAATACCGGAGCAATATCCATCGAGCACGTCCTCCACCTTGGAACAAAGAGAAACACATCCGCTCGTGAAATGCCGGTCACCACCGCCTGTTATCAAAGCAAAATCATCGCAACCAATGACTGTAAACCTGTTGAACAAAATGTTTAAATGAATACATATAGCTCCTCCATAAGAGTTACATAAAATAGTTAACATGGTATGATAACCGAGAAAAAGACCTGAATTCAAGTCTCGCCAGCACCATTAAGAAAACTGTACATCTATTAGACTTCAATGAAAATACGAATTTGGGATTTAAGTGATTACATATAGCTCCTCTACAAGAGCAAGTTTTTACATAATAATACTTTACATGGTATGAGAACCCTGAAAAGACCTGAATTTTTCAAGAATTCAACTTTGATGAAAAAATGAATTTGGTCTACGAGCATGTTGAGCACAAGATCTAATAGAATAGACATAGTCTTTCTCTAAGGACTTAAACTTTTAGACGAGACCGTTAACAAAACCTGTTTAGTTTCGAGTAGCTGAAGGGGGTGGTGGTGATATCAGAAGAGGCTGTATTAGAATAAACCACTGCTCCGGATCGGTCGTAGCAACTTCTCGCCATCACATTCGAAATACGCATTTGGCTATCTGAAATTTCGTATATTTGTATTGTTCCAAGAAAGGCTCTTGGAGGGTCGAAAGTATAGCTGCAGTTAAATTCAAACCATTCTCCAATCCCACAGCCGCTGCCTTTGCCGATGCCAAACGGGTATGGCACTGTCAAATTTCCGCATTGGCGGGGGCAGCCTGGTTTGGTGATGGTGGCGCCTTTGGCGATGTTTGAGGTGTCGACGGTGGTGTTGGTGGCGGTGATGGCGGCGGAGGTGGAGGCTGTGGAGGTTGGGGTGGCTGTGGCTAATGTCAACGATAGTCCATAGAGATAAAGGCAGGCTAGCTGCAGCATTTTGGTAATTGATAATTGATTGAAATGATGATGCATTTAGAAGTTTATACACTACACTCGTCTCAATTCGGTGAAGGGGGGAGGGGGTTCTCTCAAATGTTAGTAAGTTCATTGTTTGGTGACACTAATATACCACGTAGAAGTGTACTTCGGAAAAAAATTGTTAGAGTGGTGTCAAAAATGGGATGATAAAGTGAATCGAAAAATAATCGAACGAATGACCTAATCAATTAACATATCGGATCGAAATAAACCTCACTTAATTCCAGCCGGTTCATTGGTGGTTGACCCAAATAGGCAAGCTATACAGACTCGACAATTAATTTCGTTGACACATGAGAATCGGTTTAATCGTCTTAATTTATTTAAGAAATACACACGTAAAACTTATGAAAGTGGTAAGACTTTCCTCTGCATAGAACCGGAAAGATTTACACTATTGGTTGGTCCACGAGCTCAACCAATCCACGGTTTTGACAGGTAATTTTGGACAATATTTTACTCAGATCACATACTTAAATCGAGTTTCCATAGTGAATTGTTCCTATTAATCTACTCCTTTCTAACATTCCTAAATCAATACCATCAATAAAATAACATACTCAGTTACTCACTCATACTCGAGTCAATTACGATTAGCTACATGAATTTTGATTTACCGCTTGATTCGATTTATTATAACATCTTCTGAAAGATCTAATGCAGTTGAATTCTAAGTAAACCCAACATTCAACATTAATTTTAGTCTACCATTCTCTCTTGGAACATATTTTACTGTAAAACTGTGCTCATTAGCTTTGTGCAATACAAATCGCTATCACTTCAATGTTACCTATTGTTATTATCTAACATTACGACCAACACAAACATAAATTAGATATATATATTGACGTTTTTAAATATTTTATTTTTCAAGTTAATTATGATAACTTTACCCTCACTACAGTACTGGATGAAATTTTCTTACCAGTATTCTTTATTATTGTATCTTAGACTTGGTCGCTGATTTCATGAATAATTGATACTTTTTCTTAATAGTGCAACTACCAATTAAAATGTTATGAGTGGTTGACATCACACATTTATTTATTATTGATATATAAATGTGAGTACGAGTATGCGGATAATTAGACAATAATTTGATAATTTGATTAGCGAAGTTTGACTTTAAGTGAGTCAACGTGTGATTTTTGAGAAATTATGTTAGAAAAGATTGAGAAAATCTGAAAATTGACTTACACACAAATAAAAAATAAAATAAATAAAGGCTGCCGATTAGCATCTCCTAGCCAATCCCATACACATCAAAGAAATAAATAACAAGAAGAATAATGAATATTTCTTCGACCCAAACTCTCTCTGTCTATTTTTCAGAGTATATCGCACTGAGTATCTCTACTAGTTGATTAGAAATACGAAAGCAAATTTTTGTCTTGCATCTGACAACGATAGCACCATGTAGTTGCTTGCAATAGCAACGTTGGCGCTAGGTGATTACTGTAAAACTAATTCAAGGCCTCAATATTGTATGAAATTTGACCATTCCAATTAGAGCTGGGCAAAAATCCGATCAACCCGACCAATCCAAACCAAACCGATTGATTTGGGTCGATTTTTTACGTTCAATTGGGTTGGGTTGGGTTGGGTCTTGAGTTATGAATTAAAATCTAACCCGACCCAACCCAACCCGATAAATTAAAAAAATTAATATCTTAGATAAAAAAATAAATTAAATAGACATAATAGTAAAGATAAGATAATAACTTATAGACATAATATATAAATGTCAATTTTCTTCATATAGACTGATTCACATGAATACTACTTAAAATGTAATTTCATTTGACGTTAAAGTAAAAATTAAAGACATGATAATGAAGTGATTGAATTTCAAAAAATTGTAAAAAAGAAAATGCTTCTTAAATCTGAAACTTATTTATACATTATTTTTAGAAAGAATTCCTTATGTGTGTGTGTTTAAAAAGCGTATATTTTCAAGTAATTTCAAATTCTAAAAAATTATCCAAATTTAACAAATAAATCGAATCTAACTTTAATTGGGCCGAAATTCAAACCGACCAACCCAACCCAACCCAAAATCGGTTTGTGTTGGGTTGGGTTTAAATAGGGCTGTAAGCAAAAACCGTCAAACCGGAAAACCAAACCGAAACCGCATTTTGAAAACCGTCGGTTTGGTGCCACGTGGACCCGTCAACGAAATGGTTTTGAACCAAACCAAACCGGTCAAAAACGGTTTGGTTTAGGTTTGAGAAATTTTATTGCGGTTTGAAACCAAACCGGACCGGTGAAAAAATATATAATAATTAAAAAATTAAAAAAATGAAAAAATGAAATTTTCTAAATTGTAACTTGTAAGACTTTTGTGTTGGACTTTTTAGTTATTTTTAAATGAGGTTCATATATTCCATAAGCTTTTAAACTAAAAGTTTGAAACGATTCATCAAGCAATCCCACGTTATATTCCATATAAATTACTATCATAAACAATTATCAATTTATATAAACTGCATAGTACTCCAATGATTAAATAAACTTCAATCAAAATCAAAATCCTACATTGAATTGGATATCTTTTTAAAAAATATTGCAACTTCTGGTTCTATCGATTATAATTTGTAGAAATCTAAATGAAAAGTTTTGATCGGATCAACAACTATGTAATCAAAGTGAAAACAAAATAAAAATTTCGAATTTTAGAAATGAAATTATATATTGTAAATAAATTTATTTAGGTATAGATTTACCCAATATTCTAATTTGGCTTGAGAATCAATTAATCAAATAATTATAAGAAGGGAGAAGAAAAGAATCAAAGAGAAGAAGGAAAGTGTTGATGTCTAAAATGAAGAAAGAATCTTATTATTTTTTTATAAAAGTGATTGGAGATTGAATCATATATTTTACAAAAAAAAAAAAAAAAAAAAACCTATGAGAATCATCCGGTTCCCAGCAGTTCCCATACTAGACCCTAGAATTGGACCGAAACTGGTTGATTCTTAATAATTTGTCCCAAAATTAAATTATTTTTCTAAATGGTTCCGGTCCGATTTCACCGGTTCTTGAAAAATTGTCCACTCCTAAATTAATGGCATAAAAGTAGACAGACAAAAAAATATACGACGAAATTGGTGGTTTAAAATCGGACGACGGGCAAAAAAAAATATACGGCGAAACCGGCGGTTTAAAACCGGACCAAACCGTTAGGTTTAGGTTTGAGTTTTTTTCAAACCGTTCAAAATGGTTTGGTTTAGGTTTGAGTTTTTCTCAAACCGGTGTAAACGGTTTGGTTTGAAACTCTGTCAAAAACCGGTAAAACCGGACCGCTTACACCCCTAGGTTTAAATCAATAATTGGGTTGAGTTGGGGTTGATTTTTTATCAAACCAATCAAGTTGGGTTGGGTTTGGGTTGAAAAAAAAATCGACCCAACCCAACTCACGCCCACACCCACGCCCACGCCCACGCCCACGCCCACCGCTAATTCCAATCGCAACATTCATTATCTTTCATTTGAGAACAGTTTGGTCCCTCAGTTCCTTTTCTTCTTCAGCCCAAGTCTTCATTATTGCAATATAAGTCTTTCAATTTCCAAACTAAACACTCCGATTTTCAAATTTCAGAATTCGTCCAACTTTAATTTTTTTGATGAAATCTTTTATTTTCGTCCTTTCTCATCCAATATTGAGTTTTCTTCTAAGATAATCAATAAACACACAAACATAAGTATTTAAAACTCATAAACTGATAAAAGTACTCCAATAAACGTCAATTTTAGTGGTCCCAATAAGTGTAGAATCATGATTATTGCACACAATCAAATTCTTACTTATACCAACCTATTAGCACAAATTATCTTAAGAATTAGCCAATCACAATGTCAACTTCCAACTCAGCAATGTAAGAAGTGGAATTGTTCAACTTTTTGTCGTATTTAAGAAGACTTTGAGCATTACTTCGAATGGGTCAAATCCCAAGAAATTGAGCCATTTCCAAGTGTAGGTGAGAAATGCATGTGGCAGGGGGCCTCTTGGAAGTTGACTACTTCACTTATGGAAACATTCTACGCGTTTTTTCGTACAGTGTGTGTGTGTGTGTTTTTTTGTTTTTTTTTAAATTCCGTGAATGAAGAATATGAATTTACTACAATTATAAAATTACACAACTCCGTGGACCAAGAATAATCAGAAGACAATACTGTTCAAGGTAGGGCTGTGCAAAACTCCCAAATCGAATCGAATTCGAATCGAGCAATTTTTGTTAAGTTAAATATTCGAATGAGTATCTGAATAGAGAACCGACAAGTTCGATTCGGTTCTCGATTCTAGATCAAGAATCGAAGAACCGGATGGAAATCATTTTAATTTATTTATTTTAAATAAGTTAAGTTATTTTATTATTTTCTAAATAAATTTACTAATCTAAAAATATGATTTTTCCCATTTCTAATTTTCAGTCCAAGCTCAACTTAATCAAATTGACCTAAATTTTATCCAAATCTGTTATCCTACTATAGTGTCGTTTCTTGTGTAGAAATTGAATTGAAACTCGACATTACATCTCTTAATTATTGTAAACTCGTTATCGTCCTCTTTATGTGATTTTCACAATCAAATTTATGAAAAATTCAGCAAATAGAAATGTAAAAGATACATAAAATTGGACTACACTATTTTGTAAGAGCTAAAATTGTACACGTCATTAGTTGAATTAATATAACTTTGTAAATATTAGAAAAAATTAATTATAATATAGAACCTGGGAGCCGAATGGAGATGAACTGAATTGAATTGAACCGAACCTGAATGATTCCATAATTAAATTTGGAATCAACAATTCCACTTACTAAATACCCTAAAATTTCGGGTCCGGTTCGATTCTCGTTGGAACCGAATGAGAACCAAATCGAACCGGATTGTGCCCGGCCCTAGTTCAAGGTATGTTTAATATATTGGATTGAGCATAATCAAACTCGCATTAGGAGGGTAGATAAGATGATTTAAACGAAATTCAATATAGATTTAACTTTTAATTCATTCGTGAGATTCGAATGATTCGAGGGGACCTCATGGCTCCCCTCATCTTGGGAATATATACATCACTTTTCAGTGTACAAACAATTATTTAGAGAAAATATTTAAGTTTACTTGAATAGAAAAAGAAAATTGACCACGTAAAATGAGAAAAAAGTAAATATAATAATAAAACTTTGACATTGTAGATTTGCTCTGTGTTGTTGGGTTTCCTAGGCGCAGGAACACCCTTCCAATCGACGCAAATCGCCCCACCAAGAGAGAGAGAAGAAAAACCCGGCAAAGAACCCCTATTTTACGCCTCCAACACCGCCGTTCACCTCCACTGGCTATGAGGAATAGCTCATCAACTTAGCCTCTCTTTCAAGGCCTAAGTATCACAAGAGAATCACAAGAAGAAACTCAAGAGGAAGTAGAAACCAGAGAGTCTCAAAGGGAGGAGAGAGGTTGGCCGGTTTTGGGAGGGAAGAGAGAGACTCCCTTTTCAAAGTCACGTATGGCTTATAATGAAAGAGTGGAGTGGTCAACAATCTTCTCCAACAAGTTTTATAAGATACAATCTCAACCATAGATCTCATCCAATGGCTCACAATAATACTAGGGTTAAGAGAACCATTTTCCCACATTCTTCACCTTGGTTCTCATAACACTCTCTCTTGGTTGCGAATTTGCACATGGAAGAACTGTTCATCATCATCGCCCACTACCTGCAAGAAAAATTAACCCGTATCAATATGTAACAAAAATAAGCATAATTTAAATTTACCTGCAGGTAGAATTTTAGTTCCCACATCAGAGGGATTCCAATCAGTGTGAATCTTAACAAGTTTAACTTCATTTTGAGACAATTTCTCACGAATAAAATGATACTTTACCTCAATATGTTTAGATCTTTCATGATAAACAGGATTTTTACAAAGCAATAAAGCACTTTGACTATCAGTAAACATAACAGGTATATCATGCATGAAGTTCAATTCTTTTAAGATTCCTTTTATCCAAGTACATTCCTTAACCGCCTCGGTTATGGCAACATACTCTGCCTCAGTACTTGACAAAGTAACTAAAGGCTGCAACTGTGACTTCCATGTTATACAATTGTCACCTAGGGTAAAGAAGTATGCTGTAGTTGATTTCCTACTGTCTTTATCACCAGCAAAGTCAGCATCAACATAGCCTTTTAAAATTAACCCCTCAGATCTTTTCTCATACACAAGACCTACATTTAATGTACCAACAATGTACCTTAACAACCATTTCAAACCTGCCCAATGGGGCTTTCCGGGGTTGGACATAAATCTGCTCAAAAAACTTATAGCATATGCTAAGTCTGGTCTGGTTGTTATCATAGAGAACATAATGAAACCTATAGCATTGGAGTAGGGTATGTTCCTCATTTCTCTAAATTCCTCCTCAGTTTTAGGAGACTGTGCACTAGAAAGATTCATGTGAGCTGCTAAGGGAACGTTCACAGATTTTGATCCATTCATACCAAATTTAGTTATGACTTTGTTCAGATAAGCTTCTTGGGAAACAACAAGTCTATTTTCAGCCCTATCTCTCTTTATAACCATCCCCAAAATCTTCTTAGCACTCCCCAAATCTTTCATATCGAATTCTGATTTTAAAAGGTTCTTCATCTTAGTGATTTCTGTCTTACTTGAACTTGCTAGAAGCATGTCATCTACATACAACAACAAGTAGACCTCACAGCCCTCCTTACTATCATTATAGTACAGGCATGCATCATATTCACTCATTTTAAAACCTATCTTCAGTACATAGGTATCGAACCTAATGTACCACTGTCTAGGGCTTTGTTTAAGCCCATACAGAGATCTTTCTAATTTGCACACACAGTTTATTTTACCTTTCACCTCAAAACCTTGAGGCTGACCCATGTAAATATCCTCTTCCAATTTTCCATGTAGGAATGCAGTCTTAACATCTAGTTGTTCCAGTTCCCAGTTGAAATGAGCAACCAATGCAAGAATCAGTCTAATTGTTTTGTACTTTATCACAGGAGAGAATATCTCATTGTAATCAACCCCCTCTTTTTGAGTAAACCCCTTCGCCACTAGTCTGGCCTTATACCTAGGAGGGTCACTAGGATTATTTCCTTCTTTCAATTTGTAAATCCACTTACATTGAACTATCCTATGATCCTTAGGTCTATTAACCAACTTTCAAGTTTTATTCTCCATTAAAGATCCCATCTCTTCTTGCATAGCTTTAAGCCAATTTTCAGAACATTTTCCATTCACGGCTTCTTCAACTATCAGGTTCTATTTGGTCAATGACTTCACCTGAAACTAAGGCAAAATCAGTCATGTTTAGGGATTCATATCTAGGATTTGGCCAGATCTGCCTCCTCCCCCTATCCCTAGTAAGCTGATAATCTTGATTAGGTGGCTGATCATTAAAATGTTCAACTTCAACATGTTCAGTGTTTTCTTGAAGTTCAGTCACCCCTTCAGTTTCAGTTACATTTTCATTTTCAGGTTCTTGATGTATAGGGTCATTAGCCTCATTCCTAGGTGTAGGTGAATCAAGCTTAGTAAGTTTCACCTCAGTCTGAATACTCTTCTCAGTTTCAGTTTTATTGGTTTCATCAATTTTCTGTTTTAGACAAGGTATCTCAGATTCATTAAAGACTACATTCCTGCTGTTAATAATCTTAATACCTTGAACCCCTAAAACCCATAGTCTATAACCTTTCACACCCTCGGGATACCCTAACATCATACACTTGATCGCCCTCGGCTCAAGTTTTCCTTCAGATTGGTGTGCAAATGCAGCACATCCAAACACCCTTAAATGTTCCAGATTTGGAGGCTCTCCCGTCCACAACTCCTGTGGGGTCTTAAACCCTATACTGCTGGACGGAGACCTATTAATCAAGTAAGCTGCAGTACTTGCAGCTTCAGCCCAAAAGCCTTTCGCAAGGCCAGAGCTAATCAACATACACCTAACTTTGTTCATTATGGTCCTGTTCATTCTCTCAGCGACCCCATTCTGTTCAGGTGTGTATCTAACAGTTCTGTGTCTTGTTATGCCTTTCTGCTTACAGAAGTTGTCAAATTCAAAATTACAGAATTCAAGCCCATTATCAGTTCTCAAAGTTTTAAGCTTCTTGTCTAGTTTATTTTCCACAGACTTTAACCAAATTCTGAATTTTTCAAAGGTTTCCGACTTAGCCTTCAAAGGGTAAATCCAAACCTTTCTTGAATAATCATCCACCAAGGACAAGAAGTACTTGCTCCCACCAAATGTGGAGTGCTTGTCCGGACCCCATAAATCAGCATGGACATAGTCCAATGGTCCGCTGGTCCTATGAGAGCTAGTTTCAAAGCTCACCTTATGGGACTTACCCAAGACACATGTTTCACAGAAATCCATTGCTTCAATATCATCCTTTCCAAGCAATTTCTGATTATTTAAAGCTTTTAGCCCTTTAAACCCAATATGACCCATTCTGTTATGCCAAAGTTCAGTCTTGTCTTTACTCACAGTAAGAAGACTAGAATCAAGAGGTATTTCAGTTCTACCCTCCAGATAGTACAACCCATTCCTTTTAGGTCCTTTCATAACTATGAGAGAACCCCTCATAATTTTCAAAATTTTGTTACAAGACTTGAAGGTATATCCCTCATCTTCAAGAGAACCTAAGGAAATGAGGTTCCTCTTTAAATTAGGAACATATCTAACATTCCTTAGCTGCGTGACGGCCCCATCGTACATCCTGATGGCTATGTCACCAACTCCAACCACATTTTGAGAATTATTGTCCCCCATATAGACCTTCCTAGATTCAGTCTCTTTATAGTTATAGAACCAAGACCTCTCAGGGCACATATGAAAAGTGCACCATGTGTCTAGAATCCAATTTTTATCAAATTCTTCCTCAGACACATTAAGGACATGCAGACTGTCAAATTCAGACACAATGGCAGCATTATCTTGATCAGTATTGTTCGGGTCTCTTTGTTTCCTTTTCCCCTCAAAGCAGTCTTTCTTGAAATGTCCCAACTTTCCACAGTGATAACATTTCTTACCGCTTTTATCTTTTGATTTTGATCTCATTTTAGATTTCCCTCTCTCCTTCTTGTTATGGAAGTTAAATTCTTTCTTTTCTGATCTTCCCCTAACAAATAAGCTTTCTTCACGAGAGTGAGTTCTATTGTCTCTTTTTAATTCAAGTTCCCTTGATTTTAAGGCATCTATGACAATAACTTGGGTGAGAGTGTCCCTACCATATCTTATGGCATTTTTCATTTCTCTGTAAGATTCGGGCAAAAAATTTAGCAATATGACAGCCAAATCGTCATCGGCAAATTTTTTGTCATTATGAGCCAGACTCTTAACAATTATACTAAAGTCACTCAAATTCCCCTCAACATCCTTCTCGGGATCCATCTTAAAACTAAACAGCTTCTCCAACAAATATATCTTGTTAGACAAAGTTTTAGTCAAGAACAAGGCATCTAGTTCAGTCCATAAAGTTCTAGCAGTTTTAGCATTATCAACTTGTCTTACAATGTTATCAGATAAATGCAAAATTATCGAACTATAAGCAATTTTATTCATGTCTTCAATTTCATGTGGTTTAGCCTTTAACTCATAAGAATAAGTAGAAGGATCATCGAGAGCTTTAGCAACTCTCTGTTGGACCAAAATGGCCCTCATTTTCTGTTTCCAAATCGAGTAATTCCCCTTTCCATCGAATTGCGATAATTCGACCCTCGAACCCATTACAGATTCTGTAAAAGAGTGGCCTGTACTCGTGGACATAACAGAAAAGGTTTTGAAAAAATCTTTTCCAGATGATCAATATATGAATGTAAATGCCGAGTTAAAACCAATTTTCAGAAATGAAGCACAACGATGAAATAATCCGTTCACGAAACACAGGTATATAATGCAGGTAAATATGCTTCCAGGTTACAAATTAATCAGAAGAATTCAATCCACAGAATTCACAAACGTGTAACCAAGCAAACGTGCATATACCGGTAAGAGTACCAAACCTAACCTAACGGAGAGTTTGGAATAATCTTACCAAACTACTGTTGAAAAACAGTAATAATACCACCAGTTTCAGAATCGAACTGCCGTAGATATCAAGCCAGGGGCAAAATCGTCCAACTTTTTATGTATAACCTGAAACACTAAAATAAACCCATTAATACGTTCAGCAGGTTAAAATAAAAATTCTGCCCGAAAAAACCTCGTCGGAGTCCGCCCACGCGCCGCCGCCGGAGAAAAATCACGCGCCACCCCACCAGCACCTCCTCGACCTGCTGGTTCCAGCAGTGGTCCCAGATTTCCCGGCAGATCAACCGTTTGGCCGGAATCTCAATTTCCCGGTTCGGCCACCCCCAAAATCGCCCAACCCATACTTCAAATTTTTGATCGATTCTTTACCAGTAGACGAAGCCCATGACCTGTAGATTCTAGTTCCGGTCTCCGTTTCTCCGGGTGGTCGATGGTTTAGCCGGAATTTGAAGTTGAAGGTCCGGCCGGTTTGAAGAACACGCACGGTTTCTCCCCTTCTTTTGCTCCAGCCGATTTCTCCCTCAAATCTCAAGCCCTAGGCTCTGATACCAGTTTGTTGGGTTTCCTAGGCTTAGGAACACCCTTCCAATCGACGCAAATCGCCCCACCAAGAGAGAGAGAAGAAAAACCCGGCAAAGAACCCCTATTTCACGCCTCCAACACCGCCGTTCACCTCCACTGGCTATGAGGAATAGCTCATCAACTTAGCCTTTCTTTCAAGGCCTAAGTATCACAAGAGAATCACAAGAAGAAACTCAAGAGGAAGTAGAAACCAGAGAGTCTCAAAGGGAGGAGAGAGGTCGGCCGGTTTGGGAGGGAAGAGAGAGACTCCCTTTTCAAAGTCACATATGGCTTATAATGAAAGAGTGGAGTGGTCAACAATCTTCTCCAACAAGTTTTATAAGATACAATCTCAACCATAGATCTCATCCAATGGCTCACAATAATACTAGGGTTAAGAGAACCATTTTCCCACATGTGTCTTCATAGAAATGAGAATAAAGAGGCCCGCATGTTGGCATCTTTTGATACACTTGGTAGGTTTTAATTTCGTTGAATTTTTTGTATTCCTTAATTTATATCGTCAACACTTTGTAACGACTTGAATAAATAAACAATACTAACTTACGATAAAAAAGAAAAACAATAAACTTTTCCGTTGTTACTAGACTCAATTTAGTTTAATTTACTGAACATTTTTGTGAGGACGAAGAAAGAACTATCTCATTTAGAGACTACGTGCGAATAACACTTTCTAAGACATTCTTTATCAATATGTACCTAAATAATCCATGCACGTTTGGAGGAAGTTTCTTTTCCTATGGAAGACTCGTTCAAATACAGATCATATGGTCATGGGGGAGCATATCACTTCATCATGGATTTCCAATGAGTTAAATTATAGCCAAGTTGCAACATTTAACTTCTTCAGGTGAAAAAAAGAAAAAGAAAAGTAATACTTATGACTTACTAAAGTCTTTTCGAGTACAACGTATTAAACATATTTATCGTTATATTCAAATGAGAGTTTATATGTAGTGTTAATGGAGTTTACTTTCAACAATTGGTTAACAATGACAACAAATTATTTCATTTTTATTGATGAGAAATGAGAAATTTTTTTATTCAACTCATCAAGCTGGAGAAGAAAATGCTACAATATTGGATTTTTTCTAAAAAGCCAAAGGAGATGCGAATGAAAATTCAAAGGCGGTTGCAGCAGAAGGTCAACTCATTCAATGAATCTTCTTTCATTCATGTTAGGATTATGGGTGTTTAATCTACCAAATACATCATTTCCAACCAAAAAACATAAACCTAAAAGCAAGAACATAAAGTTGAAAATGGAGCTCCAACAATAGCCGAAAATGGCCAGCTTCTTCCTCTTTGTTTATGGTCGATTTGTAGGCTCAGGAACACCCTTCCATGCAATGCAAATCACCTTCCAAGAGAGCTAGAGAAAACCGGCAAAGAACCTCTTCAAACCACCTACACCGCCGCCTCTACTCACCTTATCACCACCAAGATTTAGCCACTATTTCAGGCCTAAGTTACCAAGGTATCCTCAACAAGAAGAAGTAGATAAGAGAGCAAGCATTGAGAGTAATCGTTAGGAGCAAAAACGAGAGAGAGACTTTGGAGGTGAGAGAGTTGGTAGAAAAATGAGTATGGCTCCTTTTTTGAATAGATGGTCAAAGCTTTCACAACAAGATAACAATATATCTACCAAGAATAAATCCTAACCCTCCATCCCATCCAATGGTCCCAATTAAATAAGAGTTAAGAGAACCATGTCTCACATTCTTCACCTTGGTTCTCATAACACACTCTCTTGGTTGCGAATTTGCACATGGAAGAACTGTTCATCATCATCGCCCACTACCTGCAAGAAAAATTAACCCGTATCAATATGTAACAAAGATAAGCATAATTTAAATTTACCTGCAGGTAGAATTTTAGTTCCCACATCAGAGGGATTCCTATCAGTGTGAATGTTAACAAGTTTAACTTCATTTTGAGACAATTTCTCACGAATAAAATGATACTTTACCTCAATATGTTTAGATCTTTCATGATAAACAGGATTTTTACAAAGCAATAAAGCACTTTGACTATCAGTAAACATAACAGGTATATCATGCATGAAGTTCAATTCTTTTAAGATTCCTTTTAACCAAGTACATTCCTTAACCGCCTCGGTTATGGCAACATACTCTGCCTCAGTACTTGACAAAGTAACTAAAGGCTGCAACTGTGACTTCCATGTTATACAATTGTCACCTAAGGTAAAGAAGTATGCTGTAGTTGATTTTCTACTGTCTTTATCACCAGCAAAGTCAGCATCAACATAGCCTTTTAAAGTTAACCCCTCAGATCTTTTTTCATACACAAGACCTACATTTAATGTACCAACAATGTACCTTAACAACCATTTCAAACCTGCCCAATGGGGCTTTCCGGGGTTGGACATAAATATGCTCAAAAAACTTATAGCATAAGCTAAGTCAGGTCTAGTTGTTATCATAGAGAACATAACGGAACCTATAGCATTAGAGTAGGGTATGTTCCTCATTTCTCTAAATTCCTCCTCAGATTTAGGAGACTGTGCACTAGAAAGATTCATGTGAGCTGCTAAGGGAACGTTCACAGATTTTGATCCATTCATACCAAATTTAGTTATGACTTTGTTCAGATAGGCTTCTTGGGAAACAACAAGTCTATTTTCAGCCCTATCTCTCTTTATAATCATCCCCAAAATCTTCTTAGCACTCCCCAAATCTTTCATATCGAATTCTGATTTTAAAAGGTTCTTCATCTTAGTGATTTCTGTCTTACTTGAACTTGCTAGAAGCATGTCATCTACATACAGCAACAAGTAGACCTCACAGCCCTCCTTACAATCATTATAGTATAGGCATGCATCATATTCACTCATTTTAAAACCTATCTTCAGTACATAGGTATCGAACCTTATGTACCACTGTCTAGGGCTTTGTTTAAGCCCATACAGAGATCTTTCTAATTTGCACACACAGTTTATTTTACCCTTCACCTCAAAACCTTGAGGCTGACCCATGTAAATATCCTCTTCCAATTCCCCATGTAGAAAGACAGTCTTGACATCTAGTTGTTCCAATTCCCAGTTGAAATGAGCAACCAATGCAAGAATCAGTCTAATTGTTTTGTACTTTATCACAGGAGAGAATATCTCATTGTAATCAACCCCCTCTTTTTGAGTAAACCCCTTCGCCACTAGTCTGGCCTTATACCTAGGAGGATCACTAGGATTATTTCCTTCTTTCAATTTGTAAATCCACTTACATTGAACTATCCTATGATCCTTAAATCTATTAACCAACTTCCAAGTTTTATTCTGCATTAAAGATCCCACCTCTTCCTGCATAGCTTTAAGCCAATTTTCAGAACATTTTCCATTCACGGCTTCTTCAAAACTATCAGGTTTTATCTGGTCAAGGGCTTCACCTGAAACTAAGGCAAAATCAGTCATGTTTAGGGATTCATATCTAGGATTTGGCCTAGTCTGCCTCCTCCCCCTATCCCTAGTAAGCCGATAATCTTGATTAGGTGGCTGATCAATAAAATGTTCAACTTCAACATGTTCAGTATTTTCTTGAAGTTCAGTCCCCCCTTCAGTTTCAGTTTCAGTTTCAGTTTCAGGTTCTTGATGTATAGGGTCCTTAGCCTCATTCCTAGGTGTAGGTGAATCAAGCTTAGTAAGCTTCACCTCAGTCTGAATACTCTTCTCAGTTTCAGTTTTGTTGGTTTTATCAATTTTCTGTTTTAGACATGGCATCTCAGATTCATTAAAGACTACATTCCTACTGTTAATAATCTTAATGCCTTGAACCCCTAAAACCCATAGTCTATAGCCTTCACACCCTCGGGATACCCTAACATCACACACTTGACCGCCCTCGGCTCAAGTTTTCCTTCAGATTGGTGTGCAAATGCAGCACATCCAAACACCCTTAAATGTTCCAGATTTGGAGGCTCTCCCGTCCACAACTCCTGTGGGGTCTTAAACCCTATACTGCTGGACGGAGACCTATTAATCAGATAAGCTGCAGTACTTGCAGCTTCAGCCCAAAAGCTTTTCGCAATGCCAGAGCTAATCAACATACACCTAACTTTGTTCGTTATGGTCCTGTTCATTCTCTCAGCGACCCCATTCTGTTCAGGTGTGTATCTAACAGTTCTGTGTCTTGTTATGCCTTTTTGCTTACAGAAGTTGTCAAATTCAAAATTGCAGAATTCAAGCCCATTATCAGTTCTCAAAGTTTTAAGCTTCTTATCTAGCTTATTTTTCATAGACTTCAACCAAATTCTGAATTTTTCAAAGGTTTCCGACTTAACCTTCAAAGGGTAAATCCAAACCTTTCTTGAATAATCATCCACTAAGGACAAGAAGTACTTGCTTCCACCAAATGTGGAGTGCTTCTCTGGGCCCCATAGATCAGCATGGACATAGTCCAATGGTCTGCTGGTCCTATGAGAGCTAGTTTCAAAACTCACCTTATGGGACTTACCCAAAACACATGTTTCACAGAAATTCATTGCTTCAATATCATCATTTCCAAGCAATTTTTGATTATTTAAAGCTTTTAGCCCTTTAAACCCAATGTGACCCATTCTGTTATGCCAAAGTTCAGTCTTGTCTTTACTCACAGTAAGAAGACTAGAATCAAGTGGTATTTCAGTTCTACCCTCCAGATAGTACAACTCATTCCTTTTAGGTCCTTTCATAACTATGAGAGAACCCCTCATAATTTTCAAAATTTTGTTACCAGACTTGAAGGTATATCCCTCATCTTCAAGAGAACCTAAGGAAATGAGGTTCCTCTTTAGATTATGAACATTTCTGAGCTGCGTGACGGCCCCATCGTACATCCTGATGGCTATGTCACAAACTCCAACCACATTTTGAGAATTATTGTCCCCCATGTAGACCTTCCTAGATTCAGTCTCTTTATAGTTATAGAACCAAGACCTCTCAGGGCGCATATGAAAAGTGCACCCTGTGTCTAGGATCCAATTTTTATCAAATTCTTCTTCAGACACATTAAGGACATGCAAACTGTCAAATTCAGACACAATGGCAGCATTATCTTGATCAGTATTGTTTGGGTCTCTTTGTTTCCTTTTCCGCTCAAAGCAGTCTTTCTTGAAATGTCCCAACTTTCCACAGTGATAACATTTCTTACCGCTCTTATCTTTAGATTTGGATCTCATTTTGGATTTTCATCTCCCCTTCTTGTTATGGAAGTTAAATTCTTTCTTTTCAGATCTTCCCCTAACAAATAAACTTTCTTCACGAGAATAAGTTCTATTGTCTCTTTTTAATTCAAGTTCTCTTGATTTTAAAGCATCCGTGACAATAGCTTGAGTGAGAGTGTCCCTACCATATCTTATGACATTTTTCATTTCTCTATAAGATTCGGGCAAAGAGTTTAGCAATATGACAGCTAAATCCTCATCGACAAATTTTTTATCATTATGAGCCAGACTCTTAACAATTATGCTAAAGTCACTCAAATTTCCCTCGACATCCTTTTCGAGATCCATCTTAAAACTAAACAGCTTTTCCAAGAGATATATCTTGTTAGGTAAAGTTTTAGTCAAGAATAAGGCATCTAGTTCAGTCCACAAAGTTCTAGCAGTTTTGGCATTATCAACTTGTCTTACAGTGTTATCAGATAAATGTAAAATTATAGAACTGTAAGCAATTTCATTCATGTCTTCAATTTCATGTGGTTTAACTTTTAACTCATCAGAAAATGTAGCAGGATCATCAAGAGCTTTAACAACTCTCTGTTGGACCAAAATAGCCCTCATTTTCTGTTTCCAAATCGAGTAATCCCCCTTTCCATCGAATTGCGATAATTCGACCCTCGAACCCATTACAGATTCTGTAAAAGAGTGGCCTGTACTCGTGGACATAACAAAAAAGGGTTTGAAAAAATCTTTTCCAGATGATCAATAAAATACAAATGCAAAGTTAAAAAACCAATGTTCAGGAATGAAGCACAACGATGAAACAGGTATAATGCAATTAAATATGCTTTCAGGTCACGAATTAATAACAAGAATTCAATCAACGAAATTCACAAATAAGCAACCAAGCAATCATGCATAAACCGATAAAAAAATACCAAACCTATCTTAACGGAGAGTTTAGAATAATCTTACCAAACTACTGTTGAAAAACAGTAAATATACCAAAGTTTCACAACTGAACCGTCGAAGAAGTCAAGCCAGGGGCAAAATCGTCCAACTTTTTCTCTACAACCTGAAACACAAAACTAAACACATTAATACGTTCAGGACATCAAAATAAGCAAACTGTCAGAAGAGACCGTCGCGGGAAACCGCCGCACGCGCCACCCACGCGCCGTCGCCGGAAAATGCGCCCGTCGCCGGATTTCACGCGCCACCTAGGAGGGTTCTCCTTGGTCTGCAGAGCACGTCGGTGGTCTCGGATTTTCCAAATTCCTTCTGTGGGAGGAGAGAAGCCGGCCAAATGGAGGGAAGAGAGAGTCCTTTTCAAAGTCACGTGTGTGTGGCTTATAATAAGGGGAAAGACCAAATTGGTCAAAACTTCTCCAACAAACCTAGATAAAATATCTAGCAAGAAACAATCTCCACCATCCATTTAATCAATGGCTCACAATAATACTAAGGTTAAGAAAACCATGTCTCACAATTCACCGCGCGGTTGAATTCAACTCTGTACTTACTAACAATGGAACGTGAAACTTTGCTACATTGAAATAACACATGGCAAGAAAGAGTGGACATGGAAATACAAGTGGCCAAGAAGATTATTCCTATAATTCCATGCACGTTCAGAACACGTAGCTTCATGGGTTGAATTAGTGCCAATTGGCATTAATGAAACTCCTGAAAAGAAAAAGTCACAGGATTGACTTTGAAAATCTTTTGAAATCTATGGGCCCTACCTAGCAAGAAAATAACCAAGTTTTGACAACTATTTTTCATTAAAAAGAAATTACAAAATAGAGTGGACTTCAAGTCTTCAACCAAGTTGAGGTTTAAAATTATGATTCTTGAATTCATCTTCTCAATAATTGGTATTATGAATTATAGTGTAATATGTAATGAAGTTACTACGAAAGAAAGATCGTCTTTTCTTGGAAATTATTATTTTAAGTATTTAGGAATTGAAAGGATGTAATGCAAAGAATTAGAATATGTTGGGTGAAATAGGGATACAATTGAAGTTTTTAGATTACATATTTCAGCTAGAGATTTTGAATTAAATCTTGTTGTCACTCCTTTACGCAAATTGTACACTTGAGAACTTTAATAAACATTACATTCGTTTTGCACGTGAGGGACGTTGTACAAGACTTAATTGAACTAAACAAATATTTTTATTTTTAACAACTTAAGCTACATATCTTTTATGCAATAAGAAGATCTATAGACAGCCCCCCGGGGCTTAGTTCAGTGGTGCAAATGACAGGAGTGAGGTAATCTCAATTGAGCTGGCAGCCGTAGTATGAGGGTTCAATTCATACCTCTTACAATGTATGAATTTGGACTCTTTGTGGGCAACAATATGTTAGCTCTTATACCCCGCCTTGCTGAAGCACATCCCGCGATTTACTGCCTTCACAATACTCTAGGGACGGAGCGGTAGAAGACCCTTAAGGTCAGAGTTTAACCTTTAATAAGAAGATCTATAGACATGTTACGTTCTATGGTACCAACTCTTGAATTGTCAAAGAAAAAAATATCTATAAGATAAACATAGTGAAAATAAAGATAAAGAATGTTTGGCAAAACCAAGTGGGCAAAGACAATAAGAGATGGAACAACAATCGACATATTATTCCATTTTTATTCATGAGAAATGAGAAAAAATGTCATTCAAAACTCGTAAAACTATAGAAGAAAATGACACCATATTGGAATTTATTTATTTTTATTTTTATTTGTTGTTGTTGAAATTCAACTTAAATTTGTCATTTATGAAAATGTTGCATGCATATAATTTGAACAATCAGGCTAATTAACTCTTTTCTCCACCTTAATGAAACGTTTCCCATCAATATTCGAATGGATAGTGTAGGTGAGAATTAAATGCTTAATGGGGCCTTCTTGAATTGACTTGCGGAAGCATTCGACGCGTTTGTTTGTTCTATGTGTCTTTCATGAATGAAGATTTTGAATTTAACACGACAATTACCAACTCGTTAAGGTGATTTTTCTATCACTTACTTTTTGTTTTATTGCATGATTAGATGGATTATTCTGCCAAACAATTTACTTGTCTTTAATTTCTTGGGTATATATATTATAAAGATCCAAAATACTTTTTTGGAATTTCGAGTAAACTTCGCCATGATGAAGTGTTATGGGAAAAAAAATCATGAAATCGACATTAAAATTATTAAAAATAAAATCTTATTTTATTTATTATGCAATGAGAAACAAAAGTAGCGTGTTGCTTTGAAGGAATTGGAGAATAATTGTTACATCGTTGAGTCTAATTATTGTCGCTAAGTGAAGTCTGCACGTATTTCATTAAGGATAATTTTATGTAGTTTTGCACTTGCAATCTTGATTTTACCATAATTTTTCTTCAAATAGAGAGTCGTTGTTAAGGTTTCAAAAATCATCATCAAAAGAGGAGAGATTCAAGAAAATAGGGTGTGCGATTTTTCTCTTATAAACTTTTTTTCATCACAATGAATTACTATAACAGCAGAAAAGAGTGTAGTTTCACAGTGAATTGACACTCTATAAATCATGCACGTTCTTTTACGTATTTTTTCTTTACTGTGATTTTATATCCTTGGATTATATAGAATTAGGGTTTTAATTTTCAATAACAAGCACATTAGGGGATTGAGCCAGGCCAATCCGTACGTACGTACCACCTTAGTGGTCAATGTAATTTCACAACCCTTTGGGATGATGAACTAGAACCCTATTACATGGATAGAGAATATAATGGACATATGATGGTACACAACCTATATTTGATAAGTTAGATTAATTGAAAATTAACTAAACGTAATTTTTTGTATGAAAAAAAAGTACATAGCCAAACTTTTTAGTTGTCATGCTGGCTTGCTCTATCAAAACTAATTTATATGGTTGTGTAAACAGTAAACTCCATGCAAGTTTGTTTTAATGGAACTCTAATTGTATGTAGATGTAGGTATGACATAAATCTTGACCTGTACATGAGATAAAGTACAAATACACTAAAGACAGATCGAAACATAAAGCTCTAGACGAAATTTACGAGAAAGTTTAAAGAAGAAGTGTTACCTCCTTTACATATAATATGCGACCATAATTTCCACAATAAAACTATCAATATACACAAATAACTCCGTGCATGTTCAGAAAACGTAGCTTCAACAGCAGGACTGGTTCAACTACAGATTATGGTCATGGGGTAACACATGATCACTTCAACAGTGATCACTGGCGGACCCAGGGGGGGTCCCGCAAGGTCAACGGACCCTCCATTTTTTCAGTTTTTTTTTTTTTTGTTTGAAAACCCCCCAAAAGAGTTTTAATGGAACTCTAATTGTATGTAGATGTAGGTATGACATAAATCTTGACTTGTACATGAGATAAAGTACAAATACACTAAAGACAGATCGAGACATAAAGCTCTAGACAAAATTTACGAGAAAGTTTAAAGAAGAAGTGTTACCTCCTTTACATATAATATGCGACCATAATTTCCACGACAAAACTATCAATATACACAAATAACTTTGTGCATGTTCAGAAAACGTAGTTTCAACAGCAGGACTGGTTCAACTACAAATCATGGTCATGGGGTAACACATGATCACTGGCGGACCTAGGGGGGGTCCCGCAGGGACTACGGATCCTCCATTTTTTCAATTCTTTTTTTTTTGAAAACCCCCCAAAAGAGTTTTAAAGAATTATGGCCAAACATAAGCGAAGCAATTGAATAAATTTAGCTTGATGAATTTTTTCGATTAAATAATTTAAGCCATAAAGTGAGTTATATTTGTTTATTTAAATTTTATAATTAATTCACCCCCTTAGCCCTTATTTGAGGGGAATTAAAATTAATTTTTTAGCAAATTTTGATAAAAGTCGATGAAATGTGTAGCTGAGAAGTTATGGGTATCATGAATATACGATTAAAATTAATTACTAACTTTGACATGAAATTAAAATACTAATTTTAATTTCTATCAAATATGGGCTAATGCATAACTTATTTTTTTTTTATGATATATACAAACACAATATATAAATATGACGGTTACAAAACAGTTGTATGTTCTCATTCGTGGAATTGCATTAACATGTTTCAAAATATGTATTTCGAACCAAATTTCAACTTACATAATAATTTACCTTGTACTAGCAACATATTTGGAATTCCACTTTCATAATGATTAAAAATACAAAAGGGAAGAATTTTAAAGACTAGTCTAGTATTTGAGTGATATTTTTAACATTAACTGTACAGATTCTTTAATCATTATGAATGTTTGTGCTACCCTGAACTCAAAAAAATATATTCAATATTTCTTTCCTTTTTCTTTCTACGAACATTAGGGTCCCGTTTGACCCACATTCTCATTTTCATTCTTATTCTTCTATTCATTTTCAACCACACATTTTTCAATAAAATAATATTTTCCATCACATCAATAACTTTTCATTCTTTTTCAATCACACATTTTCCATCATATCACTATTTCAAAATTCATTATTCCCAAATAATCTCCATCAAACACAATCTAGATGTATGATTAAAATTAATTTTTTTCTATTGATTCTTTCTCCCTATCTCTTATCGTTTATTTCTATTTTCTATGAAAAAAATTAAATTGGATTCTTGTAACTTTTTTCATTCATTTTTTTTGTGTGAAAAATATCTACTTTTTTTTATTAAATTATAAATTTTTATATGACAAATTTATAATTAAATGTAAATATATTGATTTTTATTTATTTTTAAAAGTATGTTATATTAATAATATTGAATATTAATTTATTAATTATCATATATATGTATACTTTTGATTATTGTTTATTTAATTAAGATCTCAAATTTTTATTATTTTTAAAATATTTTTAATTATATGAGGAGAAGAGGGAAAGTAGAAGAAAAATTGTGGAAACTACATGATCCACGTGAATTCTACTTCAAATGAAAGTCTTTAAAAGTCTTTTGAATTCTACAGAAGTCTACAAAAGTTTTAAAGTGAAAGTCTACAGAAGTCTACGAAAGACCTCTATTAATTTTATGCAAATCAATGGAAAATCCACGAAAGTCATCACTTAAAAAAAATCCACCAAAATCTTTAAAAGTCTCAATTGAATACACCCCCCTAAACTTCTTTAAACCCTTCGGAATTGCTGTCTGGCAACAACCAATGCCCGAACACTCCCATTCGATTAAATCCTCGCTGCTCGAGCAAATAGACACACATCCACTGGTGAAATTCCGGCCTTCTGATCCGGCTATCAATGCGAGTTCATCGCAGCCCACAATTGTGAACTTATTTGAATCCGGAAAAGGTGTAAGGTGACGAGGGTTTTAAATCAATGTTGGCCATGTTTTGGCGGGTTAACTTACCTAACCGGTCGTAGCAACTTGCAGCCACCCAGCTCTTGATTCGTATTTCACCGTCGGAGATGTCAAGAATCTGGAGGTTTCCGGTGCCGATAAAGGCCTTAGGAGGATCATCGAATGAAGTGTTGCAGTTGACATCGAACCATAAACCTACGGAACAGCCTGAGCCCACACCAATGCCGAATGGGTATGGAACAGTTAAAGTTCCACACTTGCTTGGGCAACTAGGTTTTGTGATGGTGGCACCGGCGGCAATGGAGTGGCTGTTCGTAGTGACGTCGGTGGTGTTCGGTGGTGCTGCCGGTGCCAGTGGAAGTAACAACAAGAGATGGAATAAGGCATAATGTAAAAGCATGTTCATTGTATGGTACTGAAAACACTAACAAGTTCAAGAAATGCCCTCTACCATGGGATGTTGAAATGCATGGCGGGGGCTACTTAAATTAGTGTTCAATGTAATTTTCAAGTTGACTTATTGACTATAAATTAGGAAATTAATAGGAAATGTACAGGTTGGGCAAAGAGTGGGCTTCTAGGAAAGTCTGAGTGCCCAACTATACTAATAAGTTGACAATGACAAAGACAAATAAGCCCCTGTTTGAGCCTTATTCTTTGAATATATATATTCTTTTAAACAGTGTTTTGATATCATTTCAATCACACATTTTTCAATAAAATAATATTATACATATATCCAAAACTTTTTCTTATTTTTTAACCACACATTTCTCATCAATACACTATTAAAAAACGCATTCTTATGGAAAGAATGAGGTCAAACGGAGGCCAAATTAGATTTGTAAATCAAATTGAATTAACTCGATCAATTGTTTTGAAGTTGTCCATGTCGGTTTACTTAGGCATGAAAGTACAAAACCTTTTCAACTTTTCTTTTAAAATTAGGTTCATTCAAACATCCATTCGCATACCTCAATTGTCCTCGACTTAACATAACTATTCTAAAAGACTGACTTGAGTAGAGTTTTAACTTTCGAGCAATATGAGTTTGATTAGTCCGATGCATTCTCACACCTTTCTTTTTCTTTTTCTTTTTCTTTATAAGGAAATGCGAAGTACTTCATATGCGTTTATTCCAAAACTCAGTTAGGAGTGGCCCTGAGTGGACTTTATCCATATAATCAAAGCGTTCAAGCTGTTTCCATCACAATTTTGACTAGTAACAAAAATAGAAATAGTACTACGTGTTTAGGAATATTCAATACTTGAGAATATTTTACGTTAGGAAAAGAAGTGCGTAAGAATTTTTTTTACTTTCTTTTTCAATCGTATCTAGTCCAACCATGATTTTCATCCATTTGATAAATGAGAAGTTTTGCTAGTTTTAAATAAAATCAAAATATTGTTGTACTCCAATTAAGGATAAATTGAACAAAAGGTGACTTAAATAGTTGAGTATTTTCTTATTTAATGAAATTTATACTATCCCAATGGCTAATAAGAAAGAAGATACACAAATTAAAATGACTTGATATTGTTTTAAAAGATTTTATATTCGAACACAAATTGCTAATATGCCTGGAATGATATATGCCTCGAAGTCGAAGTTGACGAGCATATTCAACTTTTTTTCATAGATAACAAATATAATAAATTAGAAGATATAATGTTGGGCTGAAATAAGAGAATACAAAAATCTGAGAGTTGACTTTGAATGGGTCTAAATTCCACCAAAACCGTGTGGCCGTTGAAGAATATATATTTTTGGGGAAATTACAAGAAATTTCACTATTAACAACAGAGTTTTTTTTTTTTTTTTTGTTGTTGTTGTTGTTGTTGTTGTTGTAAAAAGTCATTTTTGAGTTGTTTCAATCCAAAGAGAATTGGTGGAAAGATTTGAAGGCAAAAAATTCTGTCATTAAAAGTAATTTTTTTTTTTTTTTTTTTTTTATTGTGAATCAAATATGCCATTTATTCAATTAAATCATGTAGTAAAAACTTTGAAATAAAACTTGGGACCTTCTATTGTCATGTATATGTGATTTCTATTAATTCATATCGCCAAAATTGTCGAAAGAGCACAAGGCAAATAACCAATCCATCGCCGCATGTGAAAATTAAGAAAACTAATAGATGCAACATGGACTTTTCCCTATGTCTAAACTCTAAACGTAAAGAAACAATTTTATTGAAAATAAAAGCATTCAGGACATAGTTGAAATCCATCGGACGGCTCTGAACTACGTTGATCCAATCGGTCTCCACTACACCGATTTGGATGCCGCATTCCTTGGAAAAGATCAAGCCCTCTCGAACAGCAATGGTTTCAGTGGTCTCAATTGGAAACAAGCCTAACAACCTCTTACACTGCACGAAGATCACCACACCATATTCAGGCTCGGCCCTCAAAAAAATTTAATGAAAGAATACATAAATCCTACATTTAAGAAACACATTTCAAAACTAACAAATTCCATAAAACTTTTCAAAAATCAGGTAATAAATCAATTTTTTAATTATAATATAATATAATTAATCACACCAAATTTCAAATCCAAGCCATGCTCTTTCTCTCTCTACCCTCTATCCTCTCCCTACCCCTTCTCCCATTGGTGGCGGCCATCGGCTCCGGCAACTACTCCGACAACCTTTCCGGTGACCGCTCTGATGACCACTCTAGCTTCAGCTGTAGAAAAATCTCTAAAAATTGAAAACAATTTCTCTCTCTATACTCCACTGTAGAAAAATCGCCAAAAATTTATCCGTGACCACATTTATTGTTCGTGACTATACTTGTGTTTTATGTGACAATTTGTGATCACATTGGTTTTTTGTGACTGTATGTGACCGTTTAATTTGTAATTGTATGTAACCAATTTACTGACATATGTTATCTGTGATTAATTGTGACCAAATTTGTCTTTGATGTGACTAATTGTGACCAAATCTATATTTAGTGTGACTGTCTGTGATCGGGTCAATCTCTGGTCACAATCTTAACTGTAACCAAGTCACAACCGATCACAATAAATGAAAAATTGGTCACAAATAATCCCAACAAACACATACTTGATCACATAGGGCCACCACAAACAAATCAGTACACACCTCAGACTAATATCACAATCCACCACATTTCACTACCACTATCACCTCCAATGCATCACCATTAACACCTTTAATTTAAATCGACAACCATAAATACTAAATTCACCTCAAATCCACAACAACAATCATCACCACCACAAATTCCACCAACACATCCAAAAAATACCAACCAGCACCAAACAAATTCCATTTGATCTTGTTCGTTCTGATGTGTGGAGACCTATTCCTATTGCTACAAAAGGAGGTTCTAGATATTATGCGTCTTTTATTGATGATTATAGTTATTATTGTTGGATTTATCTTATGAAACAATGTTCTTACTTTCTTTCTATTTATTGTTCTTTTAGAGCACTTATAAAAACTTAACATTCTGCTGTAATTTAGTGCTTTTGATGTGACTTGGGTTGAGAGTATACTTCTAATAATTTCACTGAGTTGCTTGTTCTTGATGACACAATTCATCAAACATCGTGTACTAATAATCTACAACAAAATGGTATTGTTGAACGAAAGCAAAGACACATTGTAGAAACTGTTCATTCCCTTCTCTTGTCTATCAAAGTTCCAAGTAAATTTTGGGGTGAAGCAGTTCTCATTGCTGTTTCTTGAATTAATAAGATGTTATCTTCCTACATTTCAGACTTATCACCTTTTAAAACGTTGTATGGGCATCCTTTTGATTACTCTTCATTAAGAATATTTGGTTGTACTTGCTTTATTCTTTGTCCTGGAGTTGAACGTAGTAAGTTGACATCTCGCTCTGCTATCTGTGTTTTCTTGGGCTATGGACAGGAACAATAGGGTTATTGCTTCTTCGATCCCATTAGTAAAAATATATATGTTTCTTGTCATGTCATGTTTCTTAAGCACATTCCATTCTTTTCTATCTCTGATAATACTCATGACGTGACTAAAACTGATCTTATTCGTATTGATCCATTCTGTGATGATATCGACAAACCATTTTTCAATACCCATATACTATTGATTCTTCATGTACTAAAGGTACACATGCGTCGACTTATAATACCCGTCCTCCTCCTATGGCCTCCCAATCACCGTCTGAAATCGTTGATCCCGTTCCTGTTCCCTCCCTTCCTCGATGAGTCCTTTGCTGTTTTCTCATCTTCATTCACAAGCTATCTGAACCCTCTTTCTATAACGAAGTTATTCTGGATCCTCTTTTGCAATAGGCTATGGCTGATGAACTCTCAACTCTACATAAGACAGACACCTGAGACTTGGTTGCATTACCTTTAGATGAACATGATGTTGGTTCTCATTGGGTTTATAAAATTAAAACCAAATTTGACGGTTCAGTTGAGCATTACAAGGCTAGATTGATTGCTAAAGATTTTAATATAGTCTGGATTATGAGGAGACTTCTGTTCCTGTTGCCAAGATGACCACTTTTCATACACTTATTGTAGTTGCATCTGTTCGTTAATGGCGTTTCTCTCAGTTGGATGTCAAAAAATACATTTTTGAATGAAAATCTTCAAGATGAAGTTTATATGGTTCCACATCCTGGTCTTTCTTACACTCCTGGCTATGTTTGCAAGTTCAAGAAGGCACTTTATGGCCTCAAACAAGCTCCTCGTACTTGGATTAAGAAAATTTTCCACGTTTTTGCCTCTCTTGGTTTTTACATCCAATCATCATGACTCTGCACTATTCTTTAGATGCTCTTCAACTGGTCGCATTCTACTTTTACTCTATATTGACGACATGATTATTACTGATAATGATGTTGATGATATTGCAGATTTGAAAGCAGAATTGACTCGTCGTAATGAAATGAAGGACTTAGATGCATGATAAGTGCGGGTTTTGCACTTATTTTATCCTTTAAATTTTGATGTTTGTTTGGTTTTCAATTATATTTTGTCACTTAATGTGGTTATTTTTATTTTTAGGCGAAAACCCGAGTCGAGTATTGATGTGAAGAATTTGAGCAGTCAAAAGAATTTAGGTGCAAGGATTTCATGGTTTGATGATATTGCCATCACTTTTTGATTGATGAGGTGTGGCTTGAGGAGGCGAAATGGGTGCAAAACCAGGAAGAAAATGACGCTGGCGCCAGAAAATTGAAATAACCAGAAGAAGGCAAAACCATGCATATGCATAGCCTGCAGTCATGTGCGTACGCACGCTTGCTTGATGCAGCGACTGAAGGTAATTTGCATGTACTATGAGTACGCACAGACAAAGCCATGCGTATGCATGGTACAATTCTGGAGCAAAACCCGAGAAAAACGCGAAGTCTGATTTTAAATTTTTCTCTTGTCCCATTTCGACCCAACCCGTCTCCCAACTGCTCTACAACATAAAAACCACTTGTGAGACCACTTCTAGGGCAGGAAATCTGGGAGGAGGCGACTCAAAGAGGAGAAAATTTCTGGGATTGCAACCTTCAATATTTGGGAATTTTTGCAAAGAAGAAGAAGAAGTCATTTGGGGATTGAAGACTTCTACCATCTATCTTCCTTCCAATAAGCTTTTTTTTCCCCTCTCTTTGCTTTGATTTTTACATATGTGTTGTAGTTGTATTTTGTTGGTAATTTGTATATACATTATGAGTGGCTAAATCTAGATGTGATTGTGGGGTAATTTTTGATCCGAGAAATGAGATTCCAATAGTTTTGTGCTATATAGTTCTTTTGATTAATGTGATTAATCCATTGTGTTTATTGTTTTTATTGTTCTTCTCGATTATTTAGGAGCGCTACTAGATGATTGAGTAGTTTCGATATATGCTATTTTGGGATTTTTAGTACTTTATCGCTAATTTAACCAAAACCTAGTAGCAACTATATTTTGATAGATTATGAGGAATTTTCAATTGAATATAGGTGGATTATTACTTAAGTTAGCAAACCGAGCTTGGGTGTTTGTGTTTAATTCAATTCGACTCTCTTGTGTGAATGCTTTCGTTAAATTTAATCTTGCGATCTTATCCTAAGTTGTTTGATGATTAGGGTTGGGTAACGAGTTTATTTTATTCAACTAAAATCTAAGGAGAGTTTGAGGTAGTCGAGCTTGTGATTATTCTTGAATTGTTGTTAATCATTTGAACGAAAATCTTTTGTAAAATTGGATTGGAAAATCATTCTCACGGTAAAGAATTATCCCCCGATCACACATTCTCTTTAGTTGATTATTCGCCTCCATTGTCTAATTTAATTCCATTTCAAGTATTAGATCTTTCATATTTTTAGCATATCGCATCTTTAGTTAAATGAATCAAAACCCCCCCATTTAAGTGCTTTCCCTTTTTTGTGCGATTAATATAATTGAACCAATCCTCTGCGGGAAATGTCCCTTATTCTTCATTATACTATTTGAACGACATTTATTTTTAGTCGAATAAGGAATTATTTTTGACGCCCCTTGGGTGGCGATCAAATTTTGGCGCTGGGGATATTTCTCAATTATTTAATTGTATTTATTTTTCTTTTTGTTGCTTTTATCTTATTTTTGCTTTCATTGATCTCTTAGGTTGTGAATGAGCAAAAAACAAAAATTACACTCAATCTAAGGTCAAGGAAAGAAGTCGACACGTTGGAAAGTGAGGAAGAGGATTCTCCAACCGAACTTCTAAGAAATTTGGGTATTGATTCTTCAAGTGAATCCGAGCGAATAGAATCCGAGATGGCGGATGAAAATCGGACATTAAAGGAACTTGCCGCTCCAACAGTAGTTTAACAACCTTTATGCATCCAATATCCTCCAATAGAAGGGGGGTTTGAGCTTAAATCCGGGATGATCCATCTTCTCCCCACGTTCCATGGATTTGTTGGTGAAGATCCCAGCAAACACCTAAAAGAATTTCGCGTGGTTTGCTTAAGCATGAAACCAACGGGGGTATCAGAAGAGCAAGTGAAATTGCGAGCATTCCATTTCTCTCTTACGGAAACCGCTAAGGAATGACTCTATTATCTACCTTCCGGACTCATCACCACATGGAATGAGATCAAAAGCTCTTCTTAGAGAGGTATTTTCCGGCTTCAAAGGCTACAAACATTAGAAAGGAGATATGTCGCATCCGACCATCACCACATGGAATAAGATCAAAAGCTCTTCTTTGTGCAAGTTGTCCGAACCACCAAATAAGCGAGCAACTTCTTTTGCAATATTTTTATGAAGGGTTGCTCCCGATGGAAAGAAGTATGATAGATGCAGCGAGTGGTGGAGCTTTAATGGACAAAACGCCGACGGTTGCTAGAGAGTTGATAGCCAACATGGCCGCTAACTCTCAACAATTTGGGAGTAGAGTAAATGTGCCGGTTAAACAAGTGAATGAAGTGGGTGCAACTTCTCAACTTGAAAGGCAATTGTCCGATCTTACATCCCTTGTGCAACAAATGGCAAGCGGGTCAATGCAACAAGCTAATGTGTACGGGATTTGTTCGATTGCGGGTCACCATACTGATACATGTCCGACTTTACAAGAAGGAACTGCAGAACAAGCAAATGCCATTGGGAGATTCCCAATGCAACAAAGGCAAAGATATGATCCATATTCCAACACGTATAATCCCGGGTTGAGAGATCATCCCAATCTTAGTTATGGAGGAAATTATTTCATAGCTCCGCAAGCTCAATTCAATCCTCCCCTGGGATTCAATCAACAAAGGTCACAACAATAATTTCAACCTCGCCAACAAGCCCCACCTCTAAGTTCTAGTATGTCTCCAGAAGATATGGTTAAGTCTCTAGCCTCAAGCTCTATGCAATTCCAACAAGAGACTAAAACTTTAATAAAAAACTTGGAGACATAAATGAGTCAATTGGCTAGTTCAATGAGCAAGATGGAGGCTCAAGGATCGGGAAAGCTTCCTTCTCAAGCTATCGACCCGAGAGAAAATGCCAACGCCGTGACACTTAGAAGTGGAAATTTTTTAGAGGAGGCACCGAGGGAAGTGAATGTACATGTTGAGGAGCTGAAGCAAAAGGAGGCCTCATCAAGCGAGAAAGTGGAAAATGTCTCTCCAACTCCGGGATCCAAGGTAACCTTGAAAGACCCCATCTCTACTTATGTTCCCGCCTCTCCATTTCCTAGTAAATTTGCTAAATCTAAAAAAGATGAACACGAGAGAGAAATTTTAGAGACTTTTCGAAAAGTTCAAGTAAACATACCACTCTAGATGCCCTTTATCAAGTACCACGCTATGCTAAATTTCTTAAGGAATTGTGCACAAACAAACGCAAGTTAAAAGGCAATGAAGTGGTAAGTGTAGGAGAAAATCTCTCGACGGTCTTACAAAGAAAACTCTCACCAAAATGTAACGACCCGGGAAGTTTTACCATCCCATGCATAATTGGCAACACTAGGGTTGAAAAGTCAATGCTAGATTTAGGAGCATCCATAAATGTCATGCCATATTCTATTTATACTTCACTAAATCTAGGCACACTTAAGGAAATCGGTGTTATAAATTGCTTTTCAATTGATATTGTAGATCATTTAGTGCAAAAAATTTTCGACTTATCAAATGAAGATGCATTGAATACCACTTTGATTAAAAGCATTGATGTTGATGATCTCACTAAATTGAGTAAAAATTGACAAGTTTGTGAGGAAATTGTTGAGATGGTGGCATCACTTGGAACACTCCCGAGTGTCCCACCGAGGTATGATCTTTCTTATATCACTCTTCCGATTTCTAAAGAAAAAAATTCTACCTTCGGTGATGCAGGCCCCCGCTTTGGAACTCAAGCCTCTCCTCGAGCATTAAAGTATGTATACTTGGGAGAAAGGAAAACCTTGCCGGTAATCATTGCGAAGAACCTCACAATGCTCGAAGAAGACAAATTTATCCGGATACTCAAAGAACATAAATTGGCTGTTGGTTGGACAATAGTCGACATCAAAGGGATAAGCCCGTCCATGTGCATGCATCGAATATTGCTTGAGGATGGAACAAAGCCATCAAGGGAATCTCAACGCCGTTTGAATCCCCCTATGATGGAAGTGGTAAAGAAGGAAATCTTGAAATTGCTAAATGTTGGTATAATCTTTCCTATATCCGATAGCAAGTGGGTAAACCCAGTTCAAATAGTTACCAAGAAGTCCGGAATCACTGTGGTATCTAATGATGAGAATGAACTTGTACCAACCTGGGTCTAAACGGGTTGGAGGGTTTGTATTGGCTATAGAAAGCTTAATTGTGCAACCCGAAAAGACCACTTCCCCTTACCCTTTATTGATCAAATGTTGGAAAGGTTAGCGGGTCATTCTCATATTGTTTTCTTGATGGTTATTCAGGTTATAACCAAATCGTGATTGCTTCGGAGGATCAAGAGAAAACAACATTCACTTGCCCATTTGGTACATTCGCCTATCGACGCATGCCTTTCGGTCTTTGCAATGCTCCGGCGATATTTCAACGATGCATGATAAGTATATTTTCTGATTACATTGAGAGCATCATTGAAGTGTTTATGGATGATTTTAGTGTTTATGGTAATACTTTTGATAATTGCTTGCAAAATCTCATACTTGTACTTAAGCGATGCATGGATGCCAACCTAGTACTTAATTGGGAAAAATGTCATTTCATGGTTGATCAAGGAATAGTACTAGGCCATGTCATTTCATCTATGGGGATAGAAGTCGATAAATCCAAAATTGATTTAATTCGTTCTTTAACCTCTCCAAATAGCGTGAGGGAGATTCGTTCCTTTCTTGGTCATGTAGGATTTTATCGAAGGTTTATCAAGGACTTATCAAAGTGTGCTAGACCACTGTGTAGGCTATTGTAAAAAGAGGAACCATTTCACTTTGGTAAAGATTGTAAGACGGCATTTGAAAGTCTAAAGTAACTCTTGACGTCGGCACCTATCATCCAACCACCAAATTGGAGTAAGCCATTCGAGTTGATGTGCGACACAAGTGATTTTGCATTGGGGGCAGTTTTAGGGCAACGAGATGGGAAGACACCACATGTCGTCTACTATGCATCAAGAACTCTGAATGACACCCAACTCAATTACTCCACCACCGAAAAAGAGCTTTTAGCTGTTATTTTTGCCTTATAAAATTTTGCTCATATCTTATTGGCACTAAAGTAACTGTCTTTTCTGATTATGCAGCTCTTAGGTACTTACTCACCAAGAAAGATGCAAAGCCGAGGCTCATTCGATGGATACTCCTCTTGTAAGAGTTAGACCTTGACATCAAAGACAAGAAGGGGAGTGAAAATTCTGTAGCTGACCATCTCAGTTGCCTTGTTCATGAGAAAGAGATCCTTCCATTGCAAAAAAGCTTCCCTGATGAACAATTGCTCCAAGTCTCAGACACACATCCTTGGTTTGCAGACATCGTCAATTACTTGGTCACCAAGAAGATCCCAAGAGACTTGACTGATGCTCAAAGACAAAAGCTCAAGACAAATGCCAAGCATTTTGTGTGGGACAAGCCATATTTGTGGAAACATTGCCAGGATCAATTGATAAGAAGGTGTGTACCTGAAAATGAATTTCATTCTATTATTTCATTTTGTCATTCCTATGCAAGTGGTGGGCATTTTGGAGCCAAGAGGATGGCTCTCAAAGTGTTTGAGAACGGGTTCTATTGGCCCACCATTTTTAAGGATGCCTTACTTTTTTTGTAAAACATGCGATAGGTGTCAAAGAGTTGGTACGTTGGGTGCCTGAAATCAAATGCCACAAATCCCTATACTTTTTGTTGAAATTTTTGATGTTTGGGACATTGATTTAATGGAACCCTTCCCTTCATCATATGGTAATCTTTTCATTATTCTTGCCGTCGATTATGTGTCGAAATAGGTGGAAGCAGGGGCCACTCGAACTAACGATTCTAAAGTGGTTGTAGATTTTGTCAAGTCTAACATTTTTGTAAGGTTTGGAACATCTCGAGCTATTATTAGTGATGGAGGACTTCATTTCTGCAATCGCTCTTTTTGGGCCCTGCTTAAGAAATACAATATCAAGCACAAAGTATCTACGCCTTATCATCCACAAACAAGTGGGAAAGTGGAAGTGTCAAATAGGGAAATCAAATCCATTCTCAAAAAAACCATGAATCCAAATAGAAAAGATTGGAGTCTCCGCGTCAATGATGCATTGTGGGCTTATTGAACGGCATACAAAACACCGATCGGCATGTCCCCTTTTAGGTTGGTTTATGGAAAGCCTTGCCATCTACCGGTGGAGCTTGAGCACAAGGCATTTTCGGCGATCAAGCAAGTTAACATGAATCTTGGTGACGCGGGGGATCAACGAAAACTTCAACTCAATGAACTCAAGACAATTCGAAATGATGCTTATGAGAGTTCGCGAATTTACAAGGAAAAAATTAAGGCATACCACGATAAAATGATCTCAAGGAAGAACTTTGTCATTGGGGAAAAAGTTCTTCTCTTCCACTCACGCCTTAAGCTTTTTCCAGGTAAACTACGTTCTAGATGGGCTGGCCCCTTTGTTGTTACTAATTTTTATCCTCATGGCGCAGTTGAAATCAAAAGCCCCCAGACCAAAAAAGAGTTTAAGGTGAATGGGCATCGTTTGAAGCCATATTTTGAACCATTCATACTGCATGACATGGAGGAAATGAAATTAGAGGATCCAATTGAAAAACCTTGAAAGAGGAAAAGTCTAGCTAAAGACTATAAAGAAGTGCTGGATGGGAGGCAACCCATTGTTATTATTTTTTGACATTTTTTGTGATAACATCTTTTTGGATATTGATTATTTTTGTTTTCCCTTGTAACAGACTCTCGAGCGCCGGGCCATAACTTTGAGCATTAATGAACGCTAAGGGACCACAATCATTCGCACAACCATCGCCGTCAAAACCAAATTTAGGAGAGTACTTGTTCCTTTTACTCTTTATATTTATTGCTTTTACATTGAGGACAATGTATAGGTTAAGTTTGGGGGTGTGGTGTCGTGCTTGTGCTTCTTGCCAAAATTGTGTGTTATATGCTACATTGGAGCTCACTAAATTTTTCGCTAAATGTTTTCGCCAATACTCAGTTTTCGGGATATATATTTGTGTTGTGTGCTTGTTTGTGGAGTTGGATTGCTTTGCTAGTTTGCCTTCGAGTCATTACATTACACAAATTTATGAAGTGTGAACATGAAGGCTATTTTTCATCTATCGTCTACTTATTCCATGTTGGACTCCTTTTTGAGCACTTGTGTCATGAGATTCATTGCACGCACTTGTTGGTGCCACTTGAGGTTGATTGGAACTTAGATAACCATGTCGATGAAAATTCTTCAATCACTACCTATAAAGCATAAGTTTAGGGGTGGTTGAATTGGTGAAGGAGATAATTTAGAAGTGTGTTAATTCCGTGCTCTTATGATGGATCTATTGGAGTGCTTTCGAACCTCTTAGGATGTTGGTTGTCGTGTTGATTAAAAAAAAAATCTGCAGAAAAAAGTTGCATACCTTAAGGAATGTGAGTCAGCATTGAGTAATCCGGCTCTATGCATCACAATGTGTAGGAGACGATCTACCAGTGAAGAAGACTACCCTTAAGGACTAGAGCGTGAACTACCTACATTGGAAAAATGAAGCAAAAAGAAAAGGAATAAAAATTCAGGATTGTTGTTGAAAGATTGGTGTTTGATGAAATTTTGTGTGGTTTAAACACTTAAGGTTTCCTTGGGAATTAATGCGTGACTTGATGATCAATTTTACCGGTTCGATCCAACCAAACTTGAGCGGGAAAGAATGAGTGATTTGAGAACAACCTTGAGTTTGGCACCTTGGGTTAGAGAGAAAATAACAAATTTGGGGGAGTGTGCTTCCCACAAGCGAGAAAGGAAAATTTGACATTTTGAGGGCCGGGATTCCACCAACTTGTATATTGCGATGAATCGGTTGACAACACACACACACGAGTCTAGCATGGTTTGAGTTTCAAAATATTGTACGGTAGCATTTTTGTAAACATTTCATAAGTTATGTGTGATATGATATTTGGAGCAAAGTGGCAAGTTATCTAACTAATAGAGTGTTTGTTATTATTATATTGTAGTTTGGTTTTAATATGTGTGGCTGCGTGCTTGTTTGTTTTGCTTTGTTCGGGGACTAACAAAGATTTAAGTTTGGGGGTGTGATAAGTGCGGGTTTTGCACTTATTTTATCTTTTAAATTTTGATGTTTGTTTGGTTTTCAATTATATTTCGTCGCTTAATGTGGTTATTTTTATTTTTAGGCGAAAACCCGAGTCGGGTATTGATGTGAAGAATTTGAGCGAGAAAAGAGTCAAAAGAATTTAGGTGCAAGGATTTCATGGTTCGGCAATCTTGCCATCACTTTTTGATTGATGAGGTGTGGCTTGAGGAGGTAAAATGGGTGCAAAACCAGGAAGAAAATGAAGCTGGCACCAAAAAATTGAAATAACCAGAAGAAGGCAAAACCATGCGTACGCATGGCCTGCAGGCATGTGCGTACGCACGCTTGCTTGATGCAGCGACTGAAGGTAATTTACATGTACTATGTGTACGCACAGACAAAGCCATGCGTACGCATGGTATAATTCTGAAGCAAAACCTGGGAAAAATGCGAAGTCTAATTTTAAATTTTTTTCTCGGCCCATTTCGACCCGACCCATCTCCCAACTGCTTTACGACATAAAAACCACTTGTGAGACCACTTCTAGGGCAGGAAATCTGGGAGGAGGTGACTCAAAGAGGAGAAAATTTCTGGGATTGTAACCTTCAACATTTGAGGATTTTTGCAAAGAAGAATAAGAAATCATTTGGCGATTGAAGACTTCTACCATCTATCTTCCTTCCAATAAGCTTTTTTTCCTCTCTTTGCTTTGATTTTTACATATGTATTGTAGTTGTATTTTGTTGGTCATTTGTATATACATTATGAGTGGCTAAACCTAGATGTGATTGGGGGTAATTTTTGACCCGAGAAATGAGATTCCAATAGTTTTGTGTTATATAGTTCTTTTGATTAATGTGATTAATCCATTGTATTTATTGTTCTTCTTGATTATTTAGGAGCGCTACTAGATGATTGAGTAGTTTCGATATATGCTATTTTGGGATTTTTAGTATCTAATCGCGAATTTAACCAAAACCTAGTAGCGACTACATTTTGATGGATTATGAGGAATTTTCGATTGAATGTAGGTGGATTATCGCTTAAGTTAGCAAATCGAGTTTGCATGTTTGTGCTTAATTCAATTCGACTCTCTTGTGTGAATGCTTTCATTAAATTTAATCTAGCGATCTTATTCTAGGTTGTTTGGTGATTAGGGTTGGGTAAAGACTTATTCTATTCAACTAAAATCTAAGGAGAGTTTGAGGTAGTCGAGCTTGTGATTATTTTCGAATTGTTGTTAATTTGAACGAAAATCTTTTGTAAAATTGGATTGAAAAATCATTATCGCGATAAAGAATTACCCCCCCGATCACACTCTCTTTAGTTGATTATTCGCCTCCGTTGTCTAATTTAATTTCATTTCAAGTATTGGATCTTTCATATTTTTAGCATATCGTCTCTTTAGATAAATGAATCAAAACCCCCCATTTAAGTGCTTTCCCTTTTTGTACGATTAATATAATTGAACCAATCCTCCGCGGGAAATGACCTTTACTCATCATTATACTATTTGAACAAAATTTATTTTTAGCCGAGTAAGGAATTATTTTTGATGCCCCTTTGGTGGCGATCAATGCATAATCTTACTTTTTGAGGATTGAAGTTTCTTCTTCTCTTAGAGGTTATCTTCTCTCGATCCAAGTATATTATGGATGTTATTGAGTGTGATCGTCTTACTGATACTAAGACTGTTGATATCCTATTGAGTCTAATGCTCGATATTCACTCTCTAACGGTGTACTCTTGATTGATCCCACTTTATATTGTACTATTCTTGGATTTCTGGTTTATCTCACCATCATACGTCCTAATATCGCTTATGATGTTCACATTGTTAGTCATTTTTTTTCAACTCCTACTAGGGATGTCAACGAGTCGAGCCGAATTGTGGGCCAGAATTTGAGGCTCGGGCCTGAAGTGCGGGCTTTTTTGCGAGCCGAGCTTTTGCTCGCCCAGGAAAAAGAGGCTCGGACTTTTTTTGAACCGGGCCGGCCCATTTTTTTCTCTCTTCCTACCAATTTTTTTTTAAAATTTAAATATTTTCGAGCTCGCGATCCGAGCCGGGCTCGGCCCATTGTCCTAAAAAGGGGCTCGGCCCGAGCTGCGAGCCGAGCCCGTGAGCTTTTTTCTACCACTAGCTCCTACGATAGTTCACTGTGCCGCTGTTGTTCGTATTTTGTGCTATTTTTGTGGTACTTTCAGAATATTTTGTTTCCTTCGACCTCCTCTTTAGTACTATGTGCCTACTCCGATTCTGATTGCGCTAGTAACCTTACTGATCGCAAATCCACTACTGGTTTCTGTATATTTTTGGATGATTCTCTTATCTCTTGGAAGAGTAAGAAGCAGACTGTTGTTTCTCATTCCTCTACTAAACTAGAGTATCGTACTATGACATCCACTACCACTGAGATTATGTTGCGTTGGCTATTTGCAGACATGAGTGTTTATTCATCTTCTCCAATCCCTATGTATTGTGCTAATAAAATTGTTATTCGAATATCTCACAACTTTGTGTTCCATGAGTGCATGAAGCATATTGAGAATGACTGTCATCTGACTCACCATCATCTGCAGACTGACACCATTTCTCTATCATTTGTTTCTTCATCGTTACAGCTTTCTGACTTCTTCACGAAGTCTCATCCAATTCATTGCTTTGCCTTGCTTGACTAGCTTTCGCTGCTTCTTGTTGTAGCATCGTGAGTTTGAGAGGAGATGTTAGCCATATATAATATTATTGCATAATATTTAGTTTCCTTCTTTTATAGGTTTCCTTTTTGTTTACTTTTTTTGTAATATATGAAATTTATGTATTTTCATTAGAAACCTATTTTTTTGGTGACTTAATAGATTATTGTTTTCTCTCTTTCTTCTTCTTTTCTTTGAATTGATTCACTAATTGGTTCATGGTAGTTCATATTGTTAACATAGTTAGCATTAACTAAATGGCTAAACTAAAAGTCGACACCTCAATGAAATGGCCCGACCCTAAAATCATTTGGGCCATTGGAAGCAGCCTAATTTTGCTCATGGCCCGTTTCCCGACTCCTTGGACGGCTTATAGTTGACGGCTCATTTAGTGATGTACATTGACCCACTTATGTATTACATTGGGCTTGGTCCATCACTGTACCCTAGTGTGTGAACTATACATATATTGCTGCCTCCTTTGTGTGACCGTGTGTGTTATTGCTGTTGGAAAAACTATCCCAGATGAATACCTTTCAGCTTTAGCAAGCTACCACTTGGTTGGATAATCACACAAGAACAATATTGAAGAAGAAAGAGATTTGGGTGAAATGGAGATTTCAATAAATATATGAAGAATTCATCTACTTGCACAACCCGCAAATTGTCCCAAGAATAAAGGAAAAAATTTGAATTTATACCCAAGAGAAGACTTGTAAAATTCACTCACTGCTCTCTCAATTTTTCCTCTCGGTTTCTCACCTTTTCACACACAGGAAACAGGTAGAATGGCCGGTATATATATAACTAGATGTGGCGCCTTGGCGCCACGATAAATACCGATATACCAGCCTTTAAAAATGCATGTATATTATTACCGGGTGGTGGCGCCTTGGCGCCACAACCCCCACTGGTTTGCTGCTAGAATGCTGGGCGCCTTGGCGCCCATATCTTGCTCCCACAATTCTTCACCTTGTACATCATTTGATAGACCTCAAATTTTGAACGAACACCAGAAGAAGCTGCAAGCACCAATACCAAATCGGCTGCACCATTCTGACCATGGTTGCCTACGTACCTAGAATAGGGATCAAGCCACTGTAGTTCATACTACCTCCATATAGTCTCCACCTCACTCCAACACCGCCCTGAAGGGCCATGCCCTCTTGGGTACATCAACATGGACTGATATGAAGTAAGTCCAAATAATGTTGAAACTTGCTACCTGTTACCACTTTGGTTAACATGTCTGCTGGGTTCTCTTGTGTACCTTCATAAGAGAAACATCACATTCCTCTATGACATCCCACACAAAATGATACCTGACGTCGATATGCTTGGTACGAGCATGATGAACCTGATTCTTAGCCAAGTGAATCGCTCTCTGACTATCACACCACAAGTCCACACAATCCTGCTTAATCCCCAAATCATCTAGAAGACCCCACAACCACAGTGATTCCTTCACTTCCTCTGCCATGGCCATGACCACGTACTCGCCCTCTGTAGTAGAGAGTGCCACTATAGCCTGTAACATCGATCGCCAACTAACTGGAGCACCATGTATACTGAACACATAGCCAGTAGTAGATCATCGTCTATCTAGATCACCTGCATAATTTGAGTCCACAAACCCACTAATATGACATGTATCTCCACCAAAACACAATCCTGTATCCGCGGTACCTTTTAAGTACCTCAGGACCCACGTCACAACTTCCCAATGTGCATTCCCTGGGTTTTCCATGAACTTATTGACCACACTGACCTCCTGCGAAATATCTGGACGTGTACACACCATGGCGTACATCAAACTGCCGACTGCACTAGCATAAGGTACACTCTCCATGCGTACCTTTTCTTCTGCTATAGTGGGAGATTGTTTACCAGAGAGCCTGAAATGTGGAGCCAATTGAGTCACCACTGACTTAGCACCTTGCAACCCAAACCTCGCAATAACCCGCTCAATGTAGTCTTTCTGACTCAAGAACATTCGACGGTTCGACCTCTTTCTTTTAAACTCCATACCCAATATTTTCCTAGCAGCCCCTATGTCCTTCATCTCAAACTCTCTACCAAGTTGAGATTTCAACCTATCTATCTCTACCTTGCTTTTCGAAGCAATCAACATGTCATCCACATACAAGAGAAGATATAGATAATCACTTGCACAAAGTTTTCGAATATAAACACAACAGTCATACTCACTTCTGGAGAACCCATGCTTCAGCATGAAGGAGTCAAATCGCTTGTACCACTGCCAAGGAGATTGCTTCAATTCATATAGTGATTTTCTCAAGCGACATACACGACTTTCCTTATGGTCAAATTTGTAGCCCTCAAGTTGATGCATATATATTTCCTCATCCAAGTCACGGTGCAAGAAGGCTGTTTTGACATCAAGTTGTTCCAGCTCAAGATCACCATGAGCAACAGTACTCAATAGCACCCGAATGGAAGTGTACTTCACTACCGGAGAGAAGATCTCATTGTAGTCAACTCCCTCTCTTTGTGCAAACCCCTTAGCCACTAACCTTGCCTTGGACCTTGTACCACCGAGCTTGGAATGATCATCGTTTTTCTTGTACAACCACTTACAACCTATAGCTTTCTTTCCTACGGACAATGGGACGACCTCCCATGTTTGATTCTTGCGAAGAGACTCCATCTCTTTTTCCATCGTAGCCAACCAACTCTCACTATTGCTGTTCCGAATAACTTCCTTGAAGGTGACAGGCTCATCATCCTCCACCAAGAGTGTGTACTCAACCAAATTTGTCTGCTCATAGTGCATCAGAGGCTAGTCTGACCCTAACTTCTAAACTTGCTTGTATGCCCATCTTAGCTTAGTGAAAGCCAAACTATCTTCGAGCAGCTGTTGTTGTTGTTGTTGTTGTGCCTGTACATTCTCTTGCTAAACCTTTTCATGTTCACGCTCATCATCACTCTCTTCTTGATTATCTGCATGGTACTCCTCTTGAACACGACTGGAACCTGGTTGGGCATTAGGTTCTATCTCAATTACTTGAGACTTTGAAGTCCCAACAACATCATCACTGGGCATCGTAGCTTTCGACGAAGCTACCATGGAGTTCTCATAAAAAATAACATCCCTGCTGATTATGAACTTAGAATCCTCTACACACCAAAGACGATAACCTTTTACACCTGCTGAATATCCTAAGAATATTGTCTTCTTGTTTTTTGCATCAAACTTTCCCTCGTTGACGTGGTAGTAGGCTATGCATCCGAAAATTTTGAGTTTCTCATAATCTGCATGCTCTCCTGACCATACCCTGTAAGGTACATCTCCATCTAACTTTGAATGTGGAGACCAGTTCACTATGTGCCAAGCAGTAGCAACTGACTCTGCCCACCATTCTTTGTCCAAACCAGCATATGATCGCATACACATTGATCTCTCTCAAAATGTGCGGTTCAGTCTTTCTGCGACCTCATTCTGCTGTGGTGTTTTCCTAACTGTCCAGTGTTGCGCAATACCTTTCTTATCACAGAACTCTTTGAAAGCACCCTCTGTATACTCTGTACCGTTGTCAGATCATATCAATTACTTGTCTGTTCTGTTTTCAACCATTGCTTTTCACTTCTTGAACGTGTCGAATATCTCATTCTTATGCTTCAAGAAATAAATCCAAGCATATCTAAAATAATCATCAACAAATATGACAAAGTACCTGGAACCACCTTTGGAAGTGAACGAAGCCGGACCCCAAACATCTGTATACACATAGTCCAATATACCTCTGCTTCTATGGTTGTTTAACTTGAACTGAACCCGATGTGCTTTACCGTACACACATTGCTTGCAAAAATCCATACAAGACTTCTTCAAGTTTTTCAGCAGACCTTCCTTACTGAGCAGATCTAGGCCCTTTTCTGACATATGCCCAAGCCGCCTATGTCATAGCCGAGTGCACTCACATGGGTCTCCACCACTTCCACTTGTTCTAACTGCTACATTTCCTGTAACTGTAGTACCCAAAAGAGTGTAGAGATTGCCTTGACGAATACCTTTCATCATTATTAAAAAACCATGAACAACATTCTTTACTCCATTATATGTAACTATTTTTACAGCTACTGAAGTCCAAGGCACCAATAGAAATAAGATTCTTTCGCAAATCAGAAACATGTCTAATATTCATTAATATTCTAACCACTCCATCATGCATCTCGATTCTAATCGAACCAAGCCCCACCATTTTACAAGAATGATTATTCCCCATCAACATGGTTCCACCATCAGTGCCTCTATAGGTAGTGAACCACTTCCTATTTGGACACATATGGTAAGAACAACTAGAATCGAGAATCTACTTACCGGAGATTTCTTCATCACAAGAGATGGAGTAACATTCATCGCTGTCCCCTCCCTCCGAGGCATAACTAACCTCTTGCTTGACTTGTACCTTCCGTTGTTGTTGTTGTTGTTGTTGTTGTTCTTCTTCTTCTTCCATCCTGCTCTTTTGTTAGTACAATTCGCCTTGAAATGCCCAAACTCGCCGCATTTGAAACACGGCCTTTTGCAAGAGGTCTAGAACTCGATCTAGACTTTCATCCCTTGCCTTTAGCTCATTCATTGCTTCTACCTCTTAGAAACAATCATTGTGCTTGCTCCTTGTTACCACTGGTAGTCATGCCACTAGTTGCAATTTTCTGAAGATCATCTGTTAGAAGCGCCGTTCTAGTTTCATCCATTGTAAGTTTGTCACCCATAAGTATCAATGTTTGTACTAGGTTCTCATAAGACTTCGGCAGTGAAAGAAGTAGTAGAAGTGCTTGATCCTCATCATCTACTTTCACATCAATGTCCTTCAAATCTGATATGCACCTATTAAACTTGTTGACGTACTCCCGGATTGGTGTACCTTCATCCATCTTGCAAGTATACAATTTAGACTTCAAGTATATCCGATTAGCTAGAGTCTTCATCATGAAGTTTGTCTCAAACTTTGTCCACACCTCCGAAATCGTTACCTCACCATCAACCAAGAAAGCAACATTTCTTTCAAGGTATAGAATGATCAACACTCGAGCTTCAAGGTCTAGCTCTTCCCAATCCTCATAGGACATATCTTTGAGCTTCTTTTCTTTACCCGCCAAAACTTTGTGCAATTTTTGAGAAATCAACAATTTTTTCATTTGCATTCTCCAATACGAGAAATCATTCTTCCCATTGAATTCTTCTATCTCATACTTCCCAACTTTAACTGTTCCACTAGTAGACGTCATTTATCTACTTGTTTACAAGAATTTCGCCAACCAAGTTCTCTCAGGAATTTTAACAAACACCTTGTGTACAAAACAAGACTCAAGTCAACCACCTTAAATCGGAGTTTTACCACCCTGATCTGATAAGAAGCTCCGATACCAAATTGTTGGAAAAACTATCCCAGATGAATACCTTTCAGCTTTAGCAAGCTACCACTTGGTTGGATAATCACACAAGAACAATATTGAAGAAGAAAGAGATTTGGGTGAAATGGAGATTTCAATAAATTTATGAAGACTTCAACTACTTGCACAACCCGCAAGTTAGTCCCAAGAATAAAAGAAAAAGCTTGAATTTATACCCGAGAGAAGACTTGTAAAATTCACTCACCGCTCTCTCAAATTTTCCTCTCGATTTCTCACTTTTTCATGCACATGAAACAGGTAGAATGGCTGGTATATATATAACCAGATGTGGCGCCTTGGCCCCACGATAAATACCGGTATACCGGCCTTGAAAAATGCCGGTATATATATACCGGGTGAGTGGCGCCTTGGCGCCATGTCCCTTGTTGGTTTGCTGCTAGAATGCTGGGCGCCTTGGTGCCCATGACTCTGCTCCCACAATTGCCATTCTTTCTCTCTTGGTGAATTCGGCGCCTGCTTTGTGCATCTCCTTTACTGCGCTTTCTTCATCCCCTTCCTTGGCCTGTGCGGCTGCAACAACCATATTGTGTGTCTTAAGTGGAGAACATCAAGCAACTGGAGTTGAGGGATTGTTTGGTTCAGTTTTGTGTCGGGTTTGTTAAGGTGATTGATTGTTGGTTCATTACTGAGCCCAGAAAACACCATTGGTGATTGAATCTTCCACTACACTCACTTATTAAGGAAATAATTTTGAAACGGGTGAAACGTTTGAGAGGCTTGCTTTAAGCTATCAGAAATCAATTTCTTCTCAAGTCTGTGCTCCAATAAATCCCAACTTACATAATGATTTCCTTCAGGCTGTCGGTCACTTTATGTGGCGACATTCGAAAACTGATTAGGAGATTTTGGTACGGAGGCGACGAGAAGAATTGAGGTGTGATGTGGGTAGAGTGGTCAAAGCAATGTAAAACCGAAGGACCTTGCGTTTTCGTGACCTGTAGTACTTGAATTTCTATACATACCTTGGTGTTTATTCACTATGCCCTTTTCATTAGCAACTAAAATGGTTTAAAGAGGCCGGTGGAAAATGGAGAAACCATCAATGTTCATCAGGACCCTTGGCTCCCCAGGCCAATATCATTCCGAGCAAGCTTAGTCCCAAGTGCTGATGTGCAAAGGGCGTGTGAGCTATTATCAGCTACTGGACCATGAGACTCTGATCACCTGATACTATCGACTATCGATTCCATTGGCCACACATCTAGAATTTCATGATTATTATAAGATATCGAGAAAGTATTAAATCCATCAATATAGTTACATAATGATTATAATTTCCATAAACAATTAAGAAATTACTATCAGAGAACACAACACTGACATAATTAAAGTGTTTAATCAAAGTAGCAACTCTTTCGGTGAAATGATCATCTTTTCTATCATACAACACAACATTGACATAATGGAAGTTGAAATCAGACTACGATCTTATTTAATTAAGGGTGGTTTTGTATTCAAGAATTGATTACTCTACCAATTTGTTTGTTCTTCGAATTTGCAACGATTGAGTTAGTAGTTTGATATCTTGGATTTTTTGGAATCTAATCGTTACCACATTTTCATCGAGTGAAAATATTTAAGTACTACAAAAGATTATTGGTACATTTTGTTTCAACAATTAGACAGTTCTGATCTGCCTGCGCAAAATTTATGTGCCAAATTGTAACAAATTTGTTTACACAGTCCCAAAAAATACACCAAAGAATAAAATAAGTGCACACAAAAGAATTAATTCATTACAAATTACTTAACGAGGATTGTTGCTATGATATATCATATGACTATATAAACTACCTTGTTCAGAGTACATTTCAGTAGTAATTTCTTGACCTGTTATTGTGATATCATATAGGTCTGATTGTTCACTCAACAACGCCAAGTTTTCTTCTGTATTTCCTTGTTGATTCCATGGATGTTTTGTATACTTCCTTAATCCTTCCAACTCCATTGCCACTTCTTTCATTGTTGGTCTTTCATCACTCTTCAAGTTGAGGCATCTTTCGATTAACTCACCAACAGCTTGCAGTTGTTCCAAGCTACCTTCCCTCAAAATCCGAGGCTCAAGAATTCGAAAAAATCTGTTTTCTTTAATGGACATAATGAAGTATGTAGCCAAGTTTCTCTCTTCTTCAGATTTTGTAGGTGAAAGTGGTTTCTTTCCTGTCGTAAGTTCGGCAAGAACCACCCCGAAGCTATAGACATCACTTTTCTCGGTTAATTGGCTCGTCTGAAAGTACTCAGGATCTAAATAGCCTAGAGTACCTTGAACTAGTGTCGTTACTTGCGTTTGGTCTAAGGAAACCAATCTCGAAGCTCCAAAATCAGATATTTTAGCAGTATACATGTTGTCTAATAATATATTGCTCGACTTGACATCACGATGAATAATAGGCATAGAAGCTGATGAATGAAGATAGGCTAACGCACCAGCTGCTTCAGCAGCAATTTTTAACCGATTTTCCCAAGAAAACCAAGGCATTTCCCCACCATTATGTAAATGGTGATAGAGTGTACCATTTGAAATATATTCGTATACTAGAAGCGGAACTTCAGCCTCCAAACAACATCCCAACAGTTTCACAACGTTTCGATGGTTAACCTGGGTAAGAATAATCACCTGTCGCAGATAAAAATCTAAATTAATAAGTTTGTCCCTCGTAACAACTTAATTTTAAAATGAAGTAGTTCAATATGGTATCTTATAGCACACAGTGATTTATAGCACCCAATGATATGTGTGGCTCGACCTCACCATTATGATAATTGTGCATATGATGCCAGATGCCTTTAATGAAAGACGAAATCTGGACTGCATGTAAGAGGGTGAGGAATGTGTTGAAGACAGATATTTTAATAAATTAATTTGTTTTTGTTAGTAATAGTTTAAGTTTTTAGACAAGGTAGTTGACCATCACCTCATTAATAAATTGTTCAATTTGGTTCTGATCCATTATTCTCGACTTCTTGATTGCAACTACACGTTCATCAGATAAAATTCCTTTATAAACTGTACCATAGCCACCTCTGCCAAGAATCCGATCTTCTGCATACTTGTTGGTGGCTTTTTCAAGTTCTTCAGCCGAAAATATTTTGGTTGATTCTACTCCGCCCTCATTTGAAGAAATTTGCTGCTTCAAAAGTAGCCCACCATTTTGATGGAAGAATTGTTCTCTCATTCTAAAAAGCTTCCTTCTCTTGACACTAAAATATAGCCATGTCATAGCAATGATTATCGACACAAACACCATGCTGAAACCTGAAATATCGCATAAAATACATAATGAACAAAATTTCAACAAAGAAACGGCAACATGAAAATGATATAATTGTAATATTTTACTATCCTATAGAGTCAAAATGAAGTTTACCAACTTTCTTGAAAATTTTGGACATAAATTCAACAACCAACCCAAACTTTTACCGTATTGTACTCTTTTATTATTATACAAGAAATGAAAACAAATAGCTTTCTATCAATGCAAATAAATAGTTAAGATTATGTAAATTGACTTCCATATTTTTTAACAATTAACAAAAGAATCACCTAGTGAAAACTTGATTACTGGGAACTGGGAATTCTTGGCAATGCAACCACGTCCTTCTTTTGTTCCATTGCCTGTGTATCCATGTTTGCAGGAACAGCTGAAACTCCCTGGAGTATTTGTACAAATCCCATTTTCGTCGCATGGATTGTTCATACATTCATCAATGTCTGCGGTACAACATCAAGGTTATCTTTATTAAACAAAGAGACATATTTATATATATATTTATTACGTCCCTTTTGTTGCAAATTTATGTTCTGCACTTCTCGTGTGACATCTCCAAATGTTACCTAAATGCCATTTCTGCACAGGTATATTATCTTCCATTTTGGAAATATTCTAATGTAAGAAAAAAATGGTCTGGAGAGCTTCTTCTTTTCAAAGGGAGTGTATTTAAAAATCACAAGTAATCGAGACTGTTATTTTCCAAATTAAAATATAAAAAGAGGGCCATGACCATTCTCATTGAGGTTTATTAAATGTCAAAAGTAAGAATACTTTTCAATGAAAAGGACTAATATCTACTTGACTCATTCTTCCATGTTTGATAAACCATTTTCAATTTCAATTCATCTGCCAACCGAGGAAAAATGCGACAACTACAGAAGTTCCAGTGCATGGAAATCTGACCATGAAGACCTTTACAGACAGAAAAATCCATAAAAAAGGCAGTGAGTGAAACCTCGATCAGGGATAACAATGGAAAAATAAATCTGTCGTTCAATTTCACGTGGAAAGGTGCTAATAAAAAACTAACCTGTGCAGCCTGGACTTAAATACGGATTTCCCTCGTATCCTGTCGAGCAATTACAGCGGTATCCACCAAGAATCGTGTCATAATCAACACAAACACTGTTCTCAAGACAAGCATAATCAGCAAGCTTACTGGCCTCACTGCAACTCTGATTCCCAATAGTCCAGTCAATCACTATTGGAACATTTTCAATTGTTCTATTCTGAAACTTTTCATCAGAAAAATCAGACGTCCGAAATTTAAAGACATCTTGATCTCCAAGAAAAGCATAACCACAGGGATCAAAGGACCAGACTTTAGTATGATTTTTCAAGCTTGCAAGTGCAGAAGAAAAAGCCTTTAGGCCTTTTGGTATAGAAGTCTGGCAACAACCAATACCTGTACAAAGTTTGTACCTTTAATTGGATTTAAGGTTGTGTCCCCTTCAAAATATATACTATGTTTATTCCTTTTTTTAATAAAATAAGCTACCTATAGTAGTTTAGTTAAAAAAAAAATGGCAACCAATACCTGTACAAAACCCGTCAATCAAATCTTCACTTTCCGAACAAAGAGACAGACAGCCACTGGTGAAAGTCCGGCCACTCGTGCCAACAATAACTGCCAGATCGTCGCAGCCCACCACCATGAACTTGTTTGAATCAGCGAAGCTGTAAGGAGATCCGGTGAAGTTGATCCATACGGGGTTTTCGCTGGTTATGTTACCAGTTTGGTTATAGCATCTGGCCGCCACCCAATTCTTGATACGTATTTTTTCATCGGATATGTCGATAATTTCAAGGTTTCCGGTTGCAATGAAAGCCTTTGGAGGGTTGAAAGTGGTGTTGCAGTTTATATCAAACCATGAGCCCATTGAACAGTTTGTTCCTAGTCCAATTCCAAAAGGGTAGGGGACAGTTAAGTCTCCACACTTCGATTGGCAGCCCGGTTTTGTGGTGGCGGTGGAGGCAGCGGCAGAGTTGGGGTAGAAAAGGACTGCCAGTGAAACCAACAAGAAAATATTGATCATAGTAACTTGCTGAAACATGCTTTTCTGTATGTATCTTGAGAATAAATCAAATAAGCTAGGTTAATATCAAACGCATGAAATATGGAAGATGATTTATCTGCATGATTTAACGAACTGAATTTCAGATATATATTGAAGTCAAGGCTGATGAAAATGAAAACTGCTACATGTATGTACCCCCCCCCCCCCCCCCCCCCCCCCCCCCCCCCCCCCCCCCGCCAACACATGAGGGGCTACAGATAGTTTTATTCCACGAAAATATGTGACAATCCCTGAGAACTGGTAAAGCACAAATGTTTGGGTCTGACCATGTCAGAATTCAACAACGTCGGATGTGGAAAAATAAATTTTTTTAATTGCCAATTTCTACTAGGAGTCGGTATTGTAAACATTTTAATTACAGCTCCATCTCTTACCATATCGCCGTAATACAATTACCAATTATTCCATTAATTAAATTTTAAATTGTCGCCATTGCATTTTATTTAGTCAAAATAACGTCCTTTCTTGGTAGTGTTTTTATGTTTAAGTTGTGTTTTGTATGAATTGTGTAGATAATAAGAGGATAGTAAATTGAGAATCGTATGATATGTGTGAATAAAAAAATATGTTTGATTTACTTAGGAAATGTAAGATTTGCCGAACATACACAATATAGACTGAATAATTTAATTATTATAGAGGATATTGCACCAGATAGCCTTTTTGGCTAATGTAATTACCAAAATGTCACATTTTGAAACCATGTGCAAGAATGTCACTTATTTTCTTTTTTGCTTCTGCAGAGAAAAAAAATTCCCTGCAAGATCAAACTTGGTCAACTGTTCAACTGTCGAATTCGACAGTTAAATTGTCTATCCCAACAGTTTCAAAATGTCAGGTTTCGACATTTCAACTGTCGGGACTCGTTGGAAAGGATGACATGTCAAAACGTGTTTACAAGGGGTAATGATGACTTTTCACAATATAAAAGTGACATTTTTAAACAAGTTATGTGCAAATGAAAATAATTTGTGAATTTTCTATTTTTGTGACATTTATGAAAATTCCCCTTTAATATATAGGACATTGAACTCTCTACTTCGCTCTCTTTAAGGGCGAAAGTGGTCCGTCGTCATCACCGCCAGGGCAGATTCTTTACCTCTTCTAAAGAGTATTTTAGTCGTTCCTATATTACCTAATTCACTTAGCTACTCATTAGTTAATTTATTATTATTAGCCATAGGCAATATTCTAAAAATTATAAGGCGTGATAATGCAGAAAGTCAAACCTCAAGTGAAATTCTAGACATAGAAGGCAGTTTCTTATTCTTAATATTATTTAAATTTTTGTAAGACCATTAAATCAATAAAATAACGCATCAAACAATTGAAAACATAAATACTAAAACAATTTTCAGATTTTCAAAAACTAGACATAGGGCCTTGCCCTTACCAACCTTGCATTGCGCCATTTCGAATGGGGCAAAGAATCCCAGTCTTGAATAGTAAATGTAATGGGAACGAGAGCACGGACTCCTGAACCCGTCTCGAATCTATTTATTTTATTATATTTATTTTAATTTTATATTTTTCAATTTAAAGAACAAATCCATTTTAAAGTTAAATGAGCCCAAGAAATCATGCATAGTTATACTCCCTTTAAAACAAAACTATTCATTTCTCATATTTATTTTTCCATAAATATTTTATTTTCTCACGTAAACCAAATTTTTTCCCCATTTTTTAACCATGTTAAGGAAAATATCTTTCGAATTGAAATCACCACAATGTATAGTTCGTTAACAAATACTAAAGTATCATCTCACGGAGATTGATTTAGTTCGATTTTAATTATCGCGATCCTAACATAAATGATAGTAATGTGATGTATTTGTTTGTGATAAAATTATAACTAAAATAATCTACTTACACAATTATGAGTGAGTTAATTAAGATAAATGTAAATTGTGTTGCATATGCAAGTTAATGTGTTCTAATGTATGACGAGCACTAGGATCATGAATTCTAATACAATAATCATTTTTAACGCTAGTTCTATACTTTGCCAACATAGTTGAATTTTGAAGAATCAATGTTCATATTTAATTCAACAATCTCTCTCGAGTAATGTTAAATTTTCTCTCACATATGATCTGACTATATTTCTATGACAGATGTGAATATATAAGAGTGCATGAAATTTTTAAGAACACTTAAATATTCATATACAGTATAATGATATATGTATATCCCCTATTGGACCTTATAACGATTTACACTATATCGAGACTAGTTTCCGTCTTTTGAATATATATAATAAGCTACCAAGTTCACACAACTACTGTGAACAATAATTGTAAAGAAAAAATAATCATTTAAATAATTCAAAATTAAAAAACTTGTTTTTAATGTCATATGTGACGTGTAACACTACAGATTAAAAATTCATATTACAAATTTCATCGTGCTCCTAGTACAAAGAAATCTAACCTAACATGTTGTGAAGAAGAAAACAAAAGATATGAAAGTTGTTCGCCACCCAAGAAATCTTGAATTCAATCTTTTTTTTTAATGATGTGTTTTCTACATCTTTTTGCAATTTATTCTCCACACAAATTATGTTTTGAGAGTTGGTATTTATAACCCCTTCAAAGAATCCCAAAATATCTCTAAAAATCGTGCACACCATAGGCCGAACGGAAGTTTTCTTGTTGAAATTGAATTCCCAAGGAAACAGAATTTTCGAGCCGAACTGCCAAAGCATACAAAATAGCTCATGTAATTGAGGCTAAGGGCCGGCGGCCGCTCAACCTATATAATTGGGCGGCTACTCAGTTATAAAAACTTCTAGAAGTTTCATTTTACCCATTTTCTTCATTCTTTCTTCAATCTTGGTCCTCCATGTTAAATTAATTCGATTTTGGTCCTTCAACTTTTATTCAAATGCATATTAGTCTCCAAACTTCCGTCCATTAGCCAATTTATCCTTCTTTCTTTTTCAATTGCGTAGAAACGAGTCCAAAACTGAAACAAAATGAGATTAATCTAAGCTTGTAAAATTCAATACTAAAACGACACAAAAGCTTAGTAATATGGTTCGAATAAGTGCACAAAAATGCACTTATCAAACTACGCATTCTCCAAAAAATTCATTATTCAAAACATCATTTATACAATAATGGCCATCAAACAGGGCTAATTTAGTGCCTAGGTTCACATTAGCCAATAGGACCAATAAATGGCTTCAAAAGTTTTGAAAAAATAATCAAAATAAAATAACACCAAAGACTCCATTAGGCGGTCAAAAGAGTAGTTGGCTCGTCCTTGTGGAGGCGTTTTATAAACGCCTCGTGTAATTAGTTTACAGAAAATATACCAGAAATTATTCTCTTAGTTTCTTTCTTCCCCTACCTATTTGGTCATGGTATCAGAGAAAATATTTCTGGTGACTTTGTGAAATAGAGTTGTTTTGTTAGATACATTCTATGCACTCATCCAATAATCTTAGTGCAATTCTGGTTTCCTCTCTATTGAATTGAGAGACCTACACCATGTGATACAGAGCCACGCTCAAGGTTCTTAGAGCAGAAAATAGATCTGGTTTTGTTAATGAATCCATAACCACCATGAAGTTAAACTGATGCACACTATTTTCTCACTATTGTTGATGACTACATTAGATGTGCTAGGGTATTTCTTATTCAATGGAAAGTAAAACTCATTCTCTTATTGAAACTCAATTTGATAGAAAAATTGAAACCATTCGTTCTGACTATGGAGTGGAATTCGACATGAAAGATTTTTATCAAACAAAAGGCTTTGTGCACCATCGTAGTTTTGCTAACACTCCACAACAAAACAGGGTTCTGGAAAGAAAACATGGTCATTTCATAAATGTAGCTTGTGCCTTGTGCTTTCAAACAAGTATCATTGATAAGTATATTTTATACACTTATTTGGACTTCTATGTTTTCTTATTTATATCCACCTTATTTAGATTAAATTGTGTTAGTTGTAGATAGAATCTTGATTTGGATGCAATTGGCATAAAAATGGTTAAATCGGAGTTAATCCAGAGAAACTAAGTATCAATCGAATTGTAGTTGTACAATATGAATTAGGAGTTTAGTTCTTCATATTGCTCAATTGTGTGATTTCTATTGACATTCGAGAGGATACAAAGAATTTAGCACATAGTAACATTCACTGTAAAGTCTGATAGAAAATAGAGATGTATAATTACATTTTACATGATCTTATGAATGTTCTCGGGATTTAATGCATCTTTACATGTTCTTATCCTTTATAAAGATATGGAAGGGTCACATGTGAAGATATAGTTTTACTCGAGAGATTATTAAACGAATTAGAAGCATTGATCTTCATATTCGAACATGTATTATCTACTAATGATATTGATATTTAAATGAGTAAATGTAGGGGGATTTGAAGGCCTAGTGTTTGCCAATTACTTGAGTTTCATGAAGCTTCCCACCAGTTAGCTAGATTAATTAGATTGGCTTTAGATTTGATTTGTTAATCTATATCATAAATCTCAATCAATCTTACAACTGAATTAAAGTTAGGTTCAATTGAAATTAAATTAAATACTTAATACTCGTGGAAACGAGACTCTGTTCATTTTTTATTACTTGACTACGATATCATACACTTGCAACATATTATTGAACATATATTCCTATTTGTTCTTCAGAATAATGCGTTTGAACGTCGGTCTGCCTAATAAATATTACTTTCATGAAAATATTTTTTCGTTTGTCGAATCATTAGATTTGTTTTCCATTGATCTTGTCCTACCACGTCTCTTTCACAAACAAGATCATAGTCACATTGACACTATACCCTTAATCATCGCAATAGATTAATGAATTTCGAGAAACTGTCAATACAAATAGTAATTGGCAGACATTAATCCCTGTCAATTTCCACAAGGCTAGGACCTGTCGAAATGTGTGAAGAAAACAAACTCACAGTTTTTTTATTCGAAAATATAAAAAACAAATTATTCTCATTTGACTATCTATATAATTAGTTGCCAATGCATTGTTGGGTTATGATTAAAATATTCACTTATCGTTTCCTCTTTAAAATTAAATGAAATAAAAAGAGTTGGGGCAGGACAATGGATTTTGCCATCCCCTATTTTTTGATTTATTCCATTTACAAGTCTGTTAGGTGAGCCTAGGTTTGGGCTAGGTTCTGGTAGTGATGCTTTTAAGCTCAACCCGAAATCGAAATCAACTTGGTCGATTTGGGTAATTTCTATCCAAATCGATCCAATTCATCTCGTGAAACCTAATCAAACCAAGTCAGTTTGGATCCGTTTGATTTGGTTAATTGGTTTGAACATTGGTCCGAGTTGAATAAATTTGCCTATTTATTTTGGGTTAAACAATTTGTTTGCTTATATATAAAAATTTCTTTTTGGCTAGTCACATATCAATAATATATATATATAATGTAAATAGTAAAGGATCATTTTCCCAAAATCATTTTATATATTCGATAGTTACATTAAAATAAAAAGAAAGGCTACAATCTGAAATTAGAGATTTGGTTTGATCGATTTGGTTGATTTTTCGATTTTTTTTGCACACCCCTAGGTGAGTCTATCGAGGCTAGGGGAGGCTCACTAGCTAACATGGACCTTTTTAAAATTTTGATTATGTTTTAAATAATTAATTAAACACGAAATATGTGGTCCAGGGCCTTTATCTAAATATAATCGTATTTACCTCGTTTTATACCTCTATTTGCACCTTCTATCTTTCATTTTCACCTTCTAATCAAATAGCTTGACCTAACCCGTTTTACTAATTATCTATTTATACAAATCATTTTCATTTAGTTACACAATTAATTATTGTATAGAAAATCATGGCACAGTTGACAAATAGATGCCATAACGTCAGAGATGGATGAGGGGGGGGGGGGGGGGGGGGGGGGGCTGGGCAGGGCTGTAGCCCAGTCCCCCCCACAGTCCATTAAGGCAAAAAAAAAAATATATTATGTAAAGTTTTTTTTTAATGCGTAAATTTATTTTTTTCACGTATTAGTCCGGTCAAAAAATTTGTAGCCCGGTCTTCGATCCAATCCTGGATCCGTCCCTGCATAACGTAGTAAGATAATCCAAGAGCATCTTTAGTATTATGGCGATGACTATTTCAACAAAAGACATCGTGCCAATTGCCTTCCAATCTAGTAATGAGTTCATATTTCTATGGTTTTATTCATATATAAAATGCGGTCAGACTTCACTAGGAGACTTTTGCAAGGTTTATTTTTAAAGTTAAATCGAAATCAATAAATAGATTATTATTATTATTATGTAAATTAACAAGATTAATTGATTCCACATTCGTTGAAAAGAAAAATTGAAATTTTCAACAACAAAACTATATCGAAAAATTTAAAAGTTATACGTAGGACCACTCCCGATGTTGCTATCAACTTGTCAACTTTAAATCTCTAAGTTCTAGTTGGCATTGTTTCAACGTACAAGCTTTCTATAATTCTTGTAATTAGGGATGGGCACGGTCGCGTTGGATTAGGTTCGGACTTACCTCAACAATCGGGCTGGTAGTTTAGATTAGGTGAAATCTAAACCCAAAATCAAATCAAGGATGAGAATTCACTAATTACCAATAATGGAGGATTACAAAGGATCTCTTAACCAAACTAATAAGTTGAACAATTGGCCAATCTCAATATGTGTTGTACACAACATATTTATAATTAAAAAAAAGCACACTAGAAGAATATAATACAATGAAGAGTCCAATATAAGGTAAAATCCTAATATAATATGTCTAACGAATAATGGAGTATTTGATTTGAAATAGAAGAGAAAAAATCGCCACAATCACAAAACATTCTCGTTATCCGTCTTGCAGTCCTTGACTTTTTAAAGTCATATTACTAACTCCCAATTAAATTTTCAATAGAATTCGAGTCACACCCTAATTCTAACAATTATATATATATACAAAAAAAAAAAAAACTGTCATTAAGGTTTTATATTATTATCAAAAAATAAAAATAAAAATAAAAAATGAAGTGAGAGTGAGAGTGAGAATGAGAGTGAAGTTATATAAAATAGTGTACAAATTTTCATTTATAAACTTCTTTTCATATTGATGCAAACTTCTATAAATTTTGAGTGTTCTTGTGAGTTTACTTTTGTACTTACAAGCAAATATACTTAAAAATAAACCATTTAAGCTTAGTCAAACATGCTCTAGTGTTCAACTTATGCTTTTAGCAAGAGTACTAGTGATGCAAATCCCGTAGCAACGGTGACTACGAAATCCACAACTAAATTGATGCGGAACCTAAGAACGCCAATGAAAACCTGATTTTGGACTTGAACTCAACGAAGTGAACCAAAAAACTCAACGATAACAAAAATGCGCTGAACCCCTTGATTACACAATGAAAAACCCACGATCCGATGTTTGAATACACAATAATTAGATTTTGGAAGTTCGATTTATTGTTCAATGAAGAACAAAGGAGAAAGTAAATAGCCTTTTAATTTAATTCAATGTCAAAAGTTTCTGAAATAACAAGTGTTAAGTATTTATATTAGAACTTTAAACCTAGTAAAAAAACGTGCGTAAGACAACAAATAATGTCAAATTATGGAAAGAAATAGAATCCTAATCAAAATGGAAATAAATCGCATAAAATTCGGTCGTACCGGACGACCCTTCCGGACGTCCGATAAGTGCGTCCAGATGGACAAAAGTTCTCTACCAGACATCCGGTAGAGTGCGTCCGGTTGAGCAGTGCGCATCCGGTTTAGCAGAGATTTTAGAACTTTGGATACCAGACGTCCGGTAGTCACATCCGGTTGACCCCTTTGCGTCCGGTTGGCCAGAACTTTCTTTAGCTAGCTTTATCACATCGATCCAAGTCTTTTCGGCCTTCGACCCCAACATGAAACTTGCTCCATTTTACGTCCCGAACATGGTTTCACCAATAGTGGCTTTGACGAGCATCTCTAATGCCTCTTTGACTCGTTTTTCTCTCGATCGCGTCATTGTCCCTTCTTTGATAATCAATGGGTCTCGGTTTGATCTTGCATTTATGACTCCCACATCCTAGATCATATCATCTCCTCCCTCTTCAAAAGGATTCGCCCTCGAATCTGTATCTGCATCAAACAGAGAGAGATTAGCAACATTAAATATAGCTGAAACATTATACTCACCTGGGAGATCCACTTTGTATACATTATCATTGATCTTCTTGATGACTTGGAATGGACCACCTCCACACGGCTGCAACTTAGATTTCCTCTACTTCGAAAAACGCTCATTTCTGAGATGCACCCAGACCCAATCTCCTGGTTCGAATGTCACACGCCTCCTTCCTTTATTCGCCTTCTGTGCAACGAGCTTACCTTTCTTTTCAATTTGCGTCTTGATCTTCTCATGCAGTGATTTGACCAATTCAGCTTTCTTTTTACCATCCAAGCTACCTTATTCATTACAAGCAACGGTGACAAATCTAAAGGTGTTAGTGGATTAAACCCATAAACAGTTTCAAACAGTGAAGATGAAGTAGTAGAGTGTACAGCTCTATTATAAGCAAATTCAATAAATGATAAACACTCATCCCAACTTTTCAAGTTCTTATTTATCACCGTACAAAGTAATTGAGTCATGGTCCTAATGACCACTTCAGTTTGCCCATCAGTTTGTGGATGACAAGTCGTAGAAAACAACAATTTAGTGTCTAACTTATTCCACAGAACACGCCAAAAATGACTCAAAAACTTAACATCCCGATCTGACACTACTCTTAGGGACCCCATACAAACGTACTATTTTCCTAAATAATAAATCTGCAATATTTGTGGCATCATCGATTTTGTAACATGGTATAAAGTGTGTCATTTTACTAAACCTATCTACCACAACAAATATTGAGTCCCGACCCCTTTTAGTCCTTGGTAAATCCAACACGAAATCCATTGAAATATCCACCCAAGGTTCACTAGGTACAGGTAAAGGAGTATACAAACCATGAAGTAAAACCTTAGACTTAGACTTAGCCTTTTTACATGTTATGCACTTCCTACAAATTTGTTCTATGTCACTTCTTATTTAGGCCAATAAAAATGTTTCCCTAAAATGTATAAAGTCTTTTGTACCGTAAAATGACCCATTAGACCCCCACTATGTGCTTCCCTTACCAACAATTCACGTATAGAGCAATTAGAAACACACAACTTATTTTTCCTAAACAAATAGTCTTCATGCTTATAAAATTTATCAATAGCTCCTTTATTGCATGTTTCATAAATGTCAGAGAAATCAGGATCACTCACATGCATGCTCTTAATGTGTTCAAAGCCAAGTAACCGTGCATGTAAGGAATTTAGAAGTCGTAACTTTGTGACAACGCATCCGCAACCACATTTTTCTTACCTTGTTTATACTAGATAACGTAGGGAAACGACTCTATAAATTTCACCCACCTTGCGTGCCTTTTGTTCAACTTACCTTGACCCCGCAAGTGCTTCAACGACTCGTGATCGGTGTGTATCACGAACTCCTTTGGCCACAAGTAGTGTTGCCAAGTTTCCAATGCCCGAACAAGTGAGTACAGCTCCTTGTCATAAGTAAGATAGTTCAAAGCAGCTCCACTTAGCTTTTCACTGAAGTAAGTTATACGCCTGCGATCCTGCATCAACATTACTCCAATACCTATTCCTGACGCATCATACTCAATCTATAAGGTTTTGTCAAAGTTAGGCAATGCTAAAATAGGTGTTGTACATAATCTATCCTTAATAGTATTAAATGCATGTTATTGTGCATCACCCCAATGAAAACCTACGCTCTTCTTAACAATTTCTGTCAGTGGTGTAGTAATTGTGCTAAAGTCCTTTACAAACCACCTATAAAAACTAGGCAATCCATGGAAACTCCTAACTTCAGTTATACTTTTAGATATTGGCCAGTCTTTAATAGCTTTAATTTTCTCCTCATCCACTTCTACCCCATTAACACCCACCACAAATCCTAGAAAGACAAGTTTTTCCATGCAAAATGTACACCTCTTGAAATTAGCATACAACTGTTCTTTCCTAAGTACCACAAACACACAATTCAAATGTTCCAGAAGCTTATCTAGGTTTTTGCTATAGATTAAGATATCATCAAAATAAACAACAACAAACTTTCCTATAAAAGCACATAAAACATGATTCATCAAACGCATAAAAGTGTTCGGTGCATTAGTGAGACCAAATGACATAACCAACCACTCATACAATCCATATTTAGTTTTAAACGCTGTTTTTCATTCATCACCCTCTCGCATACGAATTTGATGGTACCCACTTTTAAGATCAATCTTACAAAAATACAAGCACCATGTAACTCATCAAGCATATCATCTAATTTAGGTATGGGGTGATGATAATTTACCGTTATGTTGTTGATAGCTCTGCAGTCCACACACATCCTCCATGTCTCATCCTTCTTGGGTACTAATAGGACAAGTACAGCACATGGGCTCATGCTTTCCCTCACATAACCTTTGCTCATCAACTCCTCCAATTGCCTTTGAAGTTCCTTTGTCTCCTCGGGATTGCTTCGGTAAGCTGGTCGGTTTGAAAGGACAGCTCCAGGTATAAAGTCAATGTGGTGTTCGATGCCCCGAATTGGTGGCAATCCACTTGGCATGTCCTCCGGAAACACATCTTCAAATTCCTGCAACAAAGACTCAACCAAATTAGGGAGGGGTGTGTTAGATTCCTCAAAGTTGATGAGTGATTCCTTGTATACCAACAACAACACTTTTTTTTTATCAATTATAGTCTTTTTCAATTCACTCCCACTAGCAAAGAAGTTCACTTTAGGCTTCTCTCCTCTCAATTGGCTCTTTTTCTCTCCTCTCATGTGGCCTCTCTCTTTTCTCCCCACTTTCGGCTACCTTACAATTTTCTCTCTTACTCACTAGCTCATTGTTTTCTCTCATTTTTCCAAGCTCTCTTACTCTTTTCGCTTCATCATTTCTCAATTGAAGTTGGTCTTCATAAACTTGTGTCGATGTTAATGGCGCAGAGTAATAGACCTTCCCTCTTTGACAAAACTATACCTATTTCTATACCCATAATGGTAAACATTTCTATCATTCTGCCATGGCCTCCCCAACAATATATGACCCGCTTGCATAGGTACCACATCGCATACAACCTTGTCACTATAACCCCAAATCGATAAAGAAATCATCACTTGTTTATTCACCCTAACTTCTCCACTATCATTTAACCATTATAATTTATAAGGCCTAGGGTGTTTAATTAGTACCAGTCCCAATTTCTCAACTAAGGTTGTGCTAGCTACATTTGTACAACTACCTCCATCAGTTATCATATTACATACCTTATCATGGATGTGGTATCGTGTATGGAATATGTTCTCTTGCTGCTGCTTTGTATCATCTGCCTTGACTTGAGTGTTAAGAGCTCTCATTGTGACCATCAACTTCCCAACAGGAGCGAATTACACTGTGTCTCCATGATCACTAACCTCTTCCAATGCCGGCATGTCTTCAAATTCATCCTCACCATCAGTCTCTACTTCTCCATTGCGTAGAATCATTGTCTTTTTGTTTGGACATTGAGAAGAGATGTGTCATTTCCCTAAGCACCTAAAGCACTAGCTATCCCGATTCCTGGTTGGCTGTAATTCTGCCTTTGGTGCTGTCCTACTAGCATTTTCATCCCTCCCCTCTGGCACTTTAGTTCTTCCTTTCGAGTCAGCTCCATCCCATTTGTTATCCCACCTCGGTTTCCAGTTGAGCTAGAACCCGAATTACCGAATGGTTGCCTTGTTGTTCCCTTCCTCTTCAACTGTTTCTCAATCTTCATGGCCACATGCAACATGTCTTACAACTCCACATAATGCTGCAATTCCACCACATTAGTGATCTCCCTGTACAACCCATTCAAAAACCTAGCCATAGTAGCTTTTCGATCTTCCTCTACATTTGCTCTAATAATCAAAATCTCCATATCCTAATGATAGTCTTCTACGCTCTTCGACCACTGAGAAAAACTCTGCAGTTTCTGATGAAGTTCCCTGTAGTAATGACTAGGTACAAACCGTTTTCTCATCACTGTCTTTAATTCATCCCAAGTATTGATCGGACTCTTCCGGTTCCAATGCCATGAAGTAACCACTTGATCCCACCAAGTGATGGCGTAATCAGTGAATTCCAACACCGCCACCTTCACCTTCTTATCCTCCGAATAGTTATGGCAATCAAAGATCAACTCCAACTTCTTCTCCCAATCTAAATATGCATCGGGATCACTTCTACCCTTAAATTGTGGAATTGTCATTTTTACATAACCCAAATTACCATCAACTTCACCTCCACGATTATTCCTACCCCGTCGTTCAAATATATCTCTTCTATGCCGCATTCGTCCCATCTCAACCCCTTTGCACTCATCTTCTCCCCATTCACTACCGATCTCATGTTCATCCACCATAGGGACTCTCCTACCCGTTCTCCTATCATGAGGTACATCAACCGGTTGTCCCTTACTAATGTTTGTCATTGAAGTACCCAATTTCTCCATCTTTTTCCCCATATCCAACAATAATCGTTCAAACCGATCCATCCTATCGTTCTGTTTGTTGGTTTGATCACCGTACCTGCTGGAATTCGAACCTTCCATATCAGACATTCTCTCAATTTCTGTCTCACCAAGTTCGCTCGTAATCACTCAATTGGCTTTTACCCTTTAATAATCTCACTCTCTGCCTTTTACCACTCAATACTTTCACCAAGTGCTTCCAAAGACAACAAAGAACTTACCGGACCAGACTTGTGAATTCAAATCGAATATGAGAAGGAATGTGACTCAAAAGTGTTATAGAAACTGAAAGTTGGAATGAAGAATTTTAAGGAACTCAATGGAAATTTTAAATTTGAATTGGACACAACTTAAATGACAAGATTTAGATAGTGAATCAAACAAAACTTAACTTTTTTTAAATGTACGGATGAACAGTACCGTAAGTGAACAGTAGAATTTCTTTTCATGAATAATAACTTTTTTTTAAACACAAGATTGTACTACCAACAAAGCAAAAAGTGGATCTATGAAACCAAAAATGAGGAAGGACTCAAGAAGCAAGAACAAACTAAGAAGAAAAGAAGAAATTTGAAAACTAAGACTCAACAAAGAAAATTAAGGGATATAACCTGATTAAATTGGAGCCAAAAATCTGACACCAACTGATGCGAACCTCGTAAAAATGGTGACTACGAAACCCACAACTAGATTGATGCAGAACCCAAGAACGCCAATCAAAACCCGATTTTGGACTTGAACCCAACGAAGTGAACCAAAAAACTCAACGATAACAAAGATGCACTGAACACCTTGATTACACAATGAAGAACCAACTATCCAATGTTTGAACACACAAGAATTAGATCTTGAAAGTTTGATTTTTTGTTCAATGAAGAACAAAGGAGAAAGCAAATAGCATTTCAATTTAATTCAATGTAAAAGTTCCTAAAGTAACAAAAGTGTTAAATATTTGTACTAGAACCCTAAACCTAGTAAAAAATGCGCATAAGACATCAAATATTATCAAATTATGGAAAGAAATAGAATCTTAATCAAAATGAAAATAAATCGCACAAAATTCGATCGTACCGGATGACCCTTTCGAACGTCCGATAAGTGCGTCTGGATGTACAAAAGTTCTTTACCGGACGTCCGGTAGAGTGCGACTGGTTGAGCGGTGCGCGTCCGATTTGGCAAAGATTTTAGAACTTTGGATACCGGACTTCCGGTAGTCGCGTCCAGTTGACCCCTTTGCGTCATGTTGGCCAGAATTTTCTTCAGCCAGTTTTATCACGTTGATCCAAGTCTTTTTGACCTTCGACCCCAACATGAAACTTGCTCCATTTTACGTCCCAAACATGGTTTCATCAATAGTGGATTTGACGAGCATCCCCAATGCCTCTTTGACTCGTTTTGCTCTCGATCGCATCATTGTCCCTTCTTTGATAATCAACGAGTCTCGGTTTGGTCTTGCATTCTTGACTCCCGCATCCTAGATCATATCAACTAGTCTCTAATAGCAAGTCAATTTTGAATGGGAAACATAGAGATAATAAAATTGTTGTAATACAAATTTTCTAATTTAACAAGGTAAACTATAAAATAGTACAAGGAAATATCAATAAATTGTTCCAAAAACCAAAAAATGAATCATAAATACCGAAAAACATGCTTAGCAGTAAAGAAAATTTACATACAACAGCCTGGGAGCTAGGCAGAAGCTATGAAAATCAGCATCTGAATGTCATCTTCGGTGGATAAAGCCAGGCACTTTTTCTCTTCCAAGTGCAATCTGATTTCCAATATTTTCTTATATCAAGTCTAACGTAAGGATTAATGACTAGTTGCCAAAGCAGTTACCAATAGACCAAGTATAAGAAATGGTTGTGCACTGGCCTGAAATAGAAAGATAGAAAAGAATATAGTTTTTTTAAAAAGTATTTCATGTAAAATTAAGACAACTTTATCTGTTTTCGTAACAATAGGAGAGGGTATTGCAAGACAGACAAAATAGGACGACTCCTCTTAGACAGTCCCTATGATGCCTTACCATTTGTGGGCGACTGGGGCTTATGATTGTGCATTCGTCACCTAGTTCAGTTTTCTCCAGAACCAGACCAAACCAATCCAATCTCATCACTTTTGCACAATTTCCAAATAATGATTATCAGGATTCTAACTATTTGAAGGAGTGTCATTTTTCAGAATTGAAGGTCGAGGATTCTAATTATTCTACTGGGGTGAGGTGTAAGTAGGTTGAGGATTTTGGGATGGACAATACCTCTAGATCCTACGAAGGGTTCCAATTTGTTAACAGGGAGAATCTTGTAGGAACTCAATACTTGTACATTTTCATGCTCCTAAGAGTACCTTCCCAACACAGCACTTATATGACAATTGAAGGAACTTTGATAGGAATGTTTCCAGTACAGATTTTTGAAAGGAATCGAAGGTTGAGTATTAAGCGTTTAGATTAGGACTGGGCAACCAAACTAGATCCGAAATTTTCGGGTATTTAGTAGGTGGAACCATCGGGTTCAAATTTAATTATGGAACCATTCGGGTTTGGTTCCATTCGGTTCAGTTTGGTTTGATTCAATTCCATTCGGTTACTAGATTCTGTACTATAATTAATTTTTTAGTATTTACAAAGCTACATTAATTCGACTATTGACATGTTCAATTTTATGTGTCTTTTGCGTTTCTCTTTACTGAGTTCTTCATGGATTTGATTGTTAAAATCACAGGAAGAGGAAGATGGCGAGCTCACAATAATTAAGAGAGGAGCTGTCAAACTTCAATTCGATTTCTCCAGAATGATAGAAACGTACTATGGTAAAATAACATATTTGGGTGAAACTTAGGTCAATTTGATTAAGTTGAACTTGGACTAAAAATTAGAAATAGGAAAAACACATTTTTGGGTTTAAGCTAAATTAACTAGTTAGTAAATTTATTTAGAAAAAAAAATTAGGGAGATTCAGTTCTTATTCGATTCTTTGGTTCTTGATCTAGAACCGAGAATCGAACTGAATTCGTCAGTTTTCGATTCAGATACTCCTTCAGGTATTTAACTTAAGAAGAATTGCTCGGTTCGGTTCAGTTTAGATCGGATCAAGTTCGATCAATTCGATTCGGTTTGCGAATTTTACCCAACCCTAGTTTAGATGAAACTGGTTGCATCATTGTGCAGATTTATAGATCTCTCAATATGTAAATTGATTTTCCATCCACTAGTTGCACTTAGAATCTTAAGAAACCAATACGTGCCAAAATGTCGATATGACCTCGTAAGTGATTGATTTGTATCTATTCTTGCAGAAGGAAAGATGACGTACCTGATATTTGACATCATTTTTAACTGGGTCTTTGAGGAAGTACTTGAACTGCAATGGCATACAATCTTGAGTTAGAACAGCTTAATTTCTAGCAAGATATATGCACAACAAAATATAAGCATACAAGGGTTCCATTCCCACCTACCCACCCACCCATTTTTATTGATTATTTTCCCATATGCTAATCTTCAAATACTCAGGCTAACGGTAGTAATGGTTTAAATAATGGCATTTTTCGCCACAAACCAAGGACCAAACTTTAGGCATCAAGCAATTCCACCAATAAATCAACCTATAGGAGTTTTATATGATCCCAACATTGTGTTGATGAATCAAATTATGGAGATAGTGCCGGATCAAATGGCTTTTGGGGTGCGTCCTTTTATTAGATCGACTTACACAAAGTCATATCCCAATTGGGTAGACTAAGTATATTCATGGCCTAGAGGGTACAAAATACCAGAGTTTTCATTATTTACTGGTCAGGGAGAAGTTTCTATTTTGGAACATATAGGGCGATTCACACTGCAATGTGGTAAAATAACTGATTATCACAAAATGAGATTGTTCCCTGGTTCATTAACAGGAATACTTTCTCATGGTTCATTAATTTGCCAGCAAATTCTGTCTAAACATGGCAACAACTAGAACAATTGTTCCACGCTCAGTTTTACAAAACTGAATCCGAAGTTACTTTGGCCGACTTAGCGAATTTACGTCAAATGCCAAACAAGTGGGCAGAAGGTTTCCTTCATAGGTTTAAGATAGCTAGGAGCAAATGTTTTGTACCTCTGTCCGAGAAAGAATTTGTTAAAATCGCTCAAAGTTGTTTGAGTTTTGATTTAAAAAAGAAATTCTATGATAGAGATTTTCCTGACCTTTTTCAACTGAGTGCTAACGTGATTAGATATGAATGTCTAATAAGAGAAGAAGTACAAATGAAAAATTCTAGCAAATGGACTTATTATAGAGACCCAAATTTTGATGTTCATGCTGTTGATTGCGAATATTATGATCAGACAGAAATATGTTTGGCCGAATTGATTAAGGGAGATGCATACGCTTATCCTATAACGACCAAATTTAGAGCATCGGGCAAGGATGAGCCTATAAAAGGCGAAAACAAAAAGGTTAGGATATGATCATTTGATGTGACCAAAACTAACCTTATATTCAATAAACTGTATAAGCATAAGAAAATAAAATTGAACGACAAGCATAAGTTGTCAGACCTGAACAAATTAGGGGTAAAAGATATTGTAAATGGCACAATGCATGGTCACATATGACTAATAATTGTCTGATTTTTCGTCATGTGTTACAGGATATCATTGAGTTAGGGCGAATCACATTTGAAGATAAGAAGAAAATGGTAGTGGATGAAAATCCTTTCCCATAGCCACTTAGGGTGAACATGGTGGCAACTGGTTTCAAAAATAAGTTGCCAAAATTCAAGTTGGTCATAGATGATGGAGAAGAAGATTCTGAGTCACATCCCAGTGTTTTTGAACAGATCCAAGGAAAGGAGCCTAGAAAAGACGAAGGTATATTTAGTGCTAGATGCAAGGGAGAAGTGAATGAAAATATGGAAAGACCAAGAACATGGCATATCACCATCGTCCTAATATTAGTCTAAATTTCCAGCCTGGTGGAGAACAGAGTATGTCATTCTATGGGAAACCGCCTTTTGAGAGGCAGTTTAGACCGATAAACAATGGGAGAACATTCAGGCCGCAACCTCGCCAACCAAATGTATGACATTCGTTCCAATATATTGCAGGAAGAATTGCACCCTTTAATGAAATGACCAGAACCCAACAAAGATATTTTCTATGGAATTATAGACGAATTATGAGGCAACAACAGGGATCGTAAAGCCCCAAGGCACCTAAATTGTTCGAGGTGGCTAACAAAAATGTTCTTAATGTTCTTAAAGATGAAGAGGCTAGTACAGGTAAATCAATGTAGGAGTTGCCAGAAAGTTCTTCTGGAAAATCAAAATTTGAGCACGGAAAGGAAGATGAAGATGGAGAGGATCCAGGGCGACCTCCCACTATTCAATTTGGTACACTACCTCCTGTTATGGCTAATAATTATTTACTAGCCAATGAATTCAAAAGTAAGGAAAATAAAGAGGAGGAAAGTGAAAATAATTAGGAAGAAGCGTGTGTGCTGGAATGTGAAGAAGGCCAAACACTTCGGGAGGTATATGAAGAAGAGAATGACGACATGACTGACATTGAAGAGGAAATTGACTTAGAAATAGAGAAAAAGAGAAGAGGAGTGACGTGCAACAATTTACTGAAGCAACTATATCATGAAGGTGTCCGCGGGGTGGATTTGTTGGGCAAGCCATCTAGCCATTCTTTTGACTACTATGTATTGTATGGAACACCCAAGAGAAAGGTCACTTTGAGAAATATAGGTCACCTCCAAGAATATTACCTTCCCCTACATGTTGGATAACCGAAAAAGAAGTATTAGGAGAAAGTATGGAGAAAGTCCAAGAAGCAGAAACTCAATGTGAAATATTGCACGTGGATTTGTCACAAGGAAATAATTCAACGAAGGACAAACAAGAAGTGGAAATAGATGCAACTGAAAAGGTCATCTTTAAGAGGCCAACTATGAAATTGACCAAACACTTGAGGCCATTGTACATGATGGCCTTAGTCAATGGTATACCTATGGCAAAAGTTCTCATTGACAATGGGGCAGCTATAAATATCATCCCGTCCAGAATGATGAGAAAATTGCAAAGACGAAAAGCAATATGATCCCAACAGAAGTTATTCTCGTAAGTTTCAATGGGAGAGCAACTTCAGCTAAAGGGGTGATGCTACTAGACATAACTGTGGGAATGACTACTAGGACCATAGTCTTCTTTGTGATAGATGGTCCTACTAGTTACAATGTGCTACTAGGAAGGGATTGGATTCATGGGGGTCGTTGCATACCTTCATCACTCCACCAATGCCTAGTTTTCTGGAATGACAAAGGCGAAGCAAAGGTGGTGCAAGCAGACCATAGACCCTTTTGTCGCAGAAGCAAACTCAGTAGAAGGGTTCATGTACGAAGGAAATTATGGACCCGTCAGAATAGTCCAAGATGAGGAAGAGACTCAAATTTTCGCACAAAGTGAAGAGCCATTTTCAGTAGACGCACTTACTGAAATATTCAATCAAATGAGGCCAAATATAGTAGCCCTTGAAGAGCCAGTAATTGGCAAAAAGATAATCAGGGAACTCTAATGAGTTGTCAGCGACAAGAACATGTGTCGATATTCAGGCCTTCAAAGCCAAATTAATGGCTTTCAATACGGAATGTGAAGAAAAGATAAAAGAAGAAGCTGCATTAAAGGCGTTGAGGAACAAATTAGCAGTGTTCGAATTGGAGCAAAATATTGGCCAAGAAATCAACAAAGTGGATTGCTTGGAAGAGGAAATGGCTACAAGGAACCTAGACGATGAAGTAACGAGGATCACAAAGCCTAGGCATGTTCAAGCACAAGACCCTTTGATAAAGGTGAATATTGGCGACGAAGGGGAAGATCCCTCAACGTTTGTCAGCCAGATGCTTAGTCAAGAGGTAAGTAATAAATTAATCACTTTATTAAAGGAATACAAGGATTGTTTTGCTTAGGAATACGAACATATACCTGATTTAGATAAAAGTTTGATAGAACATAGATTACCAACTAAACCAAATTTTAAACCTCATAAACAACCTCCTAGGCATTTTGCCCCTAATGTATTGCCTGAGGTAAAGAAAGAAATAGAGCGATTTTTAAAGGTGCGTTTTATTAGAACAGCCCGATATGTTGAGTGGTTACCTAATATCGTGCCAGTAATAAAAAAGAATGGTACTATTAGGGTGTGCATAGTTTTTAGAAATTTAAACTTAGCAACGCCCAAAGATGAATATCCAATGCCTACGGTGGATTCTTTAATAGATTCAACTGCCGGACATGTAACGTATTCTTTTATGGACAGATATTCGGGATATAACCAAATTTACATAGCTAAAGAAGATGTACATAAAATTGCCTTTAGGTGCCCTAGGGCTTTAGGATGATTTAAATGGGTAGTTATGTTGTTCGATCTGAAAAATGCAGGGGCTACTTATCAAAGGACAATGAACTTAATTTTTCATGACATGATAGGCAAATTTGTTGAAGTGTATGTAGATGACATAGTGGTGAAATCTATTAAAGAGAAAGACCATTTTGAACAATTAAAATGCTCATTTGAGCGAATGAGGAAATAAAACTAAAATTGAATCCTTTGAAATGTGCATTTGGTGTTAATGCAGGAAATTTCCTTTATTTTTTAGTGCATAGAAGAGGAATTGAACTTGATAAAAATAAACTGAAGGCCATTTTAGAGGCCAAATCACCTGGTAATAAGAAAGAATTGCAAAGGTTCTAGGCCAAATAAACTTTTTGAGACGTTTTATCTCTAATTGTGCAGGGTGAACGAAAACTTTTCGCCTCTTTTAAAGCTGAAAAATCAGGACGAATTCGTATGGAAGGAAGAACATCAAAAGGCTTTTGATAGCCTGAAAACATATTTGTCAAGCCCACTAGTATTAGTATCACCTATCCAAGGACAGTCAATGAAAGTATACATATCGGCTGAACAGGAATCGATAATCGGAACGGTCGCGCAAAAAGACCAATTTGGTGAAGAAATGACAATTTACTATTTGAGTAGACAGTTAACGAAATGTGAATGTAATTACTCTGCAATTGAAAAGTTGTGTCTTGCTTTATATTTCACATTTACAAAACTAAGGGCTTATTTGCGGCATGCAACTGTCTATTTAGTTTCTAAAGTAAATTTAGTTAAATATATGTTTTCTCGCCCTATTTTTCGCCAAAGGATAGGCCTTTGGACTTTGGCATTATCGAAGTTTGAAATACAATATATACCCCAAAAGGTAATTAAAAATCAAGCGTTGGCTAACTTTTTAGCCGATCATCCATGCCTTGACATGCCTAAATAAATTAAATTGGAAGTTGATTCATTTGAATTAACCTTGGGTTTTATACTTTGACGGATCAAAAACTTTTGGAGGTGCAGGGGTAGGAATAGTTTTAATAAATCCTTTAGGGGTTTATTATAGGTTTGCTTTCACTTTGGATAGAATGTGTACCAATAACCAAGCTGAATATAAAGCATTGATTGTAGGCTTAGAGCTGTTAATAGAGTTGGGAATAAAGAATGTAATTATTATTCCCAATTAGTAATTTACCAATTGATTGGTGATTTTAAATGCCAAAGTAATTCTGTCATAAGTCAATATGAAATCGCCCAAGAGTTATTGGAAGAATTTGATCAAGTGGAGCTTCAATAAGTTAACAAGACGTACAACGATTTAGCAAATGAATTAGCCCAAATGGCCTCGGGTTATTCAAAGGTGCTAAATTTGGAATCCACTTGTGAATATGGAGTAATATTGCCCACAGTACAACGGATGGCGAGAAGGATTGATGTTCATTGCATACAAAATGGAGATGCAATGGATTGAGGGCAAAAATTAAAAGATTCTTGAAAGAACCCGACAAAGAGGGTAATAGGAAGATGAAGTTGCACTCGTTAAATTACATACTGATAGATAATGAGATATTCAAGAAACGCTCAGATGGTGTGTTATTGAAATATGTGAGTTCGCAAGAGGTCAAACGATCATGGTTGAAGTACATGAAGGAATATGTGGAGTCCATCAAGCTGGCCAGAGAATGAGATGGTTAATTATTAGGAGTGGATACTTTTGGCCCAAAATGGGAGAATCGTGCGTTTAGTATGCAAAAAGTTGTTTAGCATGCCAAAAGTATGGTCTAATACAAAGAGTGTTAGCAAGAAAAATGGTACCCATTATTAAACCTTGGCCATTTAAAACCTAGGCGATAGATTTGATAGGGAAGATTTATCCCCCGTCGTCCAAGCAACATACGTTTATAATAGTTGCGACAGATTTCTTCACTAAATGGGTAGAAGCAGTATCTATAAAGGAGATTTCTCAAAAAAAATATTATAGACTTTATTTGTGACCACATTATTTATGGATTTGGGATACCATAAACTCTAATGATGGATCACGAAACTTCTTTTAATGAAGATCAAGTGAAGGAATTCTTGAGCGAGTTTGGAGTTAAGCTAGTAAATTCAATGCCTTATTACGCTCAATCTAATGGACAGGTAGAATCTTCTAATAAGATTCTAAAAAATATTATAAGGAAAATGATAAATGAAAATGTCAAAACTTGGCATGAATGTTTAAATAAATTTTTATGAGATTACAGGACGTCGCCACGTTCGAGTACCAAGGCAACCCCTTTCCAACTTACCTATGGACAAGAGGCTATGTTGCGTATGGAAATCAGCGTGCAGTTGATTAGAGTAAGTTTGCAAAATAATTTAAGTGATGGCGAGTATACGGAATCACTAGCCCAAAATTTATTAGAATTTGACGAGTTAAAGTCGGACGTCCTAGATAGATTGCAAGTTTAAAAACAGAAAATGGCTAAGTTCTATAAAAAAAAAAAAGTTATAGCCAAATCTTTCAGCCTGGGTGCTTTAGTTTGGAAGATGTTACTCCCTTTGGATAGCAAAGATTCAAAGTATGGTAAATGGTCACCCAATTAGGAAAGACCATATAAGGTGAAAAGTATATTGCCTAATGGAGCTTACAATTTAGAAGATTTGGATGGCACGAAGCATACAATGTTCATTAATGGTAAATATTTAAAGAAGTATGTTCCTTCCATATAGGAAAGTGAATAGATAGAAGAAAATTCTATGCATAAGTAAAATCAAGATGCTGGGCACACATCGCGTCACTAAAACAAGCAAAGTGAGTTGGACGATTGTGTTCAATAAAATAAGAGCGAAGTACGTTCAAATAAAGTCCTTTATTATTTCTTACAAACCAAAACGATGCAAATTACAAATGTTCTAGAAGCCGCAATTGGAAGCAGGTTGTTGTCGTTCTTCTATCAACTACTACAGAAAAATGGTAAATTGGTCTTCGTCGCTTTCCAAAATGCATCACTGCAATGATAGGAAAATGGTCGAAGAAGCACTCTCAACAAGCAATTGTTTCACATCAAGAACTCCTTCTGGAGATCACAAATGGAAAGGGCGCTGAGAAGATCTTCATTGACCAAAGAAATGTTTCCTATATCTCCCATACCAAAGAGAACATCAAGACGGATGGTGAAATTGGGAGAGGATTAAATGATTCATTTCTGTTGAAAATGGAAATAATTGATCTTCCGGACGTAGAAAGTCGGTCGTTTGAATTCCAGATGATGGCAACATATCGGTTTTGTGGAGAATGAGGATGGGGACGACGAATGTGTAACAAATACGCAACTTTATAGAGGTTGGAAGGCGAAAGGATATGGAAAGCAAATGTCCATATACATGCATAGTAACCGAAATTGAAGGTCCAAGTCTCAGAGAGAAAAGCCAGAATACCAAGAGTTTCATTCGGTGTAAAGATTCCAGAAGGGGAAATGTACATGAATATGGCACAAGGTTAATAATTAAATTTTTGAGGTAAGTGTCAATTATGCTGTTTCAGAATCCATGCAAAAGCCGTCACGCAAGTAAATAAAATGAACATTCCATTGATGAAATTGGCTACAATTACATTTTAGCCACTAGCGGCTGCTATCACAAAATTAAGAGGGCAGTAAGACGAAATCGTCCTACAAGAAAAGTCAGGATATTAGTGTCTTAATTATAGGTTATCCCAAAGAGAGCGCATCTGCTCCCTAAGTTTCTCCCATTCATCGCGCTTTTCAAGGGCAGGAGTGGATAGCTCAGCCATGAGTTCCTCATCAACTTCCAGTGTTGATAACGCTCAAACAACGATTTACCTCGCTCAACTTCTTGGGAAATAGTACACTTCTTGGTTGCCAACCTAGCCTTATAGTCGTCCATCCTCGCTTGAAGTTCCTTCATCTGTGCGGCCAGGCTCATCATCGAAGAATCTTCAACCATAACCTCAGGGGAGATTTCGTTTAGATTGCTTTTGGTTTTCTCAATCTCTTGAAGCAAAGGCTCTTTTTCGCCTACAGTGTAAAGATACTAGGTCTTCTTGGCTTTTAACTCTACATTTTTGGCCAGCAAAGAACTTATCTTTGAGTGGATGATCTTCAACGTCAGCTGAAAATCGGATGAAAGTTTAAGCGAAGGAAGCTCAAGTGCTTGAACCATTTTTGCACTAAAAGCTCAAACTTATCTCTTTAGCCAGAAGCACTGGCATTGTTGATATTCATATCCATGAAGGAAACGTATTCAAGCACTGATTGTTTAAGAATGTTCATATTCTCCTCTGAGAATGTAGCAGATGAAGCTGAAGGATGACGAGCTGAAAAGGAATGAGAAGTAACGCTTGCCCTTACTTGTTCCCAAGAAGTAAATAAATCCTTAATGGAGCATAAAATGGGATCAGCGTCCTGTAAAGAAAAATGCAAGCACTTAGCATTTTCATTGCAGTGAACGAAGTGAAGACAACAGATAAAACAAAGACTACCTCATCTATAGCTTTGGAAAATTGGGGTACATCACTGGTTGATCTAACCACTTGTGGGGACCTTCCCTTATCTGAACGAGCAGACTCTTCCACAATGGGCAGATCTATGGGTACCTCTGCAAGAATCAAGCGATAATGAGTTAAGGGCCAATAACACAAACAAGGAAAAAGACCATAAAATATGTATCACCTTTCGGTTCGATACGTGAGGGGTCAGCGCCCTAAGATAATGGAAGTTCTCCAATTGGACGTGCAATCAAAAACTCTTGGCCTTGGGTTTCTCCTTAGATAAAGACCCTTTTGTCAGATGACTTAGACGAAGAAGCTTTAGTGCGAGGCGATGGAACAAGGACCGGTAGAGGCGGAGCTTTCAAAGGAGAAGCTAAGCTTTTCTGAAAAAATCAGGTAGAATGTTAACATATGAAGGATCCTTCATGAATAAACAAACTCAAATATCTTTCGTTTGACGATGAGAGGGGCATCATCATCATTATCGTCGTCGTCGTCGTCATCGAGCAAAACTGACGAAGCTGAAGCTGGCCGTTTATGGCTGGGAACATCTTTAGTTGTTCCAGTTTTAGCAGGTGGGGATTTCGAAGAAGAAGTAGGATTCCTGACAGATACAGGAATATGAGAAACGGAAGGAGCCTCCGGCCTTTCCAGCAAATGGAAAGCACTGTTAGCATCAGTTGCAAACAACCTACGCTTCACAAACGGTCAGAGTCGTTCAAAGATAGGGTGAATGACAGAAGTAAGTTTAAAAGGGGCTAAGGAGAAACCATTTGTTAAAAAGGTATTACGAGCATCAATGGCCTGTGCCTCTGTTTTATTAATGGTGTGAAAACATTCTGACAGACTTTTGGAAAAACAAGGAGGAACAAGCCACGTTTGGCCAAAACTAAGCTGACGGGCAACAAATTGGGGAGCATATATCTCAACCCCTGCCTTAGAATTTGTTCCAGTCAAGAAGTCATGGAACAACTCTTTCCTAATCAAGTATTGAGCCCAAATGGGCAAAAAGATGCTCACATCATTCATAATAGAAGGAGGTTGCACGTAAATTGGGACTTGGTGAACAGAGAAAGGAAAAAAGGTAGGGATCGAATTTAAGGTATAAAAGATGTGAAAACGTCCCTTTTAGGCATTTTAACAGGGCTTAATTGGTTGATGACCAGCCCGTAACAACTGGCCAACCTATGAGAGGTTGACAGAGCACCAAGTTGTGGGAAATATGCTATCAATCACAATTGAGCGAGCCAAAGAGGCCCGCTACCAGTGGGAGATACTTCATTCCTCAACTGGAATTGAAGGGAAGCCATGCCTCTATGAAAAGCGGCTAAGAATAACGAGCAAAGATTTAGAGACCTATAACACGCTAATTCATGTGTTAGGGGCAAGTAGAAGGTTTAAGGCTGGGTACACAAAGAACATATTTACAAAGTCAAACTTGAAGGAAGGCAACACGCTCAGCATGGGTAGGCAGCGCTAGAATTGTTATAAAGTTCTTGCATGCCCGAATAAGAATCAGTATACCTCTTATCAAATTTTGGGGTAGTAGCAGTAACCAAAATGACAGGAGAAATAGTGTCGCCCAGAGGCGGAAGATTAACTAAGGCTCCAACATCTCTCAGAGTAATGGACATTGGGCTAAGTGGGAAGATAAAAGTATTGTATTCAGAAGACCAAAAACTCAAAGCGATAGGGAAAAACATAGGGTCATAGATTGGGGGATAGAGAGCAATTTTTAATCAATCAGAAATCCTAGCACGATAAAAAATTGCCTTTGTAGGGCCATAATTTGTCATACGTGCATGCCAAAGGCGGAAAGTAGTATCAATTTTGGGCCAAGTACGAATACCTTTTTCGCGGATTGGCCTTAGCGGAAAAGGGTTCAAAAAAGGAGGATATTGAGTGCGAGGGAACAATTGGCACACCGCTGTTTGCCCAACAGAATCAGCGTCATTAAATGATGGGCCCAAGTAGAATTCGTGGAGATCAGGATTGGTGGGTGAAAGGGAAGCTGAATTTATATACAGTATGGTGAGAAGTTTTTGGAAGTCTTCGAAACTAAGGGAGTTGTTTGAAGAGCCCTTTGAAGTCGCCATTTACTACAAATTACAGTCTTCTCGAGGGTTTTGGGAGCGTAAGTGTTTGAGAAGAGAAACAAGAAGATGAACAGTGATCTTTATAGGCAAAAAGGAACATGACAACGTAGAACATGGGTATAATGGCATGATGAGGTGGCGTGTTTTTGAGTTTATAAGAGTTGCGTGATATTGCACTTTTTGGGATGTAGAAGGTCATTGCAGAACGAAATGATGATTGGGGTTCTTTGCCCTGTTTTGGACTTCAAGCATCGCGGGAAAATATAAATGATGAATATAGCATAAGATTAATAATTGATATTAATTTTGCCATATTGGGGGGGTAATTGTTGACATACAAAAATGAGGCCCAATTAAGTAGTCCGGAGAATGAAGCCCAGTTAGGAGGTTCGAAAGATGGGCCCAAATGAGACCACCCAAGACAGAGTTATATGGCGGAGGCCCATAATCGCTCAGGCTTACGAGACGCCCAAGATCTGGGCGAGTGTAGTGTCTTACTGTTATTCAGAGCAATGGTTATTGAAACAGTTAATGGGCAATCCTATCACATTTCACAATCCAAGAATCTCAGTTGCAAGTAGTTAAATGATGGGAGTAATGGCAGTAGTTAGAAACGGTAGTTTCTTGATTAGTCGTTCATTATGAAGAAAGTGGGTAGTTATAGGACGATGAGCAGTTTTCAAGCGGTTCTACAAGAGAAACTGTCAAAGGAGTATAAAAGAGAAAAGAGAGCATAGAAGCAAAGACCGAATCAATCACTCTCAAATAGAGAATTATGTAATTTCGTTTCTTTTAAAATTCTTCTTGTCTACTTTCAATTACTTTACAAATTCAGTGTGTTTGTGCCCCTTGGAGGCATTTCACTTCTTGCAAATTGTAATCTTCGTATATAAAGCACCCCTCATTGGGACTTTGTCTCTAAAAATCGTCTGAACTTTCTTTTAATTGTTAGCGAGACTCGATTTCCACGCGAAACAACTATCCTACACAAAATGAAGTTTACAGACTTTCTTGAAAATTTTGGACATAAATTCAACAACTAACAACAACTTTTTTACCATATCGTACTCTTTTATTATTATACAAGAAAAGAAAACAGATAAATAGCTAAGATTATGTAAATTGACTTCCAATTTTTTTAATAATTAATAAATGAATCACCTAGTGAAAACTTGATTTCTAGGAACTGGGAATTCTTGGCAATGCAACCACGTCCTTCTTTCGTTCCATCGCCCGTGTATCCATGTTTGCAGGAATAGCTGAAGCTACCCGGAGTATTTGTACAAATCTCATTTTCGTTGCATGGATTGTTCTGACATTCATCAATGTCTGTGGTACAACATCAAGGTCAACTTTATTGAACAAAGAGATATATTTTTATATACATTTCTATATTTATTATGTTTCTTTCGTTGCAAATACTTCTCGTTTGACATCTTCAAATGTTACCTAAATATCATTTTCATTGAACGTTGTGGAAAACCAATGAACGTTGCTAAAAAACATAAAGCAACATTCGTCGAACGTTGCTAAACCCCCCCCCCCCCCCTTTTTTTTTTTTTTTTTTTTTTTTTTTTTTTATAGCTACGTTCCTATTGCCCTTTCTTCTATCCCTTTTTTTCCTCCCTATTTCTAACATTTGAACAACTTCATCACACAACTTCTATTAAAGGAAAAATTTCATACATTTCAGTCATGCATCAAAAAGTAACTACATTTTCAAGAATGAAAACTATCAAATGAAACATGGATTAGCCAAACATAGATTTTAACCGATATTCAAATTCATGCAAATTCATACACACCAAAATATTGTTACAAGCTTATATATTCCCAATATTTTCAAGGTACAGAGAAGAATTGTTGAAATCAATTGAAACAAATCATTCCATATCATCCTTCACTATGTAACTTAGCACAACAAATACACAGCATAATACCAATGATCATATGACAAACATGGACCCCATTCAGTTCAGCAAGCTGCAACTAAATTTGCCATTAGATAGAATCAGTTTCTCCGCTTTTGTGATAGCATCAAGTGGAAGAGTACTAAAACTTCGAGATGGACCATAGAAATGAGGAAAAATATCAAAGTCTCCAACAGCTTCATAAACCAATCCTTTTCCAAGCTGCAATCATGATATTGAAAATGATCACTGTTAGACCAGTACATAAAAGAGAGGATATGATACACTGAGATCAAATAGTACTAATTAAGAAACATGCTACCTCATCATACCAATTAAAGAGGAACAAACAACTATGTCGTCAATAGGTTAATAAGCTAAAGCCTAAGAGTTGAGAAACTAATTTCAAGAGTAGATATATAATTGATGTGAAGTGAAAACCTTGTTGTGTCATGCTTTAGTTGTAGTTATCATATTCTGAAGTAGAGCAAAACTTTGTATAGACAAAATATTGTATTTCAAAATAATCCCATTTCATAATTTAATGCATATTTGGGACATGAGGCATGAAGTGACATGATCACAATACAATAATATAAGGTTCATGTGACATTATAAATATTGAAGTTCAAATTGTTTAAGTCGGTCGAGAATCAGGAACCAATCAATTAAGGAATCGAATAACGGTTAAGGAAGTAAACCTATAAATTATTTTAGGATCCTAAGGCAATTAAATTAGGTTGTAGACACACTAAGATAGGTCAAATACACTTGATTTTTTACTGCAATGATGGGTGTAAAATCAGATTTTTGAGAAACTATGTTAGTAAAGATTGAGTAAATCTAAAAATTCACTTTCACACAAACAAAAAATAAAATAAATAAAGGATTAGCATCCCCACACCAATCCCATACACATCAAATAAATAAATAAAAGAATAATGAATATTTCTCCGACCAAACTCTTTTTGTCGATTTTTAAGAATCAGTCCCGCTTAGTGTACAGAAAAATGGTCCGCATGTGTTTTACAATCTGACGTGACAAAAAAAAAATCAAAATTAAAAGGTAAAACAAACGAGGCAGCCTTATGTTCTTCATTCATTTCTCCCCAAATTGAAAACCATTTCCAACTCTCTCCACCTTTCTCTATACACGACGGTGAGACAACTCCGTCGAAATCACCTCCGTCTCCGGCCAGATGCAAAATTGGTGAAGAATAAAGAGTATCAACCGAAAAATAGATTATTTGTCAACATCGAAAAAGCTTTGAACCTTCCTCCGATTTCCACCCCCGCGAAGTGACCACAATTGTCGTAAAGCGACCACCACGCCCAACTGAAGAAGTAAGTGTTTGATGTGTAACTTTTGGTCGGAACCGGAAATTTATTTAGCGTAGAGGTAACTGAAATGTCTCACAAGGAAAAATGGTTTTAATTAGGGCCTGTTTGATTGGCCGTAGTTCCGTGGAACGTGGAAAACGTTTTCCTACTTTTTACTATTCACCTGTTTGATTGCACTAATTTTTCAAGGAAAACGTTTTCTAACGTTTTTCAAGGTATAAACGATTGATGCACAAAAGTTAGAAAACGTTTTTTCACCATAGTGGTGGAAAAACGTTTTCCAACTTTTTGACATTTTTTTTTTAATTAGCAATTGGAACACATTCCAAAGTCAATGGTAAAAAAATTTATTCATTTAATTGACAATTTACATAAAAAACAAAGTCAAACGAAAAATTTGTCAGGTGAAAAATTATACCAATCAAACACCATTAATTACAATTCCCTGTAAAATGTTTTCTAGGCAATTCAATTCTCTGCCATTCATTTTCTTTCCACCCGTTTTCCACCCTTGCAATCAAACGGGCCCTTAATGTAAGGTGATGGATTGACAGAATCAAACCGTAGACGGAGAGAACGGGTGATAATGTGGGTGAAATCGCCGACTGCAAATGGGAGGGAATTGATGTGAAAATTTGGGGGCACTGAGGATGTTTCCCACTTTTTGTCCATCCACTGCTTTTTGTTTTTATTTATTCTATTTTATTTGGCATTTTACTTATCCACCTCAGCAAGATTGTAAAACCTCTGTGAACAAGCTTATGTACATTAAGCTTTATTCTTTCAGAATAAATCGCACTGATTATCTCTACTAGTTGATTAGAAGTATGAAAACCAATTTTTGTCTTGCATCTGACAGCCAATCACAATGTCAACTTCCAACTCAGCAATGTAAGAATTAGCCAATCACAATGTCAACTTCCAACTCAGCGGTGTAAGAATTGGAATTGTTCGATTTTTTGTCGTATTTAAGAAGATTTTGAGCATGACTTCGAATGGGTCAAATCCCAAGAAATTGAGCCATTCCCAAGTGTAGGTGAGAAATGCATGTGGCAGGGGGCCTCTTGGAAGTTGACTGCTTCACTTTTGGAAACATTCTACGCGTTTTTTCGTACAGTGTGTGTGTGTGTGTTTTTTTTTTCATGAATGAAGAATTTGAATTTACTACAATTATAAATTTAGACAACTCCATGGACCAAAAAAAATCAAAAGACAATAATGTTCAAGGTATGTTTAATATATTGGATTGAGCATAATCAAACTCTCATTAGGAGGATAGATAAGACGATTTAAACGAAATTCAATGTAGATTTAACTTTTAATTCATTAGTGAGATTCGAATGATTCGAGGGGACCTCATGGCTCCCCTCATCTTGGGAATATATACATCACTTTTCAGTGTACAAACAATTATCTAGAGCAAAGATTTAAGTTTACTTGAATAGAAAAAGAAAATTGACCACGTAAAATGAGAAAAAGTAAATATAATAATAAAACTTTGACATTGTAGCTTTGCTCTGTGTCTTCTAAGAAATGAGAATAAAGAGGCCCGCATGTTGGCATCTTTTTGATACACTTGGTAGGTTTTAATTTCGTTGAATTTCTTGTATTCCTTAATTTATATCGTCAACTCTTTGTAACGACTTGAATAAATAAATAAACAATACTAACTTACGATAAAAAAGAAAAACAATAAACTTTTCCGTTGTTACTAGACTCAATTTAGTTTAATTTACTGAACATTTTTGTGAGGACGAAGAAAGAACTATCTCGTTTAGAGACTACGTGCGAATTAACACTTTATAACACAGTCTTTATCTATATGTACCTAAATAATCCATGCACGTTTGGAGGAAGTTTCTTTTCCTATGGAAGACTCGTTCAAATACAGATCCTATGGTCATGGGGGAGCATATCACTTCATCATGGATTTCCAGTGAGTTAAATTATAGCCAAGTTGCAATATTTAACTTCTTCAGGTGAAAAAAAGAAAAAGAAAAGTAATACTAATGACTTACTAAAGTCTTTTCCAGTACAACGTATTAAACATATTTATCGTTATATTCAAATGGGAGTTTATATGTAGTGTTAATCGAGTTTACTTTCAACAATTGGTCAACAATGACAACAAATTATTTCATTTTAATTAATGAGAAATGAGAAAAAAAAATTATTCAACTCATCAAGCTGGAGAAGAAAATGCTACAATATTGGATTTTTTTCTAAAAAGTCAAAGGAGATGCGAATGAAAATTCAAATGCGGTTGCAGCAGAAGGTCAACTCATTCAATGAATCTTCTTTCATTCACCGCGCGGTTGAATTCAACTATGTACTTACTAACAATGGAACGTGAAACTTTGCTACATTGAAATAACACATGGCAAGAAAGAGTGGACATGGAAATACAAGTGGCCAAGAAGATTATTCCTATGATTCCATGCACGTTCAGAACACGTAGCTTCAGCAGCAGGACTAGTTCAACTACAGATCAGAGTGATGGGGAAACAAACATATCACTTCAACAGTCATTTAAGTGATTTCCAATGGGTTGAATTAGTGCCAATTGGCATTAATGAAACTCCTGAAAAGAAAAAGTCACAGGATTGACTTTGAAAATCTTTTGAAATCTATGGGCCCTACCTAGCAAGAAAATAACCAAGTTTTGACAACTATTTTTCATTAAAAAGAAATTACAAAATAGAGTGGACTTCAAGTCTTCAACCAAGTTGAGGTTTAAAATTATGATTCTTGAATTCATCTTCTCAATAATTGGTATTATGAATTATAGTGTAATATGTAATGAAGTTACTACGAAAGAAAGATAGTCTTTTCTTGGAAATTATTATTTTAAGTATTTAGGAATTGAAAGGATGTAATGCAAAGAATTAGAATATGTTGGGTGAAATAGGGATACAATTGAAGTTTTTAGATTACATAATTCAGCTAGATATTTTGAATTAAATCTTGCTGTCACTCATTTACGCAAATTGTACATGTGAGAACTTTAATAAACATTACATTCGTTTTGCACGGGAGGGACGTTGTACAAGACTTAATTGAACTAAACAAATATTTTTATTTTTAACAACTTAAGCTACATATCTTTTATGCAATAAGAAGATCTATAGACAGTCCCTCCGGGCATAGCTCAGTGGTGCAAATGACAGCAGTGAGGTAGTCTCAACTGAACTGGTAGCCGTAGTGTGAGGGTTTGATTTATGCCTCTTACAATGTATGAATTTGGACTCTTTGTGGGCAGCAGTATATTAGTTCTTATACCTCGGTCTGCTGAGACACATCCCTCGATTTACCACCTTCATAATACTCTAGGGGCAGAGCCGTGGGAGACATGTTAACCTTTAATAAGAAGATCTATAGACATGTTACGTACTATGGTACCAACTCTTGAATTGTCAAAGAAAAAAATATCTATAAGATAAACATAGTGAAAATAAAGATAAAGAATGTTTGGCAAAATCAGGTGGGCAAAGACAATAAGAGATGAAACAACAATCGACATATTATTCCATTTTTATTCGTGAGAAATGAGAAAAAATGTCATTCAAAACTCGTCAAACTATAGAAGAAAATGACACTATATTGGAATTTATTTTTATTTTTATTTTTATTTGTTGTTGTTGAAATTCAACTTAAATTTGTCATTTATGAAAATGTTGCATGCATATAATTTGAACAATCAGGCTAATTAACTCTTTTCTCCACCTTAATGAAATTTCCTTGCGATTCAAGAAAAGCGACTCTTCTAGTCTTATAAAACATTTCCCATCAATATTCGAATGGATAGTGTAGGTGAGAATTAAATGCTTAATGGGGCCTTCTTGAATTGACTTGCGGAAGCATTCGACGCGTTTGTTTGTTCTATGTGTCTTTCATGAATGAAGATTTTGAATTTAGCACGACAATTACCAACTCGTTAAGGTGATTTTTCTATCACTTACTTTTTGTTTTATTGCATGATTAGATGGATTATTCTGCCAAACAATTTACTTGTCTTTTCTTGGGTATATATTATAAAGATCCAAAATACTTTTTTGGAATTTCGAGTAAACTCCGCCATGATGAAGTGTTATGGGAAAAAAAAATCATGAAATTGACATTAAAATTATTAAAAATAAAATCTTATTTTATTTATTATGCAACGAGAAACAAAAGTAGCGTGTTGGTTTGAAGGAATTGGAGAATAATTGTTACATCGTTGAGTCTAATTATTGTCGCCAAGTGAAGTCTACATGTATTTCATTAAGGATAATTTTATATATTTTACACTTGCAATCTTGATTTTACCATAATTTTTCTTCAAATAGAGAGTCGTTGTTAAGGTTTCAAAAATCATCATCAAAAGAGGAGAGATTCAAGAAAATAGGGTGTGCGATTTTTCTCTTATTAAATTTTTTTCATCACAATGAATTACTATAGTGGCAGAAAATAGTGTAGTTTCACAGTGAATTGACACTCTATAAATCATGCACGTTCTTTTACGTATTTTTTCTTTACTGTGATTTTATATCTCTGGATTATATAGAATTAGGGTTTTAATTTTCAATAACAAGCACATTAGAGGATTGAGCCAAGCCAATCCGCATGTACGTACCACCTTAGTGGTCAATGAATTTTCACAACCCTTTGGTATGATGAACTAGAACCCTATTACATGGATAGAGAATATAATGGAAAAATGATGGTACGCAACGTATTTTTGATAAGTTAGATTAATTGAAAATTAACTGAACGTAATTTTTTGTATGAAAAAAAAGTACATGGCCAAATTTTTTAGTTGTCATGCTGGCTTGCTCTATCAAAACTAATTTATATGGTTGTGTAAACAGTAAACTCCATGCAAGTTTGTTTTAATGGAACTCTAATTGTATGTAGATGTAGGTATGACATAAATCTTGACCTGTACATGAGATAAAGTGCAAATACACTAAAGACAGATCGAGACATAAAACTGGCCTCTAGACAAAATTTACGAGAAAGTTTAAAGAAGAGGTATTATCTCCTTTATATATAATATGCGACCATAATTTCCACGACAAAACTATCAATATACATAAATAACTCCATGCACGTTCAGAAAACGTAGCTTCAACAGCAGGACTGGTTCAACTACAGATCATAGTCATGGGGCAACACATAATCACTTCAACAGTGATTGAAATGATTTCCAACGAGTTGAATTAGTGCCAATTTGCATTAATCTAACTCCCCAAGGGAAAAGAAAAAGTAGAATTTCTATCAATCCCTAGCCTCATTTCATGCTAAAATGGGCCCCACCTAGCAAGAAAAAAACCAAGTTTTGCCAACTATTTTTCATTAAAAAGAAACAAAATAGAGTGGACTTCAAGTCTTCAACTAAGTTCAGGGATTAAAATATGATTCTTGTATTCATCATCTCAATAATTGGTATTATGAATAACAGTATACTATGTAATGAAGTTACTAGGAAAGAAAGTAATTAGGAATTGAAAGGATGTAAAGCAAAAAATTAGAATAAGTTGGGTGAAATAGAGAGACTATTGAAGTTTTTAGATTTTATAATTCAACTTACGGAGATTTTGAATCAAATCCCGCTATCATTTATTTACGAAAATTATATACATGTGAGAACTTTAATAAACATTACATTCATTATGCATTTTAGGGATAATAAGATATATAGAATGTTACGTTCTATGGTACCATTCTTGAATTATTAAAAAATAACATTTCTATAAGATAAAAATAGTGAAAATAAAGATAAAGAATGTTGGCTAAACCAGGTGGGCAAACTCATTTTTTTTTCTTTTTCTTTTTCTAAAGCCCATTTTTAGCCGCACAGTCTCACAACAAAATATTTTGTATATAAATAAATAAAAAATTCGTACTCTTTAACCAACCATTCTCACAAAAATCATGATTCCAAAACTCATTTTTCTCTAAAAAAACCTCTTGTTAATGGACATCAAACAAGGAGACCTTATCTATGTAAGAGTATTGTTAGCTTTGAATTTAAAACATGGCCTTTTTCAAGGTCATCTACAAAAAGTAAAAAGATTTAAGCACGCATACCTCGAAGAGGTAAGTGGATCTTTATTATTTGAAAAAATAATGTTTTGTAGAATAATCTATGATTAAGAAGTAGGGAAACATTTTAAATTTACTTACAAAATATTTTATTGTATGAATGTGCAATTGAAAATGAGTATGTAGAATTTTTTTTTTCCTTCAAATAATGGTTGTCGAACGGGGGCTTAATTTATTATTGGGAGCTAAGAAACTAGAAATAGACTCGATTTCTTAAAATTTATTTTTATTCAAATTTAATTCCAATCATACATTTTATGGGACACAACTTTTTTCAACAGTTCAATCACAAATTTCAACAACATTTATTAAAATTTACTAAATATATAATTTCTAATCCAACATAGGATTAATTTGTTATTTGGTCTATCCCTTCCATTGGGGGCTAAGAAATAAAAATAGACAAAATCAAATATGATATAGCTAAACCTATATTTATTAAGACTTAATTTCTTATTTTTTTTTATGGATAATACTGTCCAAACTTTCAATATGAACAATGCTGTAGAATTATTAGACTCCGATCAAACAGGTACAATTACAACGAAGTACGATAAGACGAAAACTTATAGGTCTTCATCGACAAGTAAAGGTGCAAATAGTATTGGGTCGTAATCCACAAAAAAAAAAAAAAAAAAGGTAAACTTTCCCCGCCACATGGAGAAGGGGGCGTACAATAGAATACTTAAAGAAATACACTTTATTCACCATGGTGAAAAAACTTATGGAAAACCGAACTTACTTAGCGAGGACTTTGAATCGAGTAGATCACACGACTGTTCAAGCTGTATTGTCTCGAGGTAGAATCCCCTGTAGCATGATCAGGATTAATTGTGACACTGTAGAGATCTGATTGTTCAACCATCAAGCCTGCAGATTCTTCCTGGTTTTCTTGTTGAGCCCATGGATGTTTTGTAAATTTCCTCAATCCTTCGAGTTCCATAGCCACTTCTTTCATAGTTGGTCTTTCGTCACCTTGTAACCTTGTTAGCCAATTTGTTGTCAAACGACCTCCCCCGGACGATGATGTAAACTTAGTTATGTATTCAGTCGGCCTTAGCCAAATGACTAATTGGTATATCGACACTAAGAGAAGAACGACTCAATTCCAATCTTGCTCGGGCCATTTGAAGTAGCCTAATTTATTAGAGCTGCTCATGGCCCGACCCGCATATTTGGATGACTATAATGGGTTACCCACTAGAGTGACCCATGTGTGTGAAGTATTGGGTCATTACTATTCTATTGGGCCACTTTACCTATACCTAACTTACCTTGGTGGACTTGGACTCTCCTATTTATGCTTGGACCCGTCCCTCTCTCTCACACGCTAGAAACCGCTGCCTTCTTCCTCTCTTTCTCTCGCGACTGTGCTCCTTCTTCTCTTGCAACCTCTGTGGTTGATTCCTTTGTGTTCCTTGGTTGATTGAGTTGACTCTGGGTGGGTAATTCAAAGCAACCATACGTAGGGGAGCCGGTTGATTGGAGTTGTGGGTTTGTGAACCTCTTGGTGTCGATTGGAGAAACTGAGCCCGGGTTTACCTTGGTAACTGTGGTATATTGCTCAACATCTGGTATCAGAGCCTTGTGTGAGTGATTGAAGGAGAATCGATCATTTTTTGGAGAGGGCCGAGCGCGACTCCTCACTGGCCGAACCTTCTACCTTGATTTCTGGCCAATCCAGGCGTGACCCAGCAGAACGGAGACTGGCGTTGAGACCTGCAGGTTGTGGGCTCCAATCCCAGGCGAAGAATTCATCCAAAAATCGAGAGAATCGATCGATTTGATTTGAGGGGCCGAACCAAAAAATCCAAATTCCGGCCAAAGTACGACTCCGGTGGACGAACGGAGACCGGCGTTGGACTCAGCAGGTTGAGGCGCCTCTAGTGGTGAGGCGCATGGTGGTCCGGCGGCGCGTGGGGAACCTTCCTGGCGAGCTTTCTTCAGGCAGAATACTTATTTTAACCTCCTGAACGTACTGATAATTTCTGTTTAGTGTTTCAGGTTACACAGGAAAAGTTGGATGATTTTGTCCCTGGATAGTCGCGTGCATTGCAGTCTGCATTAGTTGCTGATTGCGTTGATACATTTGCTGAACCTTTAGGGCGAATAGTGGTGGCCCTAAGGCAGCAAATTCGCATCTCTCGTAAATTTACGGACTCAGAAACGTCCGCTCTGGTAAATTGGCTGAATCCTTTACATTATCGCACTAGCAGATCATCGTGTGGGGTGATCATTAGGATTGGGGGTTGCCATTGCTTGCTAACCATTGCTTGTGCTAGAATTTAGGATTACTTGCCCTTGCTTGACGATTTTGTATCTCAACTTTTGATAGAATTGGCTTATTGTGTTGTGTGATATAATTGTCGCTATTTGAAATCTTCTGTGATTGGATATACCTGTTTTTGTTGCATTGTTAATTCCGCTGCGTTGTTATTTCCGTTAGAATACCTAGATCTTACATGTTCGAACATTCTCTTGATCTGAGACCTCGCGAGTCTTACGAAACCCTAGAAATCTAGAACGGTGTATATTGTCTGTGGCCCTAGGACTACTTTGTGTGGTTTGTCTTTGTGATTGTGATTCTGTGTTTTTTGATTATTTCATAAAATAACAAGTCACAACTTTGATTTGGGAATTTTTAATGGAAAAGGTGATTTTTCAATCTGGCAACAAAAAATGAGGGGTATTTTGGTCCAACAAAAAGTTTCAAAAGCCATTGATGGCAATTACTCAGCTGATTTTTCAAAAGATCAAAAAGAAAAAGCCGATGAGCTTGCTTATACCTCAATAATTTTACATTTGTCTGATGTCATTTTAAGAAAGGTGGGCAAACTGAAAACTACCAAAGAACTTTGGAAAAAATTGAAAGAACTGTATTTGCTCAAGTCTATCTCGAATAAGCTTTACTTGCTTGAACGTTTTTTCAGTTTTAAAATGGATCCCTCAAAGCTTGACGACAATTTAGATGTTTTTAATAAACTTGTTCAAGACATTGCTAATTGTGACGAGAAAGTGTCTGAGACTTATAAAGCTATAATTTTTCTTAACTCTATGCCTGATTCATATAGGGAAGTCAAAAATGCTATTAAGTATGGTAGGGACACTTTAACACCTGAAATTGTCATGGACTCACTTAGAAGTAAGGAGATGGAACTTAAAGCTGAAAAACATGATAAGAGGAGTGGTGAAATTCACATGATGCGGGGTAGGACTCAGTTTAGGCAAAACAGTCATGAAGGGTACCAAAGTAGAGGCGAGTCAAAGGGTAATGGAGGTAGGAGGAAGGGTAAAAGTTGGTCTAGATCTAAGTCTAGGTCTAGGATTAGGAAATGCTATGGGTGTGGTAACACATGGCATTTCATAAAGGATTGTCGTAAGAATAAGGATAATCAAAATGTTAAGGAGAGAGATGAGGTAAATGTGTTGTCTTCTGCTCCCAAAGATGATGTGGGTGAAGTCTATATGATTTCAAGTCCTGTTACTTTTACTGTTGAATTAAATCTAACTGCTAATTCTCGCATGCATGAGTGGATACTTGATTCTGGTGCTTCTTTTCATGTGACGTCTGAAAAAGATTGGTTTGAAAATTTGCATGAATCTAATACGGGACATGTTGTGTTGTGTGACAATTTTGCTTACACTATTGCTGGAATTGGAGATATTAGTATAAAGTTTGACACTGGCTTTGTGTACACTTTGAAAGATGTTAGATATATTCCAAATTCTCTAGGAATTTAATTTCGGTAGGAAGGCTTGAAAAGGATGATTTCACTGGTAAAATTGAAAATGGCATGTTCAAGATAATTAAGGGTGCCTTATTCTCCATTAAAGGAACTAAGAAAAATGATATAAATGTCACTACTGGAGAAATGATTAGAGGGTTAAAACACTCTATCTCTTCTGCCAAGATTGATCACACTCATATATGGCATAATAGACTTGCACACGTAGGCATTAAAGGACTTAAATTTCTTAATGGAAAAGGTGCATTTGGTAACGACTATGCGTCTGATTTGTCATTCTATGATCATTGTGTGCTTGGTAAGCATCATAGAACATCGTTCTCCACAAGTGTTCATAAATCTAAAGGCATGCTTGAATATGTGCATTCAGATCTGTGGGGTCCTACTAGTAATCCTACCTCGGGTGGGAATAGGTATTTCTTGTCGATTATTGATGACTACACGAGAAAGGTATGGGTTTATCTTCTAAAAGATAAATCCGATACTTTCCAAAACTTTAATAACTGGAAAAGGCAAGTAGAAAATCAAACTTGTAAAAGGATTAAGTACCTAAGAACAGATAATGGCCTAGAATTTTATAACACTGAATTTGATAATATGTGCAAAGAAAATGGAATAACAAGACATAGGACTGTTCCTTACACTCCCCAGCAAAACGGGGTAGCGGAAAGGATGAATAGAACCATACTTGATAAAGTGCATTGTATGATGTTAAGTTCTGGCCTCCCAAAGTCATTTTGGGGTGAAGCTATTATGACTGCTTGTTATTTGATTAATTTCACTCCATCTGCTGCATTAAATGGTGATACTCCTCATGAAAAGTGGTCTGGTAAACTAAGTGATTATTCTGCCCTTAGAACTTTTGGTTGTGCTGCTTTTTTCTATCAGAGTGAGGGAAAGCTTGAACCTAGAGCTAGGAAGTGTGTCTTTCTAGGGTATCCTGCTGGTGTGAAGGGATATAGGTTATGGGATAGAAGCCAGAAGGGGGTTAAGATCATTGTGAGTAGAGATGTCACGTTTAACGAGAGTGAAATGCCTTGTCTTAAGAGTGAATCTGAACCTGAGCCTGTGAGCGATTCAGAATAGGGTGAAGAGGGAAATCAGTTTAAGGTGGAGTTAGGAAAACTTAGCACACCTGTTCCTGACACTCCGAATGAGGTGGAGATTCAGGATCAGGAACCCGAGGTGGAGAATAGAAGTGAGATAGTGATAGAGGAGCATCCTGAGGAAGAAAATCCCTTAACCAACTATAACTTAGTTAAGGATAGAAAGAGAAGACAAACGAGGGAGCCTAGGAGATTCGGATATGAATCTGAGATAGCTTTTGCTCATGCTAGCTATGAGGAACTAGTTGATAGATAACCAAAGACCTTTGAGGAGGCGACGAAGAGTGAACAAGCTGAAGAATGGTTTAAGGCAATGAGAGAGGAGATGAGCTCCTTAGAGAAGAATCAAACTTGGGAGTTAGTACCTAGACCTAAGAATAAATCCATCTTTGATTGTAAGTGGGTTTTTAAGGTTAAAGAGGGTACGAGTGCTTCTGAACCGTTAAGGTTCAAAGCTAGGTTAGTTGCTAAGGGATTCACGCAGAAAGAGGGGATTGATTATAATGAGATTTTCTCACCAGTTGTTAAGTACACTACTATTAGGGTCATGCTTGCATTAGTTGCACATTTTGACTGGGAACTTGAACAACTTGATGTAAAAACTGCTTTTTTACATGGTAATCTTGACGAGCAAATCTTTATGAATCAACCTAAAGGTTTTAAAGATAAGTTGAAACCTGAACATGTGTGTTACCTTAAAAAGTCGTTGTATGGCTTAAAACAGTCACCTAGACAGTGGCATAAAAGATTCGACTCTTTTGTGCTTACTATAGGTTTTCAAAGAAGCAAGTTTGATTATTGCCTGTATTTTCAGCATAGTAGTACTGATAATAACTATCTGTTTTTATTGCTTTATGTGGATGATATGCTTTTGATTGGTTCATCACCTAAGTGGATAAGCAATATAAAAATAAAGTTGAGTGGCGAATTTGACATGAAAGACCTAGGTAAAGCTAAAAGAATCTTAAGCACGGAAATTGAAAGAGATAGGTCAAATTTCGCATTGTTCTTGCATCAGTCTCCTTACATCTCAAAGATATTGAAAAAATTTGGTATGAATGACTGTAAACCTGTTTCATTACCATTAGATAATCATTTTGTGCTATCTAAGGATCAGGTTCCGTGTAATGAATATGAAGTAGAATACATGAGTAGAATTCCTTATTCTAATGTGATAGGCTCTATCATGTACTTAATGGTTTGCACTAGACCGGATTTAGCTTTTGCTGTTAGTGCCCTTAGTAGATATATGTCTAATCCGGGTCCCGACCATTGGGAAGCCTTAAAGTGGCTGTTAAGATATTTGAAGGGTACTAGTAATGTAGGTCTAAAGTTTGGTGTTAATAAATAAGGCATGAAATTGAAAGGTTTTGTAGACGCTGACTATGCGGGGGATAGGGATGGTAGAAAGTCGACTTCTGCTTATGTGTTTACCCTATCTAATTCTTGTGTTAGTTGGAAATCACAGTTACAACACATTGTTGCACTATCCACAACAGAGTCTGAGTATATTGCTACCACTGAAGCTATTAAAGAAGCCCTGTGGCTTAGAGGCCTACTTCATGAACTGTGTGTCTTGAATGATTACGTGGTAGTTTACTCTGATAGTCAGTCTTCAATACATTTATGTAAAAACCTTGTTTTTCACGAACGCACTACATATTGATGTTAGACTACATTTTATTAGAGACATCGTGTCTCATCTCTATAGACGTCACTTTTTCTGTCAATTGGCTCGTGTGGAAGTACTCGGGGTCCAAATATCCCAAAGTTCCTTGGACTAGAGTCGTCACTTGTGTTTGATCTATAGGCACCAATCTAGACGCTCCAAAATCAGAAATTTTTGCAGTATAATACTCGTCCAATAGTATGTTGGGAGATTTTACGTCTCTATGGATAATAGGCTTTGCAGCAGCCGAATGCAGATAGGACAATGCACCAGCAGCCTCTGATGCGATTCTCAGACGATTCTCCCATGAGAACCAAGGCATTCCAGCACTATTATGTATATGATGAAAGAGTGTACCATTCGAAACATATTCATATACGAGCATAGGAACTTCTGTCTCCAAACAACGTCCCAAGATTTTCACCACATTTCGATGGTTAACTTGTGTCAAAATAATCACCTCGTTGATAAATTGCTCGATTTGAGTTTGGTCCATTACTCTCGACTTCTTGATTGCAACAATTTGGTGATTACTCAAAAGTCCCTTGTAAACCGTACCATATCCACCTCGACCAAGGATGCGTTCTTCTGCATAATTGTTGGTGGCCTTTTCAAGTTCTTCTGTAGTAAAAATCTTCACCGAGTTCATACTACCCTCATTTGTAGAAATTTACTGCTTCAACAGCACCCCACCATTTTGCTGGAAGAATTTCTCTCGTAGTTTAATAAGCTTCCTTTTTTTAATGCTGAAATATAGCGAAGTAACAGCAATGATTGAGGGCAAAAAGCCTAAGCCCATACCTAAAGAAATTTGATTTTTTTTATTAGTATGAATCTTATCGAGCTCAACTAAAGCAAATGAACTATATCAAGATCAATATACACATTTTCAAGAATTCTTGATTCTTTATTAAAATCAGATGATACCTAATGCAAGTTTGATCACCGGAAACTGAGAGTTCTGAGCGATGCAACTGCGTCCTTCTTTTCTACCGTCGCCCAAGTATCCATCGGCACAAGAACAGTTATAACTGCCTGGAGTATTCGTACAAATCCCGTGTTCAGCACAAGGATTATTCTCACATTCATTAACATCTGTCGAAGAAAACACATTAGTTAGTCCTTAATTTTCCAAGAAAAGTGAACTCTTAACTTTTTTTTCTTCCTTGTACAACATAAAAAGACAACAACAAAGAAATACCTGTACAGCCGGGACTAAGATAAGGATTTCCCTCGTATCCTTGTAAACAGCTACACCGATATCCCCCAAGACCAGTATCAGAATCAACACAGGTACTATTCCCACGACAAGCGTAATCATTTGATTGCTGAGAAACTGTGCAATTCTGATTACCAATTGCCCAATCAATCACTACTGGAACATTTTCAATAGTCCTATTTTGAAAAGCTTGATCCAAAAGGTCCGATTTATGGAAGATATAACTATTATGATCTCCAAGAAAGGCATATCCACAAAGATTAAACGACGTTATATTTGTGTGATTGGAGACTTCCGAGGTTAGAACTAAACTTCTTTAAACCCTTCGGAATTGCTGTCTGGCAACAACCAATGCCCGAACACTCCCCCTCGATTAAATCCTCGCTGCTTGAGCAAATAGACACACATCCACTGGTGAAATTTCGGCCTTCTGATCCGGCTATCAATGTGAGTTCATCGCAGCCCACAATTGTGAACTTATTGGAATCCAAAAAGGTGTAAGGTGACGAGGGTTTTAAATCAATGTTGGCCATGTTCTGGCGGGTTAACTTACCTAGCCGGTCATAGCAACTTGCAGCCACCCAGCTCTTGATTCGTATTTCACTGTCGGAGATGTCGAGAATCTGGAGGTTTTCGGTGCCGATAAAGGCCTTAGGAGGATCATCGAATGAAGTGCTGCAGTTGACTCACAGAATCAGTTGCAGCTAATAGAAAATAGTTAAAATAGTTTTGCTGACATGGAAGATTAGTTAGATACAGTTAGAAACTGTTAGGCAGTTTAATTCAGTTGTTAAATGAATTAGTTGGTCTATAAATATTGTAAGATGTAATCTGCAAATTCATTCAATAAACTCAGAATTCGTTTTCTTCTATCTTCTCTATTTTTCTTCTGGCTTCAGCTTCTCCAAGCTCGTTTCAGTTCAGGAACTTCACATGGTATCAGAGCAAAGAGTGTTCTTTTGCTAATCCATCTTCTTTACTTCGTTCCTAAATAGATTCGACTCATGGCTAGCCACCTTTTCAATCCTGCTGATGATTCAACCAGTCACTACTTTGTGCATCCTAGTGACAACCTAGGTGCTCTAATCGTCTCTGAAATCTTCAATGGAGATAATTACACTTCTTGGAGGCGCTCAATCTCTATGGCACTAAGTGTGAAGAATAAATTGTCCTTCATCGATGGTTCTTTACCAGCCCCAAATCCACCCTCTGGTATTACATACAACTGCTGGGTTCGTGCTAACGACCTAGTGTTATCTTGGTTATTGAATTCCATCAGCAAAGAGATTCGCCAAAGTTTGTTGTATATTACATCTGCACATGAAATTTGGAATGAGCTCAAAACTAGATACATTCGCAGTGATGGTCCCAGAGTATACCACTTGGAAAAGTCTCTCAGCTCCATCTCTCAAGGCTCACAGACCCTCACAATGTATTACAATTCATTCAAGGCCACTTGGGATGAGTATGTCAGCTATAGGCCCCTGCCTAAATGCAGTTGTGGAAAACTTTCAAGCTGTACTTGTGACATACTGCGTAACATATCCAAAACTCAGCAGTCAGATGCTGTCATGAAGTTCCTCATTGGTCTTAATGAATCTTACTCTGCACTAAGAAGTCAATTGCTGCTCACTTCTCCACTTCCATCACTAGCTCGGGTATATTCTCTACTCCTTCAAGAAGAAAGCCAAAGAGACTTACAGAATCATTCATTTCCAGAATCAGTTGCAATGGCTGCAAGACAGCCTTTTAGAACATTCAACAAACCTCCTCCTCCTTGGAAGGACAAGAAGAAGCCTAAATGTACTCACTGTGGCTACCTCAATCACACTTCTGATACGTGCTTTCAAGTCATAGGCTATCCTCCTAATTGGAAGGGTCCCAGAGGTCCACGAACACTAGCTGGTGCGCCTACTGCTCATGTTGTGACCTTGGACCAGCACACAGATGATGAGAGACCAAATATTTCATTCAATCAAGATCTTTACCAACAATTCTTGGCTTTTGCTAAAACTCAGCAGGCATCTTCCTCTCAATCATCTAATCCCATGCCTTCTACAGCAGCTACTATCACCACAGGTATTTCATTTTGTAATTCAGCTTCTTCTAAACCCAAAACCATCTCTTGGATAATTGACACAGGTGCAACAGATCATATGATCTGGTCACTTCCATTCATTCAACAACCATCACTAATGTTCATTTACCAAATGGCACTTCTGTCCCAGTTAGCCACATTGGCAAGGTTCAAATTTCTGACAACCTGGTTCTTGAGAATGTTCTCTGTGTACCTTCATTTTCATTTAATCTGATATCAGTTTCAAAGTTGACAAAAATCGCTAATCTCCGTGTATTGTTTTCTGCCTCCTATTGCCTTATACAGGATCTGACCAGCATGAAGATGACTGGTTTTGCTAAAGAAAAAGAAGGTCTATATCACCTCATGATCAATTATGATAAACTTTCATCTAAACCTATAACCATCAACTCCACAGCATATGCTTCTCAACATTCTAGCTACAACCTTTGGCACTGCAGACTTGGCCACATATCCAATACTCGAATGCTCAAAATCCCACATATTGCTTCTCAGATTCATTGTAAAGATTCTCATATATGTGATATTTGTCCAATAGCAAAACAAAAGAAATTACCATTTCCTGTCTGTACATCAATATCAAATAATTTTTTTGATTTAGTCCATTGCGATATATGGGGTCCATTCAGTGTACCTTCTTTTAATGGATACAAATTTTTTTCTTACTTTAGTTGATGATTATTCTAGATGTACTTGGGTCTTCATGATGCAATCCAAATCTGAAACTCGTGGCCATATTAAAAATTTCTACCAAATGGTCCATACTCAATTCAATACCAAAATAAAGTCCTTTAGGTCTGACAATGGGATTGAATTTCTCATGTCAGATTTCTATGATTCCCATGGAATCCTCCATCAGAGAAGTTGTGTGGAATCCCCCCAACAAAATGGGATAGTTGAAAGAAAACATCAATATATCCTACAAGTGGCTCAAGCACTCCTTTTTCAGTCAAATGTACCTCTCAATTTTTGGAGTGACTGCATACTAACAACAGTACACTTAATAAACAGGATTCCATCACCCATCATTAACAATAAAACACCCTATGAAATGCTTTTCCAGAAACCACCAGACTATGACCACCTTAAAACCTTTGGTTGTCTCTGCTTCACATCTACACTCAGCATCCATAGAACAAAGTTCTCTCCTCGTGCATCCAAGTGTGTTTTTCTTGGTTATCCTCTTGGGTACAAAGGCTACAAAGTCTATGATTTACAAGCTCACAAAGTGTTCATTACTAGGAATGTCATCTTTCATGAAAATTCTTTTCCCTACAAACAGATATCCTCACCTCACTCACATACAAATCCACACATATTCCCTATACCTGAACCTAATTTTGATTCTACTTGCTTTCATAATCCACCTGTTTCTGCACCACCAGAAATACGGCCACCAACTCCTAACCTCACTTCCACTTCAATTCTGATACAATTTCTGACCCTAATCTCCCAACTTCATCCTCCAACAGTAGCATACCTGATCATTTTTCCCAGTCCTCTACCAGAAAATCCAACAGAACAAAGCGTTTGCCCTCTTACCTAGATAACTATCAGTGTGATTTACCTTCTTCTTTCACTGCAATCAAGTCATCTACAATGCAGGCCAGACCGTGTATATCAGGTAAACCTTACTCTTTATCTAATTTCATTTCCACCAATCGACTAACCCCTAAACACAAAGCCTTTACTACCTCCCTTTCAAACATTTTTGAACCAAATTCTTATAGTCAAGCTGTCAAGTATCCCCACTGGCAGGAAGCTATGAATTGTGAGATTAAAGCACTTGAAAAGAATAACACTTGGACTCTTATTCATCTACCACCTAATAAGCACACCATTGGATGCAAATGGGTTTATAAAGTGAAGTTTAAGGCAGATGGCACTGTGGAGAGATACAAAGCAAGGTTGGTAGCTAAAGGATACACTCAACAAGAAGGTCTCGACTTCTTCGACACCTTTTCTCCTGTTGCAAAATTAACTTCTGTTAGAGTCCTATTGGCTGTTGCACCAGTGAACAATTGGTTTCTACACCAATTAGATGTTAATAATGCTTTTCTACATGGTGACTTGTATGAGGAGGTCTACATGAAGTTGCCACAAGGATATCCTACGCCTGATCCTTCATTGGTTTGCAAATTAAACAAAAGCTTGTATGGCCTCAAACAAGCCTCTCGACAATGGTTTGCAAAACTAACTACCAGCCTCATCTCATATGGATTTCATCAATCAAAGTCTGATTCCTCTCTTTTTCTTAAAACTACCGATAATTCTTTCATGGTGCTTCTAGTTTATGTTGATTGTATTCTCCTTACCAGTAACAATCTCACTGAGATTCATCTTCTAAAGACATTCTTACATGACCAGTTCACAATCAAGGATTTGGGTGAATTAAAATATATCCTTGGCTTGGAAATTGCTCGTTCACAGCAAGGAATCAGCCTCTGTCAAAGGAAATATGCCTTAGACATATTAGAAGATTCTGGTTTTTCAGGTTGTAAACCAGCTGCATCTCCAATGGACTCTATTCTCAAGCTGACAACAGAAGACACTACCCTCATATCTGATCCCCTCATCTATAGAAGGCTCATTGGCAGAATGATTTATCTCACTATCACTAGACCTGACCTTGCTTATTCAATCCAAGTCCTTAGTCAATTTATGTCTAGACCCGCTCAATCACATTTAAATGCTGCTTATAGAGTTCTCAGGTACATTAAAGCCACCCCTGGTCAAGGCTTATTCTTTTCTTCCAAATCAGAGTTGCACCTCAAGGCTTACAGTGACAGTGATTGGGCTGGCTGCATTGACACAAAAGGAGGTTCTAGATATTATGTGTCTTTTATTGATGATTATAGTTATTATTGTTGGATTTATCTTATGAAACAATGTTCTTACTTTCTTTCTATTTATTGTTCTTTTAGAGCACTTATAAAAACTTAACATTCTGCTGTAATTTAGTGCTTTTGATGTGACTTGGGTTGAGAGTATACTTCTAATAATTTCACTGAGTTGCTTGTTCTTGATGACACAATTCATCAAATATCGTGTACTAATAATCTACAACGAAATGGTATTGTTGAACGAAAGCATAGACACATTGTAGAAACTGTTCATTCCCTTCTCTTGTCTATCAAAGTTCCAAGTGAATTTTGGGGTGAAGCAGTTCTAATTGCTGTTTCTTGAATTAATAAGATGTTATCTTCCTACATTTCAGACTTATCACCTTTTAAAACGTTGTATGGGCATCCTTCTGATTATTCTTCATTAAGAATCTTTGGTTGTACTTGCTTTATTCTTTGTCCTGGAGTCGAACGTAGTAAGTTGACATCTCGCTCTACTATCTGTGTTTTCTTGGGCTATGGACAGGAACAATAGGGTTATTGCTTCTTCGATCTCATTAGTAAAAAAATATATGTTTCTTGTCATGTCATGTTTCTTAAGCACATTCCATTCTTTTCTATCTGTGATAATACACATGACGTGACTAAAACTGATCTTATTCGTATTGATCCATTCTGTGATGATATCGACAAACCATTTTTCAATACCCATATACTATTGATTCTTCATGTACTAAAGGTACACATGCGTCGACTTATAATACCCGTCCTCCTCCTATGGCCTCCCAAGCACCGTCTGAGATCGTTGATCCCGTTCTTGTTCCCTCCCTTCCTCGATGAGTCCTTTGCTGTTTTCTAATCTTCATTCACAAGCTATCTGAACCCTCTTTCTATAACGAAGTTATTCTGGATCCTCTTTTGCAATAGGCTATGGCTGATGAACTCTCAGCTCTACATAAGACAGATACCTGAGACTTGGTTGCATTACCTTTAGATGAACATGATGTTGGTTCTCATTGGGTTTATAAAATTAAAACCAAATTTGACGGTTCAGTTGAGCATTACAAGGTTAGATTGGTTGCTAAGGATTTTAATATAGTCTGGATTATGAGGAGACTTCTGCTCCTGTTGCCAAGATGACCACTGTTTATACACTTATTGTAGTTGCATCTGTTCGTTAATGAAGTCTCTCTCAGTTGGATGTCAAAAAATACATTTTTGAATGAAAATCTTCAAGATGAAGTTTATATGGTTCCTCATCCTGGTCTTTCTTACACTCCTGGCTATGTTTGCAAGTTCAAGAAGGCACTTTATGACCTCAAACAAGCTCCTCGTACTTGGTTTAAGAAAATTTTCCACGTTTTTGCCTCTCTTAGTTTTTACATCCAATCATCATGACTCTGCACTATTCTTTAGATGCTCTTCAACTGGTTGCATTCTACTTTTACTCTATATTGACGACATGATTATTACTGATAATGATGTTGATGATATTGCAGATTTGAAAGCAGAATTGGCTCGTTGTAATGAAATGAAGGACTTAGATGCATGATAAGGGTGGGTTTTGCACTTATTTTATCCTTTAAATTTTGATGTTTGTTTGGTTTTCAATTATATTTTGTCACTTAATGTGGTTATTTTTATTTTTAGGCAAAAACCCGAGTCGAGTATTGATTTGAAGAATTTGAGCGAGAAAAGAGTCAAAAGAATTTAGGTGCAAGGATTTCATGGTTCGGCGATATTGCCATCACTTTTTGATTGATGAGGTGTGGCTCGAGGAGGCGAAATGGGTGCAAAACCAGGAAGAAAATGAAGCTTTCACCAGAAAATTGAAATAACCAGAAGAAGGCAAAACCATGCATATGCATAGCCTGTAGTCATGTGCGTATGCACGCTTGCTTGATTTAGCGACTGAAGGTAATTTGCATGTACTATGCGTACGCACAGACAAAGCCATGCGTATGCATGGTACAATTCTGGAGCAAAACCCGGGAAAAACGCGAAGTCTAATTTTAAATTTTTCTCTCGGCCCATTTCGACACGACCCGTCTCCCAACTGCTCTACAACATAAAAACCACTTGTGAGACCACTTCTAGGGCAGGAAATCTGGGAGGAGACGACTTAAAGAGGAGAAAATTTATGGGATTGCAACCTTCAATATTTGGGAATTTTTGCAAAGAAGAAGAAGAAGTCATTTGGGGATTGAAGACTTCTACCATCTATCTTCCTTCCAATAAGCTTTTTTTTTCCCTCTCTTTGCTTTGATTTTTACATATGTGTTGTAGTTTTATTTTGTTGGTCATTTGTATATACATTATGAGTGGCTAAATCTAGATGTGATTGGGGGTAATTTTTGACCCGAGAAATGAAATTCCAATAGTTTTGTGCTATATAGTTTTTTTGATTAATGTGATTAATCCATTGTGTTTATTGTTCTTCTCGATTATTTAGGAGCGCTACTAGATGATTGAGTAGTTTCGATATATGCTATTTTGGAATTTTTAGTACTTAATCGCTAATTTAACCAAAACCTAGTAGCAACTACATTTTGATGGATTATGAGGAATTTTCAATTGAATATAGGTGGATTATTACTTAAGTTAGCAAACCGAGCTTGCGTGTTTGTGCTTAATTCAATTCGACTCTCTTGTGTGAATGCTTTCATTAAATTTAATCTAGCGATCTTATCCTAGGTTGTTTGATGATTAGGGTTGGGTAACGAGCTTATTTTATTCAACTAAAATCTAAGGAGAGTTTGAGGTAATCGAGCTTGTGATTATTCTCGAATTGTTGTTAATCATTTGAACGAAAATCTTTTGTAAAATTTGATTGGAAAATCATTTTCACGGTAAAGAATTATCCCCCGATCACACACTCTCTTTAGTTGATTATTCGCCTCCGTTGTCTAATTTAATTCCATTTCAAGTATTGGATCTTTCATATTTTTAGCATATCGCCTCTTTAGTCAAGTGAATCAAACCCCCCCCCCCCCCCATTTAAGTGCTTTCCCTTTTTTGTGCGATTAATATAATTGAACCAATCATCTGAGGGAAATGACCCTTACTCATCATTATACTATTTGAACGACATTTATTTTTAGCCGAGTAAGGAATTATTTTTGACGCCTCTTTGGTGGCGATCAAATTTTGGCGTTGTGTCGCTGGGGATATTTCTCAATTAGTTAATTGTATTTATTTTTCTTTTTGTTGATTTTATCTTATTTTTACTTTCATTGATCTCTTAGGTTGTGAATGAGCAAAAAGCAAACATTACACTCAATTTAAGGTCAAGGAAAGAAGTCGACACGTCAGAAAGTGAGGAAGAGGATTCTCCAACCGAACTTCTAAGAAATTTGGGTATTGATTCTTCAAGTGAATCCGAGCGAATAGAATCCGAGATGGCGGATGAAAACAGGACATTAAAGGAACTTGTCGCTCCAATGGTAGTTTAACAACCTTTATGCATCCAATATCCTCCAATAGAAGGGGGGTTTGAGCTTAAATCCGGGATGATCCATCTTCTCCCCACCTTCCATGGATTTGTTGGCCAAGATCCCAACAAACACCTAAAAGAATTTCACGTGGTTTGCTTAAGCATGAAACCAATGGGGGTATCGGAAGAGCAAGTGAAATTGCAAGCATTCCATTTCTCTCTTACGAACACAGCTAAGGAATGACTCTATTATCTACCTTCCGGACTCATCACCACATGGAATGAGATCAAAAGCTCTTCTTAGAGAGGTATTTTCCGACTTCAAAGGCTACAAACATTAGAAATGAGATATGTCGCATCCGACCACCACAAGGAGAGAATCTCTATGAATTTTGGAAGAGGTTTAAAAGACTTTGTGCAAGTTGCCCGACTACCAAATAAGCGAGCAACTTCTTTTGCAATATTTTTACGAAGGGTTGCTCTCGATGGAAAGAAGTATGATAGATGCGGCGAGTGGTGGAGCTTTAATGGACAAAATGTTGGCGGTTGCTAGAGAGTTTATAGCCAACATGGCCGCTAACTCTCAACAATTTGGGAGTAGAGTAAATGTGCCGGTTAAACAAGTGAATGAAGTGGGTGCAACAAGCTAATGTGTGCAGGATTTGTTCTATTACGGGTCACCATACTGATACATGTCTGACTCTACAAGAAGGAACTGCAGAACAAGCAAATGCCATTGGGGGATTCCCAATGCAACAAAGGCAAAAATATGATCGCTATTCCAACACATATAATCCCGGTTGAGAGATCATCCCAATCTTAGTTATGGAGGAAATCACTTCATAGCTCTGCAAGCTCAATTCAATCCTCCCCTGGGATTCAATCAACAAAGGCCACCACAACAACAATTTCAACCTCGCCAACAAGCCCCGCCTCTAAGTTCTAGTATGTCTCCAGAAGATATGGTTAAGTCTCTAGCCTCAAGCTCTATGCAATTCCAACAAGAGACTAAAACCTTAATAAAAAAAACTTGGAGACGCAAATGAGCCAATTGGCTAGTTCAATGAGCAAGATGGAGGCTCAAGGATCAGGAAAGCTTCATTCTCAAGCTATCAACCCGAGATAAAATTTCAACGCCGTGACACTTAGAAGTGGAAAAATTTTAGAGGAGGCACCGAGGAAAGTGAATGTACATGTTGAGGAGCCGAAGCAAAAAGAGGGCTCATCAAGCGCGAAAGTGGAAAATGTCTCTCCAACTCCGGGATCCAAGGTAACCTTGAAAGACCCCATCTCTACTTATGGTCCCGCCCCTCCATTTCCTAGTAAATTTGCTAAATCTAAAAAAGATGAACATGAGAGAGAAATTTTAGAGACTTTTCGAAACGTGCAAGTAAACATACCACTTCTAGATGCCATTTATCAAGTACCACGCTATGCTAAATTTCTTAAGGAATTGTGCACAAACAAACGCAAGTTAAAAGGCAATGAAGTGGTAAGTGTAGGAGAAAATATCTCGGCGGTCTTCCAAAGAAAACTCCCACCAAAATGTAACGACCTGAGAATTTTTACCATCCCATGCATAATTGGCAACACTAGTGTTAAAAAGGCAATGCTAGATTTAGGAGCATCCATAAATGTCATGCCATATTCTATTTATATTTCACTAAATCTAGGCACACTTAAGGAAATCGGTGTTATAATTCAACTTGCGGATAGATCTAATGCGTCTCCAAAGGGTGTTTTGGAAGATGTTTTGGTGTAGGTGAATCAATTGATTTTTCTGGCGGATTTTTATGTCCTTGACATGCAAGATAAATCTGCATCCTTATCGCCGCCTTTGCTCTTGGGAAGGCCATTTATGAGAACGGCGAGGACAAAGATCGATGTATATGATGGTACTTTAACAATGGAGTTCGACGGTGAGATTATCCGCTTCAATATCTTTGAAGCGATGAGGTATCCTAGTGATGTTCATTCTTGCTTTTCAATTGATATTGTAGATCTTTTAGTGCAAAAAATTTTCGACTTATCAAATGAAGATGCATTGAATACCACTTTGATTAAAAACATTGATGTTGATCATCTCACTAAATTGAGTAAAAATTTACAAGTTTGTGAGGACATTGTTGAGATGGTGGCATCACTTGGAACACTTCCGAGTGTCCCACCGAGGTATGATCTTTCGTATATCACTCTTCCGATTTCTGAAGAAAAAATTCTACCTTCGGTGATGCAGGCCCCCGCTTTGGAACTCAAGCCTCTCCCCGAGCATTAAAGTATGTATACTTGGGAGAAAGGGAAACTTTGCCGGTAATCATTGCGAAGAACCTCACAATGCTCGAAGAAGACAAATTTATCCGGATACTCAAAGAACATAAATTGGCTGTTGGTTGGACAATAGCTGACATCAAAGGGATAAGCCCGTCCATGTGCATGCATCGAATATTGTTTGAGGATGGAGCAAAGCCATCAAGGGAACCTCAACGCCGTTTGAATCCCCCTATGATGGAAGTGGTAAAGAAGGAAATCTTGAAATTGCTAAATGTTGGTATAATCTTTCCTATATCCGATAGCAATTGGGTAAGCCCGGTTCAAGTGGTTCCAAAGAAGTCCGGAATCACGATGGTATCTAATGAGGAGAATGAACTTGTACCAACCTAGGTCTAAACGGGTTGGAGGCTTTGTATTGACTATAGAAAGCTTAATTGTGCAACCCAAAAAGACCACTTCCCCTTACCCTTTATTGATCAAATGTTGGAAAGGTTAGCGGGTCATTCTCATTATTGTTTTCTTGATGGTTATTCAGGTTATAACCAAATCGTGATTGCTTCGGAGGATCAAGAGAAAACAACATTCACTTGCCCATTTGGTACATTCGCCTATCGACGCATGCATTTCGGTCTTTGCAATGCTCTGGCGACATTTCAACGATGCATGATAAGTATTTTTTCTGATTACGTTGAGAGCATCATTGAAGTGTTTATGGATGATTTTAGTGTTTATGGTAATACTTTTGATAATTGCTTGCAAAATCTCACACTTGTACTTAAGCGATGCATGGATGCCAACCCAGTACTTAATTGGGAAAAATGTTATTTCATGGTTGATCAAGGAATAGTACTAGGCTATGTCATTTCATCTAAGGGGATAGAAGTCGATAAATCCAAAATTGATTTAATTCGTTCTTTAACCCCTCCAAATAGCGTGAGGGAGATTCATTCCTTTCTTGGTCATGCAGGATTTTATCAAAGGTTTATCAAGGACTTCTCAAAGTGTGCTAGACCACTGTGTAGGCTATTGTAAAAAGAGATACCATTTCCCTTTTGGTAAAGATTGTAAGACGGCATTTGAAAGTCTAAAGTAACTCTTGACGTTGGCACCTATCATCCAACCACCAAATTGGAGTAAGCCATTGGAGTTGATGTGCGAAGCAAGTGATTTTGCATTGGGGGCAGTTTTAGGGCAACGAGATGGGAAGACACCACATGTCGTCTACTATGCATCGAGAACTCTGAATGACACCCAACTCAATTACTCCACCACCAAAAAAGAGCATTTAGCTGTTATTTTTGCCTTATAAAATTTTGCTCATATCTTATTGGCACTAAAGTAACTGTCTTTTCTGATTATGCAGCTATTAGGTACTTGCTCACCAAGAAAGATGCAAAGCTAAGGGTCATTCGATGGATACTCCTCTTGTAAGAGTTAGACCTTGACATCAAAGACAAGAAGGGGAGTAAAAATTTTGTAGCCGAGCATCTCAGTTGCCTTGTTCATGAGAAAGAGACCCTTCCATTGCAAAAAAGCTTCCCTGATGAGAAATTGCTCCAAGTCTCAGACACACATCCTTGGTTTGCAGACATCGTCAATTACTTGGTCACCAAGAAGATCCCAAGAGACTTGACTGATGCTCAAAGACAAAAGCTCAAGACAAATGCCAAGCATTTTGTGTGGGACAAGCCATATTTGTGGAAATATTGCCTGGATCAATTGATAAGAAGGTGCGTACCTGAAAATGAATTTCATTCTATTATTTCATTTTGTCATTCCTATGCAAATGGTGGGCATTTTGGTGCCAAGAGGATGGCTCTCAAAGTGTTTGAGAGCGGGTTCTATTGGCCCACCCTTTTCTAAGGATGCCTTACTTTTTTTGTAAAACATGCGATAGGTGTCAAAGAGTTGGTACGTTGGGTGCCCGAAATCAAATACCACAAATTCCTATACTTTTTGTTGAAATTTTTGATGTTTGGGACATTGATTTAATGGAACCCTTCCCTTCATCATATGGTAATCTTTTCATTATTCTTGCCGTCGATTATGTGTCGAAATAGGTGGAAGCAAGGGCCACTCGAACTAACGATTCTAAAGTGGTTGTAGATTTTGTCAAGTATAACATTTTTGCAAAGTTTGGAACACCTTGAGCTATTATTAGTGATGGAGGACTTCATTTCTGCAACCGCTCTTTTTGGGCCCTGCTTAAAAAATACAATATCAAGCACAAAGTATCAACGCCTTAACATCCGCAAACAAGTGGGAAAGTGGAAGCGTCAAATAGGGAAATCAAATCCGTTCTCGAAAAAATCGTGAATCCAAATAGAAAAGATTGGAGTCTCCGCATCAATGATGCATTGTGGGCTTATAGAACGGCATACAAAACACCGATCGACATGTCCCCTTTTAGGTTGGTTCATAGAAAGCCTTGCCATCTACCGATGGAGTTTGAGCACAAGGCATTTTGGGCGATCAAGCAAGTTAACATGAATCTTGGTGGCGCGGGGGATCAACGAAAACTTCAACTCAATGAACTCGAGGAATTCGAAACGATGCTTATGAGAGTTCGAGAATTTACAAGGAAAAAATTAAAGCATACCACGATAAAATGATCTCAAGGAAGAACTTTGTCATTGGGGAAAAAGTTCTTCTCTTCCACTCACGCCTTAAACCTTTTCCAAGTAAACTACGTTCTAGATGGGCTGGCCCCTTTGTTGTTACTAATGTTTATCCTCATGGCGTAGTTGAAATCAAAAGCCCCCAGACCCAAAAAGAGTTTAAGGTGAATGGGCATCGTTTGAAGCCATATTTTGAACCATTCACACTGCAAGACATGGAGGAAATGAAATTAGAGGATCCGATTGAAAAACCTTGAAAGAGGAAAAGTTTAGCTAAAGACTATAAAGAAGTGCTGGATGGGAGGCAACTCATCGTTATTCTTTTTTGACATTTTTTCTGATAACATCTTTTTGGTTATTGATTATTTTTGTTTTTCCCTTGTGACAGACTCTCGAGCGCTGGGCCATAACTTTGAGCATTAATGAACGCCAAGGGACCACAATCATTCGCACAACCATCGCCGTCAAAACCAAATTTAGGGGAGTACTTGTTCCTTTTACTCTTTATATTTATTGCTTTTACATTGAGGACAATGTATAGGTTAAGTTTGGGGGTGTGGTGTCGTGCTTGTGCTTCATGCCAAAATTGTGTGTTATATGCTACATTGGAGCTCACTAAATTTTTCGCTAAATGTTTTAGCCAATACTCAGTTTTCAGGATATATATTTGTGTTGTGTACTTGTTTGTGGAGTTGGATTGCTTTGCTAGTTTGCCTTCGAGTCATTACATTACACAAATTTATGAAGTGTGAACATGAAGGCTAGTTTTCATCTATCGTCTACTTATTCCATGTTGGACTCCTTTTTGAGCACTTGTGTCATGAGATTCATTGCACGCACTTGTTGGTGGTACTTAAGGTTGATTGAAACTTAGATAATCATGTTGATAAAAATTCTTCAATCACTACCTATAATGCATAAGTTTGGGGGTGGTTGAATCGGTGAAGGAGATCATTTAGAAATGTGTTAATTCCGTGCTCTTATGATGGATCTATTGGAGTGCTTTCGAACCTCTTTGGATGTTGGTTGTCGTGTTGATTAAAAAAAATCTGCAGAAAAAAGTTGCCTACTCTAAGGAATGTGAGTCAGCATTGAGTAATCTGGCTCTATGCATCACAATGTGTAGGAGACGATCTACCAGTGAAGAAGACTACCCTTAAGGACTAGAGCGTGAACTACCTATATTGGAAAAATGAAGCAAAAAGAAAAGGAATAAAAATTCAGGGTTGTTGTTGAAAGATTGGTGTTTGATGAAATTTTGTGTGGTTTAAGCACTTAAGGTTTCCTTGAGAATTAATGCGTGACTTGATGATAAATTTTACCGGTTCGATCTAACCAAACTTGAGCGGGAAAGAATGAGTGATTTGAGAACAACCTTGAGTTTGGCACCTTGGGTTAGAGAGAAAATAACAAGTTTGGGGGAGTATGCTTTCCACAAGCGAGAAAGGAAAATTTGACATTTTGAGGGTCGGGATTCCACCAACTTGTGTATTGCGATGAATCGGTTGACAACACACACACACACACACGAGTCTAGCATGGTTTGAGTTTCAAAATATTGTGCGGTAGCATTTTTGTAAACATTTCATAAGTTATGTGTGATATGATGTTTGGAACAAAGTGGCAAGTTATCTAACTAATAGAGTGTTTGTTATTATTATATTGTAGTTTGGTTTTAATTTGTGTGGCTGCGTGATTGTTTGTTTGGCTTTGTTCGGGGACTAACAAAGATTTAAGTTTGGGGGTGTGATAAGTGTGGGTTTTGCACTTATTTTACCTTTTAAATTTTGATGTTTGTTTGGTTTTCAATTATATTTCGTCACTTAATGTAGTTATTTTTATTTTTAGGCGAAAATTCGAGTCGAGTATTGATGTGAAGAATTTGAGCGAGAAAAGAGTCAAAAGAATTTAGGTGCAAGGATTTCATGGTTCGGCGATCTTGCCATCACTTTTTGATTGATGAGGTGTGGCTCGAACAGGCGAAATAGGTGCAAAACCAGGAAGAAAATGAAGCTGGCATCAAAAAATTGAAATAACCAGAAGAAGGCAAAACCATGCGTACGCATGGCCTGCAAGCATGTGCGTATGCACGCTTGCTTGATGCAGCGACTGAAGGTAATTTGCATGTACTATGCGTATGTACAGACAAAGCCATGCGTACGCATGGTATAATTCTGGAGCAAAACCTGGGAAAAATGCGAAGTCTGATTTTAAATTTTTTTCTCAGCCCATTTCGACCCGACCCGTCTCCCAACTGCTTTACGACATAAAAACCACTTGTGAGACCACTTCTAGGGCAGGAAATCTGGGAGGAGGCGACTCAAAGAGGAGAAAATTTCTGGGATTGTAACCTTCAACATTTGAGGATTTTTGCAAAGAAGAAGAAGAAGTCATTTGGCTATTAAAGACTTCTACTATCTATCTTCCTTCCAATAAGCTTTTTTTCCCTCTCTTTGCTTTGATTTTTACATATGTATTGTAGTTGTATTTTGTTGGTCATTTGTATATACATTATGAGTGGCTAAACCTAGATGTGATTGGGGGTAATTTTTGACCCGAGAAATGAGATTCTAATAGTTTTGTGCTATATAGTTCTTTTGATTAATGTGATTAATCCATTGTGTTTATTGTTCTTATTGTTCTTCTCGATTATTTAGGAGCGCTACTAGATGATTGAGTAGTTTCGATATATACTATTTTTGGATTTTTAGTATGTAATCGCTCATTTAACCAAAACCTAGTAGCGACTACATTTTGATGGATTATGAGGAATTTTCGATTGAATGTAGGTGGATTATCACTTAAGTTAGCAAATCGAGTTTGCATGTTTGTGCTTAATTCAATTCGACTCTCTTGTGTGAATGCTTTTATTAAATTTAATCTAACGATCTTATCCTAGGTTGTTTGGTGATTAGGGTTGGGTACAGACTTATTTTATGCAACTAAAATCTAAGGAGAGTTTGAGGTAGTCCAGCTTGTGATTATTCTCGAATTATTGTTAATCATTTGAACGAAAATCTTTTGTAAAATTGGATTGAAAAATCATTCTAACGGTAAAGAATTACCCCCCCCCCCTCCCCCCGATCACACACTCTCTTTAGTTGATTATTCGCCTCCGTTGTCTAATTTAATTTCATTTCAAGTATTGGATCTTTCATATTTTTAGCATATCGTCTCTTTAGTTAAATGAATCAAAACCCCCCCTTTTAAGTGCTTTCTCTTTTTGTGCGATTAATATAATTGAACCAATCCTCTGCGGGAAATGACCTTTACTCATCATTATACTATTTGAACGACATTTATATTTAGCCGAGCAAGGAATTATTTTTGACGCTCCTTTGGTGGCGATCAATGCATAATCTTACTTTTTGAGGATCGAAGTTTCTTCTTCTCCTAGAGGTTATCTTCTCTCGATCCAAGTATATTATGGATGTTATTGAGCGTGATCGTCATACTGATACTAAGACTGTTGATATCATATTGAGTCTAATGCTCGATATTCACTATCTAACGGTGTACTCTTGATTGATCCCACTTTATATTGCACTATCTAACGGTGTACTCTTGATTGATCCCACTTTATATTTTTGAGCTTGCGATCCGAGCCGAGCTCGACCCATTGTCCTAAAAGGGGGCTCGGCCAGAGCTGCGAGCCGAGCCCGTGAGCTTTTTTCCACCACTAGCTCCTACGACAGTTCACTGTGCCGCTGTTGTTCGTATTTTACGCTATCTTTGTGGTACTTCCTTTCAGAATATTTTGTTTCCTTCGACCTCCTCTTTAGTACTATGTGCCTACTCCGATGCTGATTGGGCTAGTAACCTTACTGATCGCAAATCCACTACTGGTTTCTGTATATTTTTGGATGATTCTCTTATCTCTTGGAAGAGTAAGAAGCAGACTGTTGTTTCTCGTTCCTCTACTAAACTAGAGTATCGTATTATGACATCCACTACCACTGAGATTATGTTGCGTTGGCTATTTGCAGACATGAGTGTTTCTTCATCCTCTCCAATCCCTATGTATTGTGCTAATAAAATTGTTATTCGAATATCTCACAACTCTGTGTTCCATGAGCGCATGAAGCATATTGAGAATGACTATCATCTGACTCACCATCATTTGCAGACTGACACCATTTCTCTATCATTTGTTTCTTCATCGTTACAGCTTTCTGACTTCTTCACGAAGTCTCATCCAATTCATTGCTTTGCCTTTATGCTTGACTAGCTTTCGCTGCTTCTTGTTGTAGTATCGTGAGTTTGAGAGGAGATGTTAGCCATATATAATATTATTGTATAATATTTAGTTTCCTTCTTTTATAGGTTTCCTTTTTGTTTACTTTTTTTTTAATATATGAAACTTATGTATTTTCATTAGAAACCTATTTTTTGGTGACTCAATAGATTATTGTTTTCTCTCTTTCTTCTTCTTTTCTTTGAATTGATTCACTATATTGGTTCATGGTAGTTCATATTGTTAACACAGTTAGCATTAACTAAATGACTAAACTAAAAGTCGACACCTCAATGAAACGGCCCGACCCTAAAATCATTTGGGCCATTGGAAGCAGCCCAATATAATTAGTGTTGCTCATGGCCCGTTTCCCGACTGCTTGGACGGCTTATAGTTGACGGCTCATTTAGTAATGTACATTGACCCACTTATGTATTACATAGGGCTTGGTCCATCACTGTACCCTAGTGTGTGAACTATACATATATTGCTGCCTCCTTTGTGTGACCGTGTGTGTTATTGCTGTTGGAAAAACTATCCCAGATGAATACCTTTCAACTTTAGCAAGCTACCACTTGGTTGGATAATCACACAAGAACAATATTGAAGAAGAAAAAGATTTCGGTGAAATGGAGATTTCAATAAATATATGAAGAATTCACCTACTTGCACAACCCGCAAATTAGTCCCAAGAATAAAGGAAAAAACTTGAATTTATACCCAAGAGAAGACTTGTAAAATTCACTCACCGCTCTCTCAATTTTTCCTCTCGGTTTCTCACCTTTTCACACACAGGAAACAGGTAGAATGGCTGGTATATATATAACTAGATGTGGCGCCTTGGCGCCACGATAAATACCGATATACCAGCCTTTAAAAATGCATGTATATATATACCGGGTGAGTGGTGCCTTGGCACCACGACCCCCACTGGTTTGCTGCTAGAATGCTTGGCGCCTTGGCGCCCATAACCCTGCTTCCACAATTCTTCACCTCGTACCTCGTACCTCGTACATCATTTGATAGGCCTCAAATTTTGGACGAACGCCAGAAGAAGCTGCAAGCACCAATACCAAATCAGCTGCACCATTCTGACCATGGTTGCCTACGTACCTAGAATAGGGATCAAGCCACTATAGTTCATACTACCTCCATATAGTCTCCACCTCACTCCAATACCGCCCTGAAGGGTCATGTCTTCTTGGGCACATCAACATGGACTGATATGAAGTAAGTCCAAATAATGTTGAAACTTGCTACCTGTTACCACTTTGGTTAACATGTCTGCTGGGTTCTCTTGTGTACCTTCATAAGAGAAACATTACATTCCTCTATGACATCCCACACAAAATGATACCTGACGTCGATATGCTTGGTACGAGCATGATGAACCTGATTCTTAGCCAAGTGAATCGCGCTCTGACTATCATACCACAAGTCCACACAATCCTGCTTAATCCCCAAATCATCTAGAAGACCCCACAACCACAGTGATTCCTTCACTTCCTCTGCCATGGACATGGCCATGGCCACGTACTCGCCCTCTGTAGTAGAGAGTGCCACTGTAGCCTGTAACATCGATCGCCAACTAACTGGAGCACCATGTATACTGAACACATAGCCAGTAGTAGATCGTCGTCTATCTAGATCACCTGTATAATTTGAGTCAACAAACCCACTAATATGACATGTATCTCCACCAAAACACAATCCTGTATTTGCGGTACCTTTTAAGTACCTCAGGACCCACTTCATAACTTCCCAATGTGCCTTCCCTGGGTTTTCCATGAACCTGTTGACCACACTGACCTTTTGTGAAATATCTGGGCGTGTACACACCATGGCGTACATCAAACTACCGACTGCACTAGCACAAGGTACACGCTGCATGCGTACCTTTTCTTCTGCTGTAGTGGGAGATTGTTGACCAGAGAGTCTGAAATGTGGAGCCAATGGAGTCACCACTGACTTAGCACCTTGCAACCCGAACCTTGCAATAACCCGCTCAATGTAGTCTTTCTGACTCAAGAACATTCGACGATTAGACCTCTTTCTTTTAATCTCCATACCCAATATTTTCCTAGCAGCCCCCATGTCCTTCATCTTAAACTCTCTACCAAGTTGAGATTTCAACCTATCTATCTCCACCTTGCTTTTCGAAGCAATAAGCATGTCATCCACATACAAGAGAAGATATATATAATCACCTGCACGAAGTTTTCGAATATAAACACAACAGTCATACTCACTTCTGGAGAACCCATGCTTCAGCATAAAGGAGTCAAATCGCTTGTACCACTGCCAAGGAGATTGCTTCAATCCATATAGTGATTTTCTCAAGCGACATACCCGACTTTCCTTATGGTCAACTTTGTAGCCCTCAAGTTTATGCATATATATTTTCTCATCTAAGTCACCGTGCAAGAAGGCTGTTTTGACATCAAGTTGTTCCAGCTCAAGATCACCATGAGCAACGGTACTCAATAGCACCCGAATGGAAGTGTACTTCACTACCGAAGAGAAGATCTCATTGTAGTCAACTCCCTCTCTTTGTGCAAACCCCTTAGCCACTAACCTTGCCTTGGACCTTATACCACCGAGCTTGGAATGATCATCTTTCTTCTTGTACAACCACTTACAACTGATAGCTTTCTTTCCTACGGGCAATGGGACGACCTCCCATGTTTAATTCTTGCAAAGAGACTCCATCTCTTTTTCCATTGCAGCCAACCAACTCTCACTATTGTTGTTCCGAATAACTTCCTTAAAGGTGACAGGCTCATCATCTTCCACCAAGAGTGTGTACTCAACCAAATTTGTCTGCCCATAGTGCATCAGAAGCTAGTCTGGCCCTAACTTCTAAACTTGCTTGTATGCCCGTCTTGGCTTAGTGAAAACCAAACTATCTTCGAGCTGTTGTTGTTGTTGTGCCTGTACATTCTCTTGCTAAACCATTTCATGTTCACGCTCATCATCACTCTCCTCTTGAGTATTTGCATGGTACTCCTCTTGAACACGACTGGAACCTGGTTGGGCATTAGGTTCTATCTCAACTACTTGAGACTTTGAAATCCCAACAACATCATCACGGGGCACCGTAGCTTTCGACGAAGCTACCATGGAGTTCTCATAAAAAATAACATCCCTGCTGATAATGAACTTAGAATCCTCTACATACCAAAGGCGATAACCTTTTACACCTGCTGAATATCCCAAGAATATTGCCTTCTTGTTTTTTGCATCAAACTTTCCCTCGTTGACGTGGTAGTAGGCTATGCATCCAAAAATTTTGAGTCTCTCATAATCTGCATGCTCTCCTGACCATACCCTGAAAGGTACATGTCCATCTAACTTTGAATGTGGAGACTGGTTCACTATGTGGCAAGCAGTAGCAACCGACTCTGCCCACCATTCTTTGTCCAAACCAGCATATGATCGCATACACATTGATCTCTTTCGAAATGTGCGGTTCAGTCTTTCTGCAACCCCATTCTGCTGTGGTATTTTCCTAACTGTCCAGTGTTGCGCAATACATTCCTTATCACAGAACTCCTTGAAAGCACCCTCTGTATACTCTGCACCATTGTCAGATCGTAGTGTCTTCAATTACTTGTCTGTTCTGTTTTCAACCATTGCTTTTCACTTCTTGAACGTGTCGAATACCTCATTCTTATGCTTCAAGAAATAAATTCAAGCATACCTAAAATAATCATCAACAAACATGACAAAGTACCTGGAACCACCTTTGGAAGTGAACGAAGCCGGACCCCAAACATCTGTATGTACATAGTCCAATATACCTCTGCTTCTATGGTTGCTTAACTTGAACTGAACCCGATGTGCTTTACCGAACACACATTGCTCGCAAAAATCCATACAAGACTTCTTCAAGTTCTTCAGCAGACCTTCCTTACTGAGCAGATCTAGGCCCTTTTCTGACATATGCCCAAGCCGCCTATGTCATAGCCTAGTGCACTCACATGGGTCTCCACCACTTCCGCTTGTTCTAACTGCTACATTTCCTGTAACTGTAATACCCAAAAGAGTGTAGAGATTGCCTTGATGAATACCTTTCATCATTACCAAAGAACCATGAACAACCTTCTTTACTACATTCTATGTAACTATTTTTACAGCCACTGAAGTCCAAGGCACTAACAGAAATAAGATTCTTTCGCAAAATCAGGAACATGTCTAACATTCATCAATATTCTAACCACTCCATCATGCACCTCGATTCTAATCGAACCAAGCCCCACCATTTTTCAAGAATGATTATTCTCCATCAACACGGTTCCACCATCGGTGCTTCTATAGGTAGTGAACCACTTCCTATTTGGACACATATGGTAAGAACAACCAGAATCGAGAATCCGCTTACCGGAGATTTCTTCATCACAAGAGATGGAGTAACACTCATCGCTGTCCCCTTCTTCCGAGGCATAACTAACCTCTTGCTTGACTTGTACCTTCCCGTTGTTGTTGTTGTTGTTGTTCTTCTTCTTCTTCTTCTTCTTCTTCTTCCATCCCACTCTTTTGTTAGTACAATTCGCCTTGAAATGCCCAAACTCGCCGCATTTGAAACACGGCCTTCTGCAAGAGGTCTAGAACTCGATCTAGACTTTCATCCCTTGCCTTTAGCTCATTCATTGCTTCTACCTCTTACAAACAATCCTTGTGCTTGCTCCTTGTTACCACTAGTAGTCATGCCACTAGTTGCAATTTTCTGAAGATCATCCGCTAGAAGCGATGTTCTAGTTTCATCCATTGTAAGTTTGTCACCCACAAGCATCAATGTTTGTACTAGGTTCTCATAAGACTTCGGCAGTGAAAGTAGTAGAAGTGCTTGACCCTCATCATCTACTTTCACATCAATGTCCTTCAAATCTGATATGCACCTATCAAACTTGTTGACGTACTCTCGGATTGGTGTACCTTCATCCATCTTGCAAGTATACAATTTAGACTTCAAGTATATCCGATTAGCTAGAGTTTTCATCATGAAATTTGTCTCAAACTTTGTCCACACCTCCGAAATCGTTGCCTCACCATCAACCAAGAAAGCAACATCTCTTTCAAGGCATAGAATGATCAACACTCGAGCTTCAAGGTCTAGCTCTTCCCAATCCTCATAGGACATATCTTTGTGCTTCTTTTCTTTACCCGCCAAAACTTTGTGCAATTTTTGAGAAATCAACAAATTTTTCATTTGCATTCTCCAATACGAGAATTCATTCTTCCCATTGAATTCTTCTATGTCATACTTCCCAACTTTAATTGTTCCACTAGTAAACGTCATTTATCCACTTGTTTACAAGAATTTCGCCAACCAAGTTCTCTCAGGAATTTTAACAAACACCTTATGTACAAAACAAGACTCAAGTCAACCACCTCAAATCGAAGTTTTACCACCCTGATCTGATAAGAAGCTCTGATACCAAAATGTTGGAAAAACTATCCCAGATGAATACCTTTCAGCTTTAGCAAGCTACCACTTGGTTGGATAATCACACGACAACAATATTGAAGAAGAAAGAGATTTGGGTGAAATGCAAATTTCAATAAATTTATGAAGAATTCAACTACTTGCACAACCTGCAAGTTAGTCCCAAGAATAAAAGAAAAAGCTTGAATTTATACCCGAGAGAAGACTTGTAAAATTCACTCACCGCTCTCTCAATTCTTCCTCTCGGTTTCTCACTTTTTCATGCACAGGAAACAGGTAGAATGACTGGTATATATATAACCAGATGTGGCGCCTTGGTCCCACGATAAATACCGGTATACTAGCCTTGAAAAATGCTGGTATATACATACCGGGTGAGTGGCGCCTTGGCGCCACGACCCTTGTTGGTTTGCTGCTAGAATGTTGGGAGCCTTAGCGCCCATGACCCTGCTCCCACAATTGCCATTCTTTCTCTCTTGGTGAATTCGGCGCCTGCTTTGTGCTTCTCCTTTACTGTGCTTTCTTCATCCCTTTCCTTGGCCTAGGCGGCTGCAACAACCATATTGTGTGTCTTAAGTGGGGAACATTAAGCAACTGGAGTTGAGGGATTGTTTGGTTCAGTTTTGTGTCGGGTTGATTAATTGTTGGTTCATTACTGAGCCCAGAAAACACCATTGGTGATTGAATCTTCCGCTACACTCACTTATTAAGGAAATAATTTTGAAACGGGTGAAACGTTTGAGAGGCTTGCTTTAAGCTATCAGAAATGAATTTCTTCTCAAGTCTGTGCTCCAATAAATCCCAACTTACATGATGATTTCCTTCAGGCTGTCGGTCACTTTATGTGGCGACATTCGAACACTGATTAGGAGATTTTGGTACGGAGGCGACGAGAAGAATTGAGGTGTGATGTGGGTAGAGTGGTCAAAGCAATGTAAAACCGAAGGACCTTGCGTTTTCGTGACCTGTAGTACTTGAATTGCTATACATACCTTGGTGTTTATTCACTATGCCCTTTTCATTAGCAACTAAAATGGTTTAAAGAGGCCGGTGGAAAATGGAGAAACCATCAATGTTCATCAGGACCCTTGGCTCCCCAGGCCAATATCATTCCGAGCAAGCTTAGTCCCAAGTGCTGATGTGCAAAGGGCGTGTGAGCTATTATCAGCTACTGGACCATGAGACTCTGATCATCTGATACTATCGACTATCGATTCCATTGGCCACACATCTACAATTTCTTGATTATTATAAGATATCGAGAAAGTATTAAATTCATCAATATAGTTACATAATGATTATAATTTCCATAAACAATTAACAAATTACTATCGGAGAACACAACACTGACATAATTAAAGTGTTTAATCAAAGTAGCAACTCTTTCGGTGAAATGATCATCTTTTCTATCATACAACACAACATTGACATAATGGAAGTTGAAATCAGACTACGATCTTATTTAATTAAGGGTGGTTTTGTATTCAAGAATTGGTTACTCTACCAATTTGTTTGTTCTTCGAATTTGCAACGATTGAGTTAGTAGTTTGATATCTTGGATTTTTTGGAATCTAATCGTTACCACATTTTCATCGAGTGAAAATATTTAAGTACTACAAAAGATTATTGGTACATTTTGTTTCAACAATTAGACAGTTCTGATCTGCCTGCGCAAAATTTATGTGCCAAATTGTAATAAATTTGTTTACACAGTCCCAAAAAATACACCAAAGAATAAAATAAGTGTACACAAAAGAATTAATTCATTACAAATTACTTAACGAGGATTGTTGCTAGGATATATCATATGACTATATAAACTACCTTGTTCAGAGTACATTTCAGTAGTAATTTCTTGACCTGTTATTGTGATATCATATAGGTCTGATTGTTCACTCAACAACGCCAAGTTTTCTTCTGTATTTCCTTGTTGATTCCATGGATGTTTTGTATACTTCCTTAATCCTTCCAACTCCATTGCCACTTCTTTCATTGTTGGTCTTTCATCACTCTTCAAGTTGAGGCATCTTTCGATTAACTCACCAACAGCTTGCAGTTGTTCCAAGCTACCTTCCCTCAAAATCCGAGGCTCAAGAATTCGAAAAAATCTGTTTTCTTTAATGGACATAATGAAGTATGTAGCCAAGTTTCTCTCTTCTTCAGATTTTGTAGGTGAAAGTGGTTTCTTTCCTGTCGTAAGTTCGGCAAGAACCACCCCGAAGCTATAGACATCACTTTTCTCGGTTAATTGGCTCGTCTGGAAGTACTCGGGATCTAAATAGCCTAGAGTACCTTGAACTAGTGTTGTTACTTGTGTTTGGTCTAAGGGAACCAATCTCGAAGCTCCAAAATCTGATATTTTAGCAGTATACATGTTGTCTAATAATATATTGCTCGACTTGACATCACGATGAATAATAGGCATAGAAGCTGATGAATGAAGATAGGCTAACGCACCAGCTGCTTCAGCAGCAATTTTTAACCGATTTTCCCAAGAAAACCAAGGCATTTCCCCACCATTATGTAAATGGTGATAGAGTGTACCATTTGAAATATATTCGTATACTAGAAGCGGAACTTCAGCCTCCAAACAACATCCCAACAGTTTCACAACGTTTCGATGGTTAACCTGGGTAAGAATAATCACCTGTCGCGGATAAAAATCTAAATTAATAAGTTTGTCCCTCGTAACAACTTAATTTTAAAATGAAGTAGTTCAATATGGTATCTTATAGCACGCAGTGATTTATAGCACCCAATGATATGTGTGGCTCGACCTCACCATTTTGATAATTGTGCATATGATGCCAGATGCCTTTAATGAAAGACGAAATCTGGACTGCATGTAAGAGGGTGAGGAATGTGTTGAAGACAGATATTTTAATAAATTAATTTGTTTTTGTTAGTAATAGATTAAGTTTTTAGACAAGGTAGTTGACCATCACCTCATTAATAAATTGTTCAATTTGGTTCTGATCCATTATTCTCGACTTCTTGATTGCAACTACACGTTCATCAGATAAAATTCCTTTATAAACTGTACCATAGCCACCTCTGCCAAGAATCCGATCTTCTGCATACTTGTTGGTGGCTTTTTCAAGTTCTTCAGCCGAAAATATTTTGGTTGATTCTACTCCGCCCTCATTTGAAGAAATTTGCTGCTTCAAAAGTAGCCCCCCATTTTGATGGAAGAATTGTTCTCTCATTCTAAAAAGCTTCCTTCTCTTGACGCTAAAATATAGCCATGTCATAGCAATGATTATCGACACAAACACCATGCTGAAACCTGAAATATCGCATAAAATACATAATGAACAAAATTTCAACAAAGAAACGGCAACATGAAAATGATATAATTGTAATATTTTACTATCCTATAGAGTCAAAATGAAGTTTACCAACTTTCTTGAAAATTTTGGACATAAATTCAACAACCAACCGAAACTTTTACCGTATTGTACTCTTTTATTATTATACAAGAAATGAAAACAAATAGCTTTCTATCAATGCAAATAAATAGTTAAGATTATGTAAATTGACTTCCATATTTTTTAACAATTAACAAAAGAATCACCTAGTGAAAACTTGATTACTGGGAACTGGGAATTCTTGGCAATGCAACCACGTCCTTCTTTTGTTCCATTGCCTGTGTATCCATGTTTGCAGGAACAGCTGAAACTCCCTGGAGTATTTGTACAAATCCCATTTTCGTCGCATGGATTGTTCATACATTCATCAATGTCTGTGGTACAACATCAAGGTTATCTTTATTAAACAAAGAGACATATTTATATATATATTTATATATTTATTACGTCCCTTTTGTTGCAAATTTATGTTCTGCACTTCTCGTGTGACATCTCCAAATGTTACCTAAATGCCATTTCTGCACAGGTATATTATCTTCCATTTTGGAAATATTCTAATGTAAGAAAAAAATGGTCTGGAGAGCTTCTTCTTTTCAAAGGGAGTGTATTTAAAAATCACAAGTAATCGAGACTGTTATTTTCCAAAATAAAATATAAAAAGAGGGCCATGACCATTCTCATTGAGGTTTATTAAATGTCAAAAGTAAGAATACTTTTCAATGAAAAGGACTAATATCTACTTGACTCATTCTTCCATGTTTGATAAACCATTTTCAATTTCAATTCATCTGCCAACCGAGGAAAAATGCGACAACCACAGAAGTTCCAGTGCATGGAAATCTGACCATGAAGACCTTTACAGACAGAAAAATCCATAAAAAAGGCAGTGAGTGAAACCTCGATCAGGGATAACAATGGAAAAATAAATCTGTCGTTCAATTTCACGTGGAAAGGTGCTAATAAAAAACTAACCTGTGCAGCCTAGACTTAGATACGGATTGCCCTCATATCCTGTCGAGCAATTACAGCGGTATCCACCAACACCTGTGTCTGAATCCACACAAACACTGTTCTGAAAACAAGCAAACTCATTAGACTTCTTCGCCTCACTGCAACTCAGATTCCCAATAGCCCAATCAATAACTATTGGAACATTTTCAATTGTTCTATTCTGAAAACTTTGATCAGTAAAATCCGAGGTTCGAAACTGAAATACATCCTGATCTCCAACAAAAGCATAACCACAAGGATTAAAGGGCCAAACCCTTGTGTGATTATTAAGACTAGCAAGGGCAGATGCAAAAGTCTTTAGTCCTTTTGGTATAGGAGTTTGGCAACAACCAATTCCTGTACAAAATCCATCATTCATATCTTCAGTATCAGAGCAAACGGAAAGGCAGCCACTGGTGAAATTCCGGCCACTGGAACCGACGATCACTGCCAAATCGTCACAGCCCACCACTGTGAATTTATTTTTTTCGGAGAAGCTATAAGGTGTAACAGTCAAGTTTATGGATATGGGATTTTGCCGGGTTAAGTTACCAGTCTCTGTATAGCATCGGGCAGCTACCCAATTCTTGATACGTATTTCTTCGTCGGATATGTCAATAATTTCGAGGTTTGTGGTGGCAAGGAAGGGCTTTGGAGGATTGAAAGTGGTGCTGCATTTTATGTCATACCAAGAGCTTATCGAACAGTTTGTTCCTATTCCTATGCCAAACGGGTAGGGTACAGTTAAGTCTCCACACTTGGATTGGCAACCCGGCTTTGCGGTGGAGGCAGCATCGGCGGAGACTGCAACTAACACCAGTACTGAAAGCCACAAAAAATTGAACATTGTAGCTTGTGTGCTTTCTGAAAATAAGCCAAATATTTAAATATCAAATTAAGGGATGAAATATCGAAGCTGGCCTGCAGGTAGAGAGTATTTTCGCCGGCTGATTTTTCTGTATGATTTGATGAGCTGAATTATATATATATAAACTCAAGGTTGATTGAAAATCATTGACAATTCCTAAGACCTGTTACAACACATATTTTTGGTGTGACCCTGTCAAAATTCGACAACTTTGTGGTGGCAATATTTTTTTAATTACCAATTTCTTCTCTGACTATATAACTAGGAAAATATTTGAATGACAGCTCCACGTTCTTGACATATCAATATAATACTTTTTTTCAATCAATGTTTAATTAATTATCTCTGACTGCATTTGATTAATTAAAATCTCTAAATGTATTGAAATTTCACTAAGAGTTGGATTAGTCCAGCTCTTCTACATACACAATAAAAATATTTTCTATTTACCTTGACAGAAGATATTTTATCCATATCTTTTTTTTTTTTTTTTTATCACAGGTTTATTCATAACAAATAATCCATCAATGATCCTCTTTCGTAAAGCAATTTTAATTAATTTTGAGTATAATCATGTAGGGTGTTTTCTCATATGAGAAGTTCAAGATATTTTGATGAATCTTCTCAAGTCCATACTTAATTGTCTGTCATCTTCTCTCAATGTATAATTTTTCTGTTATTCAAACTAGATGGGATTATAATTGCTTTCTGAAACAACTTACCTGAGGCTGAGGACCACCTATCCTAGCAATGGAATTATATTTTATCTTTCTAGCTAGTTTGGATTGGATTTGGTCACATAAATTGACATTCAAAAAAAATTATTAGTCTTAAGAACAAGATTTCATTGACCCAAAAAAAAAATTAAAAAAAAAAAATAAAATCGAGGCCTTTGGATAATATAACTTTTAAGTGCAAGTCCAGTATTATTAGTTTAAGTTTTTCAATACGCTTTTATGTATTTATTTCATTTGTGTCAAAAGAGAACTCTTACATTGAACGTGTTGAAGAATTTGTAGTTTGTCTACTTAGTTTGATCTATATGGTTTGGATGGATAGCTATGTAATTACTTTTATGTGTAGTATTTGATGTTCGGCCATTGGGTGGAACTGTTCGGCCATTGGGTCTGTTCCATCTTCGTAGAGGTGGGTCAGGCTATCGGACTGGTGATCAAAGCAAACTCAGTGGAAGATCAGGCTGCTGTTCTTTGCTTCAAAGAACCATGGACTCGGGTTGAATACTACGAAGATAATGTAGGGTCAAATTGAAGTTAATTATCACAAAATTAGCTGGCCAATTAGCACCGGAATATGCAGTGAGACGAAGTGGTTGGAAGCTTTGAAGTACTAAGAGATGGGAGATACTTTTCTTCAAGTATCGAAAAATGTGTTTGGCAGCAATCCAATGTATTTGTGTGGTCCAATCAACTTTGGACATAAATACTTTTGATATATGTTTAATGCATTTATTTTGATAATATCTATTATGGTATTAAATAATAGAGTCCGTAAATTCAAATCTCGATAATTTGTTAATTACAAGGAGTTGTGATTGTAAGATACAAATTACATGTGATTGAATCTTAAATCATCTGTGGTCATAAGTAATAAGCGAGATATGAATATCGTTATTACGGATGGACTATTACGTGTGATATTCCTTACTTGTGAAGTAAGTAGCTGATCTCACAAACTAAAGTGTAGTGACACTTAAATGAACACGTGAATGTTTTGTTATAGAACAAAATATTGGAGATTCGCTGGGAGATTTTACATGGATAATTATCTGAGTGTCAGTGGTTAATCTCTAACGTTCGATAGTGGAATTGGTCTTTCGACTTGAGGTCATCATAGTACCTTATGTGAGGACAAACATACTTTGGTGATGTTGGATGTTGATCTGCCAAGGGCCCCTAATACGATATCGTCCGGGTATGTCAAGAATTATATGAAGGTTGTGAATGGTCAATAGAGGATTCGTCACTCTTAGATAGTAAGATATTATGGTCTACATTTCATCCAATTAAGTTGATAATGAAATCCTTAGCCAATGTGAACTCATAAGTCGAAAATAAGTTTTCAACTCACATTGACTTATATATGATCGATAATTGAGATTGACACATATCCATATCTCATAATTGATCAAATCATATTGGCGAAAGAATTATAGTTTCACGATAAATGAACGAGTTTGCTTTTGTCATACCACGTGATATTTTCCATCACATGTATTACCTTGACACATTGCTAGCTATCAATCTAGGACGGCAATGTAAATTAGTGATAAATCAAAATGATGTTTTGATTTATCGATTTTGATTAGATCAAAATAATAATTCACGTCGTCAGGCATCGTGATTGGAACCTAATGGGTCACACAAAAAAGAAGAACTAGAAGAATGAGATTTACCAATTAATTAATTGACAAGTGTTGGATAATTAATTAATTAATTGTGTTGCTTATTAATAGGCCCGGATTAATTTATTAGATTAATTAATTCATGAACCATATTTAATTAATTGTATTAATTAAATATTGGACCGAATAAAGTTATAAGATGGGTCGAGCCCGTTTGGACTTATATAAATAAGTTGCTAGGGTTTTAAAACAGTATGTATTTTTCATTATTCTTGCTAGCACAAGAAAAGAAACCATGGTTCTCTCTCAATCTTATTCCCTGTATGGATTTCATTGGAGGCTGGACAATTGGATAGCTGTGGAGGCAGATCAGAATTGCTGAAACAAAAGAATAGCAAAGGAGTTTGCGAATTTCATGAAAGGTACAATTTTTATCACAATTTTTATCTAAATACAAAGTAGATCATTGGTGAGAATTGAAATTTACGTTATTTTTCGCTGTGCATGTTTAAGTAAACTCCCTACAGGCATATGCATGAATTAGGCAAGCTAATTGATAGTGTAACCAATAGCAGGACTAGAAAGTGAAAAATATTGCATACCACCAATCAAGTTTTGATATATGGTGGCATCAGCGATTGATGTACCACCCAAATAGTAATTGCACGAACCAATCGTTGTCAGAGACTCTTAGATGCCTTTCATGTTAATGCGTGTGAAGAGATCGTAGATGGATTCATGCTATTGTAAAACAATCCATGATCACTAGGAATAACTTCAACATCTGAAAAATAATGAAGAGAATCGAGATCTTTGAACGAGAACCAAGTTGAGAGAGCTTCCATTATTGTTCTGATGAAGGAAGATGAATTCCTTGTAATTAACGAATCATCAACATGGGCGAGAAGGTACACGATAAGTTTGTTGATTGAATATATAAGCAGAACGGTGTCACTCTTAGAATTGGTGAATCCAAGAGAGATGATGAAATTTGTTACGGGCAATACCAAAAGGGCCCAGCATGCAATACGTGGCCTAAGCCCGCGAGCCACGTGGCCGAATTCACGATCTGCCTTACATTCGAACCCACTACATAGAACTGGTATGGACGAACCCATGACATCGAACCGCTAGTGATGAACCCCTTGCGTCCGAACCCATGTGTTGTACCGAACTCGTATCACACGAACAGTAGACAGTATGGCTGTCTTATGGAAGATCTCGTGGAGAAGATCTTCTGACAGATGGTTGATGTGATAACACGCTGCAATGACGGCCACACCAATCCCGCATGTCATAGTTCAAATATAGGAAGTCGGAGCATTAAATGCATTGAAGTCTATGACAAGAAGTTCAGCCGCTGGGATAAGATCACGTGTCTATTCATTCAACGATTCTTACTCACCCTCTCTTACTATAAAAGCTCACACATTGTGTCATTTGAAGATAATGCAAAATTGGACTCTCAATACTACTTATCAACTCTCTCTATATTTTACTGCTCTATTTATCTCCCCAAAACCGATCCCTTTATATATTTCGGAGGCTCACGTTGCAGCCTTCCCACACTCATATACATTACCACTCCAACTGACTTGATCGTCGGAGTGCGCGCGACCGGCTCCCCCCCCCCCCTCCCCTCCCTCTTTGGAGAAGGTCACGTGCAACTGACGGTTTGTCTTAATGTATAGGAAGAAATGTTGAACCGGACGTGAGAGACCGTGGGATCTGTTGACAGCTCATAGGTACACTTTTTGAGGTCAACAAAATTCTTTAGTTCTTGATACCAGGCGTGATGCACTTGCTTGAGCCCATGGAGTAAACTATGAAACCAGGGGCGGATTTAGGGCTGAGCTGGGCTCCCTCCAGCCCAAAAACTCATAAAAAAAGTGTAAATTTTTTTTTCATGTTAGCATGTGCTAATTTTTTTTTCCAGTATTAGCCCGTACTAAATTTATTCCTGGATCCGTCCCTATTAATGAAACATTGCTTATTTTCGTGATCTAAAGAAAGGATGAGCAAATTGGATGACACGAGTGAGAAGTATATCTTCATTGGCTATTAGTTTCAGATCAAAATGCTAGAAAATCTCCAACTTGATGAATAAGAAAGTAATCACTACTGGAGATTTCAAGTTTAACGAAGATGACATTTAGGATTGGCAAATCAGCAAAGTCATAATAGAATAGAATTATATATCACGTAGTTGAATAAGATTTAAAGTTAACACTAGGTCAAGCGATTTGACTGTGGCCCCTTGATTTAGTTTGCCGATTTTTTTAATTTGTGATAGGGATATGTATGTATCAGAATGCTATAAAGGTTGATGAAATTAAGGAGCACATTAACATTTCTTCCAAACATGAATACATTTAAAATGACCTCACTATTTTATGCTTCAATCATCGAGGACACATTAAATATTTTGAAACTGTACTTGTCACACACAACAAAATTCTAAATAGCTTTCTCGGGAAATTCTTTTACAAGTATGAGCTTTGTCAAAAGGCCGTCAATTCGTTTTGCAACTATATATATTGTACAACTATATTTTGTTGGAGATAATAAATAAATTGTATACAATTAGAATGTACTTGATTGGCTTTATTTTTTTTTTTATGAAAAGTGACATTTTTCACCTAAATTTCTACTTTTGAGGTGTTTGATTGACAATTTTTTCATGAAAAATATTTTTAAACTTTTGGTCATGTGATCATATTTTCCTCAAAAACAACGAAAATATTTTCTTTAGGAAGTTGTGGTTTAATTTTTCAGGTAATTCACTCTCCCGCTCTCTTTCTCATCACTCACCAATAAAAAATAGACAATTATAATATTTTTTAGGTTGAAAATTAAATCAATCAAATACATTTAATTAATATTTTTCATACAAATATGTTCTAGCCTAAAATTTATTTTCTTTCCATGCAAATTTCATATTCGCAATCAAACGCATCCTTAGTTATATCTTAATGTTTAAATTTTTAGATCAAGTCATCTAGCATAATAAAGAGATGGCTAGGTTCAAACCTTGCTCCAAACATTTATAAAAAAATAAAAAATAAAAAATTTCTCCATGTGTAAAGCTTTGATGAGAAGAAATAGACCTCGCCTACACTAAGGGACGTGTTGAAATTAATATTTAAATGATATTCATTTGGTCTTATCTAAAAGCTTAGATTTTTCCATCTTCAACATATTTTAACACTTGGATTGACAAGAGAAGGTGGGATACTTGACGCATATATAGATGCTCATTCATTTGACAAAAGTATTAAACAAGTGCCAAAATAATTAATGTTACAAATCATTAACGAGGATTGTTGCTAGGGTATATCATATCACCATACAAACTATCTTGTCTAGAAGTTGTAAATTCTTGACCTGTTATTGTGATATCATATAGGTCTGATTGTTCACTCAACAACGCCATGTTTTCTTCAGCATTTCCTTGTTGATTCCATGGATGTTTTGTATATTTCCTTAATCCTTCCAACTCCATGGCCACTTCTTTCATTGTTGGTCTTTCATCACTCTTCAAGTTGAGGCATCTTTTGATTAACTCACCAAGAGCTTGCAGTTGTTCCAAGCTACCTTCTCTCAAAATCCGAGGCTCAAGAATTCGGAAAAATCTGTTTTCTTTAATGGACATAATGAAGTATGTAGCCAAGTTTCGCTCTTCTTCAGATTTCGTAGGAGAAAGAGGTTTCTTTCCTGTCATAAGTTCGGCAAGAACCACCCCGAAGCTATAGACATCACTTTTCTCGGTTAATTGACTCGTCTGAAAGTACTCGGGATCTAAATAGCCTAGAGTACCTTGAACTAGTGTCGTTACTTGTGTTTGGTCTAAGGGAACCAATCTCGAAGCTCCAAAATCAGATATTTTAGCAGTATACGTGTTGTCTAATAATATGTTGCTCGACTTGACATCACGATGAATAATAGGCATAGAAGCTGCTGAATGAAGATAGGCTAATGCACCAGCTGCTTCAGCAGCAAATTTTAACCGATTTTCCCAAGAAAACCAAGGCATTTCCCCACCATTATGTAAATAGTGATAGAGTGTACCATTTGAAACATATTCGTACACTAGAAGAGGAACTTCAGCCTCCAAACAACATCCCAACAATTTCACCACATTTCGATGGTTAACCTGAGTAAGAATAACAACCTGTGGAAAACAAAAATTTAAATAAATATATTTGTTCACCTTCCATAGCATAAATTCAAACAAGTTAGTTCAATGTTGTCTCAAAGTGACAAAGATTATATGTTCCAAGTCTCGCGGTGTATGAAAATTGTGCACATGACCTTGGATGAGAAATGAATATGAACAACTAGTGAGGAGCATGGTATGTGTTAACTTGAAGATCGAAATTTAAATAAATTAATTTGTTTTTATGTGACAGTTTAATCTTTTAAAGAGGTAGTTGAACGTTACCTCATTAATGAATTGCTCGATTTGGCCCTGATCCATTATTCTCGATTTCTTAATTGCGACTACACGTTCATCAGATAGAATTCCTTTATAGACTGTACCATAGCCACCTCTGCCAAGAATCCGATCTTCAGCATACTTGTTGGTAGCCTTTTCAAGTTCTTCAGCAGAAAATATTTTGGTTGATTCTACTCCGCCTTCATTTGAAGAAATTTGCTGCTTCAAAAGCATCCCACCATTTTGGTGGAAGAATTTTTCTCTCATTCTAACAAGCTTCCTTCTTTGGATGCTAAAATATAGCCATGTCATAGCAATGATTATCGACACAAAGACCGTGCTGAAACCTGAAAACATTTATTAAAATATTGGATAAC